>UESW01001948.1:11071-101776 GCA_900491605.1 Calamus simplicifolius | reverse complement strand
GGCTTTTGTTGCTGAGAGATGGTGGTACACCGCTCTGCCAGTGGTACACTGGGCTTTATGCCTGGCTGGTGCAGGGCTTTGGTGCCGACCAGGGTCGGGCTTTTGTTGTTGAGAGCCGTGGTACACCGCTCTGCCAGTGGTACACTGGGCTTTATGCCTGGCTGGTGCAGGGCTTTGGTGCCGACCAGGGTCGGGCTTTTGTTGCTGAGAGCCAGTGGTACACCGCTCTGCCAGTGGTACACTGGGCTTTATGCCTGGCTGCAGGGCTTTGGTGCGACCAGGGTCGGCTTTTGTTGCTGAGAGCCGGTGGTACACCGCTCTGCCAGTGGTACACTGGGCTTTATGCCTGGCTGGTGCAGGGCTTTGGTGCCGACGGGTGTCGGGCTTTTGTTGCTGAGAGCCGGTGGTACACGCTCTGCCAGTGGTACACTGGGCTTCATGCCTGGCTGGTGCAGGGCTTTGGTGCCGACGGGTGCCGGGCTTTTGTTGCTGAGAGAGTGGTACACCGCTCTGCCAGTGGTACACTGGGCTTTATGCCTGGCTGGTGCAGGGCTTTGGTGCCGACGGGGTGTCGGGCTTTTGTTGCTGAGAGCCGGTGGTACACCGCTCTGCCAGTGGTACACTGGGCTTCATGCCTGGCTGGTGCAGGGCTTTTCTGTGAAAAGATTTCAGTAGCTAAAATTGAATCTCGTTAATATTGAATGGGGGGTGGAAACCCAAGTGAATACAGGGGTGATACTTGACATGAGAGGAGGAAAACATTACTGATAATACCGACGAAGGTTATCTGCATTCCATGTTCTTGGGAGTGGCATCCCATCAAGTTCTTCAATTTATAAGCTCCGTGGCGGAGTGTTTCGGCGATCCGGTAAGGCCCCTCCCAATTTGGGGCTAGCTTGCCTCCCTCAGCTGGCTTCGAGACCTCGGCCCGTCGAAGGACTAGATCTCCTGGCAGGAACGTCCGGGGTGCACACGAGCGTTGTAGTACTTTGCGGCCCACTGCCGGTAGGCCGCCATTCGAAGCCGCGCCCGGTCTCGCACCTCCTCCACCAGGTCGAGGTTGGCTCGCAGTTGGTCAGGGTTACCTTCCTCGCTGTATGCTTCCACCCGAGGGCTTGGTGCACCAACCTCTACCGGAATAACAGCTTCAGAGCCAAAGACTAAGCTGAACAGCGTTTCGCCGGTGGGGGCTCGCGGCGTTGTGTGGTAGGCCCATAGCACGTTGGGGAGCTCCTCCACCCATCGCCCCTTGTAGCCATCTAGTCGAGATCTCAGCCCCTGGAGAATGATCCGATTAGTCACTTCGGCTGCCCCGTTGGTTTGAGGATGCCCGACGGAAGTGAACCTCTGACGGACACCCAGCTCAGAGCAGAACTCCCTGAAGGGCGCGTTGTCAAATTGCCGGCCGTTATCAGTGACTAACGTGTGCGGCAGTCCAAACCGACATATGATGGACTTCCAGAAGAAGGATCTCACTTTGCTTTCGGTAATCTTGGCCAAGGCCTCGGCTTCAACCCACTTGGTGAAGTGATCCACCGCTACCAAGAGGAACTTTCGCTATCCGAAGGCCAGGGGGAATGGTCCCAGGATATCCATGCCCCACTGGGCGAAGGGCCAAGGTGCCATCAAGGGGGTCAGGTGAGACGTCGGCTGTCGCTGGATATTAGTGTGACGTTGACAGCTATCACATTTCTTAACAAGCTCAGCTGCGTCTTCCTTCATCGTCAGCCAGAAGTACCCTTGGCGCAGGGCCTTGTAGGCTAGGGCTCTGCCCCCCAGGTGACTCCCGCATATACCTTCGTGGATCTCTCTGAGGATGTAATCTGATTCAACTGACCCCACGCACCTGAGAACTGGGTATGAGAAGGATCTCCGATAAAGCTTCCATTCATCATCAAGAATCTCGGGGCCCTCCGCCTGAGCAGCTTGGCCTCAGCGGGTTCTCCGGGAGAGTACCGTCAGTCAAATACCGGATGTAGGCGTCCATCCAGGAGGGCTCTTGCTCCATCGACAACGCTTCATCCACGGCCTCGGTGCTCGGGACTTGTAGGTGTTCCACATATGTCCTCCCCAACATTCCGTCGGTCGAAGTGGCCAGACGGGACAATGCATCGGCCCTGGCATTCTCCGCTCTGGGGATATAGCTGACGCGGAAGTAAGAGAAACGAGCCGCCTGGGACTGCACCTTGCTCAAGTATCGGGACATGGTTGGGTCCCTAGCTTCGTACTCCCCGGTGATCTATCTAGAAACAAGTTGAGAGTCCGTGAAGGCCCTCAAATGCCCAGCGCCTAGCCCTCAGCTAACCTCATCCCCGCTAGCAAGGCTTCGTACTTCGCCTGATTATTAGTTGCTGGGAACTGGAATCTGAGAGCGTACTCCACTACGTCTCCCTCTTGGCTTGCGAGAATGAGCTCCGCTTCCTTGAGAGTTTGCCGCTCCATCCACATGCAGGATCCAGTCCTCTGCCTCCTCAGATGAGGGAGAGTCCACACACTCCTTCGGTCGCACCCCCTCCATATCCCTCTCGGTCCAGGAACACTCGACCAGGAAATCCGCCAACACCTGAGATTTCATGGCTGACCTTGGCCGGATGGACAGATCAAACTCACTCAGCTTAATGGCCCACTTGGCCAACCGACTGGAGGTGTCGGGGCGAGATAAGATAGCTCGAAGGGGCTGGTCCGTAAGCACCATGATGGGATGGGCTTGGAAGTAAGGCCGGAGGCGCTGGGTAGAGACCACCAAGGGGAAGATAATCTTCTCGGTTCTCGAATACCTGGTCTCGGCGTCATAGAGTACTTTGCTGGTGTAATAGACTGGCTTCTGGGCCCCGTCGGCATCCATGCACACGAGTACGGAGCTGACAGCCTCGGGGGAAGCAGCCAGATATAAAAAGAGCTCCTCTCCATTTTCAGGCTTGGACAACAGCGGAGGAGTGGAGAGAAACTGCTTCGACTCCTCAAAGGAGCCCTGACTCTTTTGTCCATTCAAAGCCGTTGACCTTGCGCAGCGCCTTAAAGAAGGGCAGGCACCTCTCTGCCGACCTTGACATAAAGCAACTCAAGGCCGCCACCCTCCCCGTTAGGCGCTACACTTCCTTCTTATTGGCCGGAGGCCTCATCTCCAGGATAGCCCTAATCTTGTCGGGGTTGGCTTCGATCCCTCACTGGGTCATCATAAAACCCAAGAACTTGCCTGCTACTACTCCAAAGGCGCATTTGTGGGGGTTAAGCTTCATCCGATACCGACATAAATTGTTGAAAGTCTCCTCGAGGTCAGCTACATGGTCCGCCGCACTGGTGCTCTTGGTTAGCATGTCATCCACATACACCTCCATGTTGCGCCCCAGCTGGTCCTCAAAGACCTTGTTCATTAATCTTTGATAAGTGGCCCCAGCGTTTTTCAATTCAAAAGGCATCACCCTGTAACAATAAATCCCCTTCTCTGTGATAAAGGAAGTTGCTTCTTCATCCGCCGGACTCATCTTGATTTGGTTATACCCCGAGAACGCATCCATGAAACTGAGAGTCTAATGCCCGGAGGTGGAATCCACCAGCTGGTCAATTCGGGGCAGCGGGAAGCTGTCCTTGGGGTACGCCTTGTTGAGGTCGGTGAAATCCATGCACATCCTCTAGCTTCCGCTGGCCTTGCGAACCATTACGACATTCGCTAGCCAGTCCGGGTAATGCACCTCGCGGATGTGGCCAGCCGCCAGTAGCTTTCGCACCTCCTCATCAACGGCCTTCTGTCGGTCAGGAGCAAAACTCCTTTTCTTCTGCCTGACGGGCCAGCACCCCGGCCGGATGTTAAGCTGGTGCGTAATTACCTCCTCCAGAATTCCTGGCATGTCGGATGCTGACCATGCGAAGATGTCCGCGTTGACCCGCAGGAAGGTAAGGAGTCAGTCACGAGCTTCCTCCGGAAGTAATGCTCCAACCCGAACCATCCGCACGGAGTCCTCCCCGAGGGGGAAAGTGAGCAGCTGCTCGGCCGGCTCCCCCCTTTTTTCCAAGTCTCGTGGGTCAAACGCCTCAGGTGCCGGTGCAGGTGTCGTCTCTTGAGGGCTAGGGGCCAAGTGATAGCAAAGTGCCGGTAGACCCTGCTCTCCTCGCATCTCGCCGACCCCTCCGCTGGTTGGGAACCTCACGAGGAGCCGCTTGGTGGATATGATGGCATCCAAGAGGTTGAGCCCAGGCCTCCTGAGGATCGCATTGTATGCGAGGGGCACACGAACCACCAAGAACTTCATGAGAACAGTGCTTTGGCACGAAGCCGTACCAGCCGTTATGGGAAGAGTGATTTCCCCTTCAACCCTCACGGAATCTCCTATGAACCCCATCAAAGGCGTGGCGACAGGTCGAAGCAAATCATGCGACAAGTTCATACGAACAAAGGCATCGTAGTTTAAAACATCTACGGAGCTCCCACTGTCAACTAAGATTCTTTTTACAGGGTGCTTAGCGATCGTCATGGATACGACGACGCTATCATCATCCTTATTTACAACCCCGTCCAAGTCCTTTTCGAAAAAAGGAATTACAGTCTCAGCTCCCCCCTCCCCCCTTTGTTTCTTCAACGGGCCTCCTGCCCCCCCAGGAAATCATCACCACCGTCTTCTCTGTCGGGGCATTGTCGATCACCGGCGGCGAGGACGCTGATGGGCCAGGAGCTCCCGGGTTACTCCTCTGAATGAACTTTCCCAGGTGGCCCCACTGAATAAGGTCTTCAATAGCCTTCTTCAGCTGACGGCAATCGTCGGTGTCGTGGCCATGGTCCTGGTGGTAGCGGCAGTAGAGGTTCTTGTTCCGAGGGATCTTCGGGTTGATGGGAGGAGGGCGCTGCAGATAAGACTCCCCTTCAATCTCTTGCAGGATCTGAGATATTGGGGCGAGCAATGGGGTGTAGGGTCCGTCTCTCGGCGCAGGGGGTCGAGGACGGTTGTTTGGCCGGCGAGAAGGCTCGGGCCTCCTGGGGCGGACTTCTGCAGGCTCCGGCTGGGTCGGCTTCCTGGGGACAGTCCCGCCAGCTTCGCGCCGGGAAAAGTTGGCCTCGTCCGCTCGGATGTACTTCTGAGCCCGGATCAGGAGTTTGGAGTAAGAGCCCAGCGGCTTCTTGTCAAGAGAATACGCAAAGCGAGAAGGGCGGAGCCCCCTCTTTAAAGCCAGGGTAGCCACCGAGTCTTCCAGGTTGTAGACCTCTAGAGCTGCTTCTTTGAACCGGGCAACATAATCCCGCAAAGGCTCGCCATTCTTCTGCTGAATGGCAAAGAGACTGTCCGCCACCCTCGGGATCTTCCGGTAGGCGTCAAAATGGGCCAGGAAAGCCCTCTCCAACTGGCGGAAGGAGTCGATGCTTCGTGGCGGCAGACGAGAGTACCAAGCTCGAGCAGCCTTCTTCAGAGTGGCCGGGAAAGCAACGCACATAAGTGAATCAGTGGCCCCCTGGACTTGCATGAGTACCTTATAGCTCTCCAAATGGTCCAGGGGCTCCGTGGTCCCGTCTTATGGATCTAGTTGAGGAAGGCGGAACCTGGTAGAGATGGGCTCCTCCATGATACGGCGAGACAAGGGAGGCCGACTATCGTAGTCTGCCTCTGGCAGGTGGGTGATCCGACGGCTAAGCTCCTCCAGCTTCTGATTACACTCCTTGAGTCGACGCTCAGCTCGACGAGGCATCCGGCCATCAAAAGAGCCCTCCCCCGAAGATTCGGAAGAAGAACGAGAGCGGCGATGTCGGCGCGGGCGCTCCGCCTCCTTCCCGTGCTACCGCTTAGGAGAAATACTAGCATGGCGAGAGGGAGACCGGGGTCTTTTAGAGGCTTCACGGTGGTGAGGCTTGGCCGGGGATCGGTGGCGATGATCCACAGGAACCGGCGATCTCCGGCGGGAGGAATGCTGGCTGGGTTGCACTACCCCCGGAACAGACGGGTTCAGCTCCGGCTGCTGCAAGGCCGCCTGCTGGTGCTGTAGGCCCTGAACCATCGCCGCCAAAGACTGGACCTACGTGGCCAGGGCAGTGAGTTGATCTTCCTGGAGTTGTTGCGGAGCAGGCGCGGGAGCATCATTCTGCGGAGTAGAAGGCCCTGCTCCCCGGAGATGCAGAGGCTTCAAAACACTGGATGCGAGAGCCGGGGGGGCCTCCACGGGTGGACCGGCCCCGCAGCGCTGACCCCCAGCGCGACCGGCTGAAACTCTCTTCGTCCGAGTCGTCACCATGACTTCAAGATCTTGAAGAAAGGAGAAAAAGGTAAGCTGCTGGCTCGACGTCTTTCTTACACACCCCTTCCTGGCACGCCAATCTGATGATGCCAAGTCACCTTCCTCAAACGCCGGGGAAGACAGACGTCCTTCTCCTCGGAGCCCTGCAAGAAAAGTCCCCGGAGACCGGCGATACCGGTAGGACCCTCCGACGATCAAGTCAGTCACTTGGGCTCAGACAAAGAACCGCTCAGCGAAAAAGAACTGAGGCGGCTAGGGTTTTGCTAGGAGGAAGAAAGCTCATAAAACCAGAGTTCAGATCCCTACTTACAGCGCGAGCACATGCTTTTATACCTGTCCGAATATCCTATCTTACTGTTTCGGAAGATCACCGTCATACCATCGCTGCGCGTGCCGGAGACATCCCGTACCGCTTGCCGATGTGATGTCATACGTGTCCAACAGCCGCGAAGGCATTCAGTGCGCGCCGTCGGACGATATGACCAAGCACAGTCGCAAGTGGTAGCGAATCGTACGCCGTAGTGAGGCATGGCCATGCACAGGGACATGCAATGCACCATACGCCGTTATGAGGTATGGCCCTCCATAACGGGGTGCAATCACGGGCGTACTGAGAGTCATGTGGGTGCGCCATGCGGCCTGAAGTCGTCATTTCTTTCAACGATTGAACTGCATGCCAATCGCTGATGACCCCACCCCGAGACCGAAAGGGGTCCCAGGGGGGGGAAATGCCGGTGCACCCCGAGACCAGTGGGGGTCTCGGGGTCAAGAGATGATGACCCCACCCCGAGACCGGAAGGGGTCCTGGGGGTGGGGAAATGCCGGTGCACCCCGAGATTGGTGGGGGTCTTGGGGTCAAGAGATGATGACCCCACCCCGAGACCGGAAGGGGTCCCGGGGGTGGGGAAATGCCGGTGCACCCCGAGACTGGTGTGGGTCTCGGGGTCAAGAGATGATGACCCCACCCCGAGACCGGAAGGGGTCCCGGGGGTGGGAAAATGTCGGTGCACCCCGAGACTGGTGGGGGTCTCGGGGTCAAGAGATGATGACCCCACCCCGAGACCGGAGGGGTCCCGGGGGTGGAGAAATGCTGGTGCACCCCAAGACTGGTGGGGGTCTCGGGGTCAGGAGATGATGACCCCACCCCGAGACCGGAAGGGGTCCCAGGGGTGGAGAAATGCCGGTGCACCCCAAGACTGGTGGGGGTCTCGGGGTCAAGAGATGATGACCCCACCCCAAGACCGGAAGGGGTCCCGGGGTGGGGAAATGCCGGTGCACCCCGAGACTGGTGGGGGTCTCGGGGTCAAGAGATGATGACCCCACCCCAAGACCGGAAGAGGTCCCGGGGGTGGGGAAATGCCGGTGCACCCCGAGACTGGTGGGAGTCTCGGGGTCAGGAGATGATGACCCCACCCCGAGACCGGAAGGGGTCCCGAGGGTGGGGAAATGCCGGTGCACCCCGAGACTGATGGTGGTCTTGGGGTCAAGAGATGATGACCCCACCCCGAGACCGGAAGGGGTCCCGGGGGTGGGGAAATGCCGGTGCACCCTGAGACTGGTGGGGGTATCGGGGTCAGGAGATGATGACCCCACCCCGAGACCGGAAGGGGTCCCGGGGGTGGGAAAATGCCGGTGCACCCCGAGACTGGTGGGGGTCTCGGGGTCAAGAGATGATGACCCCACCCCGAGACCGGAAGGGGTTCCGGGGGTGGGGAAATGCCGGTGCACCCCGAGACTGGTGGGGGTCTCAGGGTCAGGAGATGATGACCCCACCCCGAGACCGGAAGGGGTCCCGGGGGTGGGAAAATGCCGGTGCACCCCGAGACTGATGGGGGTCTCGGGGTCAGGAGATGATGACCCCACCCCGAGACCGGAAGGGGTCCCGGGGTGGGAAAATGCCGGTGCACCCCGAGACTGGTGGGGTCTCGGGGTCAGGAGATGATGACCCCATCCCGAGACCAGAAGGGGTCCCGGGGGTGGGGAAATGCCGGTGCACCCCAAGACTGGTGGGGGTCTCAGGTCATTAACCGTCGTTACCCTTTATCCAGACGCGGGATCAGTCATATCAGGTGTTAGTAGTATTATATTAGGTTGACCTTGGCTTTATGATCACGATGCCACCTTGTTTGGTCAATCCAACATCTGTTCTTTTAAACACAATGGGAAAAAGTATGTGATACATCCAACTCCACCTAGGGACCCAATCAAGAAAGGATCTAGCAACCTTAAGGATAGCAAGCCAAGAGTTAATCTGATTAAAGCTAAGGAATTAGAAAAGGACATCACTGAGGGTAATCCTGTTTGGATTTGACTACTAAAGAGATCTATGAATCAGTCCAAAAGGAACAACCCCCAGAAGTAATTGAGATCCTAGAGGAGTTTAAGGATGTCTTCCCTGAAGAATTGCCTGATCAGTTACCATCCCTGAGAAACATCCAACATGCCATTGACCTGATCCCAGGATCCACCCTCCCAAACCTTTCCCATTATAGGATGAACCCCACTAAGCATCAAAACTACAAAAATAAGTAGGAGAATTACTTAGGAAAGGTTTCATTAGGGAGAGCTTAAGTCCTTGTGCAGTTCCTGCACTATTAACCCCTTAAGAAGGATGGTACCTGGAGAATGTGCATAGACAGTAGGGCCATCAATAAAATCACTATCAAGTATAGGTTCCCTATCCCCAGACTAGATGACATGTTGGATATGATGGCAGGTGCCACTATCTTTTTCAAAATAGACCTTAAAAGTGGCTACCATTAGGTTAGAATTAGACCAGGGGATGAGTGGAAGACTGCATTTAAGACTAGAGATGGTCTATTTGAGTGGGTCGTGATGCCTTTTGGGCTGTCAAATGCACCTAGCACATTCATGAGAATCATGACCCAGGTCCTAAAAGAGTACACGGAAAAATTTTTAGTGGTCTATTTTGATGATATATTAATTTATAGCAAGACCAAAGAGGACCATCTTAACCATCTCAGATTAATCTGTCAGACCCTTAGAGAGAATAGCCTATATGCAAACCTTAAGAAGTGTAATTTCATGACGCATAGGGTTATCTTTCTAGGTTTTGTGGTAACCCCAGAAGGTGTTTCAGCGGATCCTGAAAAGGTTAGGTCGGTCGTAGAGTGGCTGTTACCCATGAACGTCCACGATGTCCGCAACTTCCATGGCCTAGCAACCTTTTACAGGAGATTCATTAGGGGATTTAGCACCATCGTCGCACCCATCACTGATTGTATTAGGAAGGGTAATTTTGAGTGGATTAAGTCAGCTAATAAGGCCTTCCTAGAGCTTAAGGATAGGATGACTCATGCACCCATACTTAGACTTCCAAACTTTTCTAAGGTGTTTGAGGTTGCATGCAACGCATCGAGAGTAGGCATAGGTGGAGTATTAAGCCAACAAAATCACCCCATAGCCTTCTTTAGTAAAAACTAAATGAAGCTAAACTTAGATATTCCACTTATGATAAGGAATTCTATGCGATAGTACAAGCCCTTAAGTATTGAAGATATTACTTACTACCGCAGGAGTTTGTCTTATTTTCTGATCATGAGACACTCCGATTTCCGAACTCCCAAAAGAAGCTAAATTCTAGGCACGGAAAATGGGTTGAATACATTCAGGCATACACTTTTGTCCTGAAATATCGTGCCGGTATAGAAAATAAGGTAGCAGACGCCTTAAGCCATAAGTCTTTGTTGTTGAGTACTGTTAGCACCGAAGTTATAGGGTTCGACCGGATAAAAGATGAATATGAGACCTGTCATGACTTTGGTAAATTTATAAGATCCTTTAGCTAGGGCCATCCAGTACCAGTGGAGATTATACCATCCAGGATGGTTACCTTTTTAGGAGCAATAGACTTTGTATCCCTAGGACGTCACTTAGAGAATTCCTAGTATGAGAAACGCATGCTGGGGGATTAGCTGGTCATTTTGGAAGAGATAAGACTATTCTAGCGATAGAGGATCAATTTTACTGGCCAGGATTAAAAAGGCTCGTTGCCCTGATAATAGCCCGATGTTGAACTTGTGCCATTGCAAAACAGCAGAAGCAGAACACCAGTCTATAAACTCCTTTGCCAGTGCCTGATCATCCTTGGCAAGACCTCAATATGGACTTCATTCTAGGATTACCTAAAACCCAGAAGAAGCATGACTCCATCTTTGTAGTGGTCGATAGGTTCTCTAAGATGGCTCATTTCATCCCTTGTTCGCAAACCTTTGACGCATCTAGGGTAGCCCGACTTTTCTTAGACAGTATGGTCAAGCTCTATGGCCTACCTAAGACCATTGTTTCTGATAGGGATGTTAGGTTCACCAGCTACTTTTGGAAAATGCTATGGCATCTGTTAGGGATCAAACTTAATTTTTTCATAGCCTTTCACCCCCAAACGGATGGTCAAACTAAAGTGGTGAACCGTAGTCTAGGAAACCTTCTTAGGTGTTTTATAGGTGAACACCTAGGGACGTGGGATTTATTACTGCCTCGTGTAGAGTTCGCCTACAATAGCTCAGTGAACAGGTCCACGGGCAAGAGTCCATTTGAGATAGTCCATGGGTACAAACCTAATCATCCACTTGATCTAATTCCTTTACCCCTCCACACATGAGTATCAGAGTCCGCATAGGCATTTGCACAGCATATCAAAGACTTACATAAGGACATTAGCCAAAAAATAAATCTAAGTAATGAAACTTATAAAAGACTAGCTAACTCTCGAAGAAGAGCCAAAGAGTTCGGTGTAGGGGATTATGTCACGGTTAGGCTTAGGCCTGAACGGTTTCCACCAGAGACCATTAAGAAACTTCACGCTCATGGAGCTGGTCCCTTTAAAATAATAGAGAAGGTAGGACCCAATGCCTATGTGCTAGATCTGCCCTTGGATTGAGGCATTAGCTCTATCTTCAATATTGCAGACCTAGTAGAATATAGGGAACCGGTAGCGATTCCTAATGAGTACTTTGGATCTAACCCTCCTTTCATGAGCGAACCTACCCAAGAGTGTCTACCACCAATTTTTCCTGAGCGAGGAGAGCGGATCGAGCGTATCCTAGACGATCAAGCCATTACGATCCGAAAATGCGTTTATCAATGCTACCTAGTCCGATGGCAGGGTCGCCCCGAATTTGACGATTCATGGATTACTCGAGAGGACTTGCAACACCTCAACCCAGACCTACTAGAGAGATACCAAAGCCATAATGACCCATACTCGATGGGATCGAGTTCTTTCCATCCCGGAAGAATTTGTGCGGGCACCAGGATCAAGCAGAGGATTCTTAACCCTCTGTGGACATCTGATTAGTTATAATTCAAGTCTTGAGTTGGAAAATAAAGTTTAGTTTATTTTAAGTCTCGTCCAGTTCATTTTATTCTAAATTGAGTCCTATGCAGTTCAGTTTATTTTAATGTGAGTCCTGTAGTAAGTTCATCAGCTTACAAGAGGAGACATCAGTATTGGAGCAGAAGACAAGGCCATCACAGTCAGACAGAGCAGCTGCTAAATTCAAGTTGGTGTCACACCTACTTCAAGCAGCCCACATGCCACCTAGCAGAGCAAGCAACCTTTCCGATCTGGATGATCATTTTTCTCATCTGGTTGATGCCGATTTCATGCCAAATTAAGCTGCCGCTGATTGCATCTCAATCATATTTAGAAGATCACCTGCCTCATCTGGACGCCACAGATTTCATGCTGAATCCAGCTGCCGCTGATTGCATCTAGAAGATCAATTTCCTCATCTGGACACTACAGATTTCATGCCAAATTTGATTAGGATGCCTTTTTTTTCTTTTCTCTCTTTCCATATCTGTATTTTCTTGGACCCCAAGTCTCTTGCTCTATAAAAGAGACCCTTTTATATGAATGATGTATCTTTTATTATTAATCAATCAATCCAAGTTTTGAGTTATTGTGATTTTTGTTAATTGGTTCTCTGGTGCTCTTGTTTCCCTCCTCCTGCACGTGCGAACATCCTAAGTCTCCAGGAGAAACCTTGGCCGCCACCTTTGTCTTCTAATAGTAGATGCCCAAGAGCCCTTGACCGCCCTCTTCTTTTCTCTACTCCTTCCTTGTCTCTTTGCCTCTAGTCTAAATTTTCTCTATTATTATTTAACCCTTGTATGGTGATCTTGCAGATCCCTCAGTAGCCACGAATTCAGGATTCAAGGTGATCATCATCCAGGATAGCGGATACTTAGCCGCAGATCCATGGGCTCAAGGCTTGGTCATCTAGGGCGCATCCGCCAGGCAGAGCAACCCCTTCAATACTTTGATCTTCTCCCTCTTGCCAGGTATACCTCTTTAATCTACTAGTAACTTTATTGTAGGAGAGCAAGCCCTACCGGGGCTTCTTAGCCTCGGCGGTCCTTCTTCTTTATTTTTTTTAGGAACTGTTTCGCATGAAGATTTACTGTGAATTTTTCTGAATCCCTCTTAGGCTATTACTTTGGGAGAACAATCAACTGCAATCATTAATCATTAAAAAAAAGGAAAAAAATTCTTGCATACGAATCGGTCCTGCATCAGGCTCGGCAGCAAGTGGTTGCAGTTCTTCCTGTGATCCAACTGGGGTCAGTGCAAACTTGTGTTGTCGGATGAGTCCTTAATCCCCTAGGCATTCGTTGGAATGATCATAGGGTGCCGGTGTCAGTTAAGGGACATTTAGGTGCGCTTAAGAGTCCTTTAGAACCGCCTTAGGGGTTTGTGTGCCAACCCAAGGGACAACTCGGACGGGTATAGAGCTGTCAGGATCTTAAACTACCTCGAGGGCATCTCCATGCTGGACCGAATGATGATCCGTTAGCTGTGATGCTGCCGAGCTCCTTTGAAACTGTCTCAGGAGTTTGTATGCCAACCCGAGGAGCAATTCGGATGGGTACGGAGTTGTCAAGGTCTTAAACCGCCTTGAAGGCGTCTTCACGATGGACCAAGTGGTGACCCGTTAGCCGCGATACTGCTGAGCTCCTTTAGAACTGCCTCGAGGATTTGTGTGCAGACCCGAGGGGTGACTCGAACGGGTATAGAGCTATCAGGGTCTTAAACCACCTCAGGGGCATCTCCATGCCAAACCGAGTGGTGACCCATTAGCCACAATGCCACCGAGCACCTTTAGAACAATCATGAGGTTTTGCGTGCCGGTCCGAGGGGCAACTCGAATGGGTACAAAGCTGTTAGGGTTTTGAACCACCTCGGGGGTGCCTCCACGCTGGACCGAGTGGTGACCCATTAGCTGCGATGCTGCCGAGCACCTTTAGAACTGCCTCAGGGGTTTGTGTGCTGGCCTAAGGGACGACTTGAATTGGTACGGAGTTGTCAGGGTCTTGAACCACCTTGGGGGTGCCTTCACACTGGATCAAGTGGTGATCCATTAGCCGTGATGCTGCCGAGCACCTTTAGAACTGCCTTGGGGATTTGTGTGCCAGCCCGAGGGGCAAATCAAATGGGTACGGAGCTATCAAGGTCTTGAACCACCTCGGAGGCACCTCCTTGCCAGATCGAGTGGTGACCCATTAGCCGCAATGCTGCCGAGAACCTTTAGAACCGCCTCGGAGGTTTGTGTGTCATCCCAAGGGGCAACTCAAATGGGTACGGAGCTGTCAGGGTCTTGAACCACCTCGGGGATGCCTCTACGTCGGACCAAGTGGTGACCCATTAGCTGCGATGCCATCGAGCACCTTTAGAACTGCCTCGAGGGTTTGTGTGCCAGCCCGAGGGGCGACTCGAATGGGTATAGAGCTATCAGGGTCTTCAACTACTTCAAGGGCACCTCCACGTCGGATCGAGTGATGACCCGTTAGCAGTGATGCTGCCGAGCACCTTTAGAACTACCTTGGGGGTTTGTGTGCCAGTCCAAGGGATGACTCGAATGGGTACAAAGCTATCAAGGTCTTGAGCCGCCTTGGGGGCGCTTCCATGCCGAACCGAGTGGTGACCCATTAGCCGTGATGCCGTCAAGCACCTTTAGAACCACCTCATCCTCAACTTCAGAGGTGAATCAAACATAATGTTTGGGAATTTCTTTTATTATCATCAGCCAGAGGGGTACATCATTGATAATATTGGTGGAGGTTATCCACATTTCAAGTATATGAGATGGACTGTCCGTCGAGTTCTTTGATCCGGTGAGCTCATCGGTGAAGGACCTCTGTGATGCGGTAAGGCCCCTCTCAGTTTGGAGACAGTTTGCCCCCCTTCGTTGGCCTAGACACCTTGGCCTTTCTGAGGATCAGATCTTCAGGGCAGAATGCCTTGGGATGGACCCGGGCGTTGTAGTACTTGGTCGCTCGCTAGTGGAAGGTGGCCATTTTGAGCCGCGCTCGGTCGCGCACCTTGTCAATGAAGTCAAGGTTGGCTCTCAGTTGCGTAGAGTTATCCTTTTTATTATACAACTCCACTCGGAGGCTTGGTAGGTGTTGGTCCAGATAGCAACCCAAGATGGGGGGTGAATTGGGTTTTTTAAAAATTAAACTCTTTTTAAAAACAATCCCCCAGTGGAAGTGAAAGCTTAGATGTATATGAATTAAAACAGAGTATGCACAGATAGAGAGTTAGAGACAAGGAAACAATCACTGCAAACACAAGAATTTTATAGTGGTTCGGTGTATCTACACCTACATCTACTCCCAAGTACCTCTTGGGTCCACACTATAATCAATCTGATTACAGCAAAGTTGTTTTGCAAGCTCACAACTCGAACTTGTTGTTTTCCCGGGTGCACAACGAACCCAGCTGGTTTTCAAGGCTCACCAGCACACAACCTTACAACACAAGCAACTGCTTGCACAAGGCTAACAGCCTCAACTGAATCAATCCCTTGATTGACCCAGCAAACAATAACGTTTTACAAATCAAGAGCTCCTCCAATGAGCAAATATACAATGATAGAACAAAGATAAAGAGATAGGAATCAAAGCCTGATTTGCAGATCTTGGTGGCTTGCTTCTTCTCTTCTCTTGAGTGGATCTTCCTTTAGTATGCTCTTGAAGCTCAGAAGATCATAAAACTAGGGCTTGCTTCTTCTTTTGAGATTTCATCAAAATGGAACTAAGAAAGCTAGAAATCTCTCTCTTTTCTGTTGGGAAATTAGTATAATCTTTCCTTTCGAATCTTCCCTCTTTTCTCTTTTGATTTTCTGATGAATTTCACTCTTGTTTTTTTTATTTCTCTGTTTTTCCTCTCTTCTTGTATTCCTTCTCTCTTTTTTTGGATATAACAAAAACCCCTTCTTATAGACCCTTCTTAATCCATAAATAGCTGAAAACTATCCGTTAAAAACAAATGTAAGAAGGATTAGAACCAAATAGGGTAATAGCCGTTGGGATTAAAAAGGATAAAAATAAAGTTTAGAGATGTTTTGATAGTTTTGGAGTCATTTCTGACAATCTGGAGTTGACTCTAACTTTTCTAGAGTCGGCTCTAAATCGAAAATCCCCAATCCGCTCGATCTGGAGTCGTCTCTGACTTTTCTGGGGTCGACACAAAAATCCTCTGGAGTCGACTCTAACAGTCCAGGTGTCGACTCTAAGTCATGACCAGAAAGATCATCATTCTATCTTTCTATTGGAGTCGGCTCTAACAGTCCAAGTGTCGACTCTAAAGTCTATGCCAATTTCTGGAGTCGACTCTGTGATTCCATGTGTCGACTCTAATGTCTACAATCTTACCTTGACATTAGATTCGAACTAGAACTTGATTTGTCTTATGATTTTGATTAATAAATCAAATCATAAAATGAAAAACTTAACCAAAATTATTAGTAACTTCAAATGTTATACTCAAATAGTTTTGTTAATCATCAAAATCAATAATTGGATCAACAATAGGCCAATCTCGATGGGGATGACTGCTTCCGATTCGAAGACAAGACTGAATAGGGTCTCTCTCGTTAGAGCCCTTGGAGTCACGTGATATGCTCATAGTACGCTTGGAAGCTCCTCCATCCATCTGCCCTTAAACCCATCCAACCGAGTTCTGAGCCCTCGAAGGATGGTTTGATTCATGACCTTGGCTTTCCCGTTGGTCTGTGGGTGGCCGACAGAGGTGAACCGATAGCAGATGTTCAGCTCGGTGTAGAAAGTCTTGAATGTGGCATTGTTGAACTATCGACCATTGTCAGTGATAATGGTGTAGGGTAGCCCGAAATGACATTCAATAGACTTCCAGAAGAAAGCTTTGACCCTACTCTTGGTGATCTTAGCCAGTGCCTCGACCTCGACCCACTTGGTGAAGTAGTCGATGGCGACAAGTAGAAACTTTTGCTGACCCAAAGCTGGAGGGAATGATCCAAGGATATTCATTCTCCACTGGGCGAAGGGCCAAGGAGCCAAGAGCGAACTTAGTGGGGAAGCTGGTTGTCATTGGATGTGTGAGTGTCGTTGATAACCGTCGCACTTCTGGACTAGTTTGGCGGCATCCTCCCTTATGGTGAGCCAATAATATCCCTAACGAAGAGCCTTCTATGCCAATGATCTGCTCTTCAGATGGTCTCCACATATGCCTTCATATATCTTTTTGAGGATGTAGTCGGTGTGTGCAGGACCGACGCACTTGAGAAGGGGGTAGGAAAATGACCTGTTGTATAGCCGGCCATCCAGCAAGACGAACTTGGAGGCTTTCCATTTGAACAGTTTGGCCTCCTCGCGATCAGCGGGAGGGTGCCATTGGTGAGGTAGCGGATGTAGGCATCCATTTACGTCGGCTCCTGCGTGACTGGGAGGACCTCTTCCTTGTCTTTAATGCTGGGCCTTTCCAAGTACTTGATATAGGTGCCCCCAGGATGTTGTCCGTTGAGATGGCCAAATGAAAAAGGGCATCGGCCTTGGTGTTCTCGCTTCGAGGAATATAACTAATGTTAAAGTATGATAGAGGAGAGGTTAAGAGTCGGACCTTCTCCAAGTATCGGGCCATGACGAGATCCCTCGCCTCATACTCTCCATTGATTTGTCCGAAAACAAGCTGGGAGTCGGTGAAGGTTCGGAGATGCTTCGCCTTGAGCTCTTGGGTGAGCTTTACCCCGGCAAGCATGGCTTCGTACTTGGCCTGGTTGTTTGTAGCCTTAAAGAGGAGTCGAGGGCGTACTCTATCTTTTCGCCTTTCAGACCTACAAAAATGAGACCGGCACCACTTCCTTGGGAGTTTGAGGCACCATCCACATAGAGGATCCATGCCTCCCCCATGTCCTCGAGCTCAGTATCTAGTTGCACAATTGGGGGTTTTCCTGCTTGCTCCTCGGTCGAAGTGCACTCGATTAAGAAGTTGGCCAAGACTTGGGACTTCAGAGCTGACCTTGCTTGATCGCCCACTTTGCCAGCTGGTCTGAGGTGTCAGGACGTGCCAAATAGCCTTGAGGGGTTGGTCCATGAGCACCATGATAGGATGAGCTTAAAAATATGGCCTAAGATGCTGGGCAGAGATAATGAGAGTAAAAATGATCTTCTCTGTTTTGGAGTACCTGACCTCGGCATCATGGAGTACTTTGCTTATATAATAGATGGGCTTCTAAGTTCTGTTGGTGTCAAGGTGTACCAGGATGGAGCTGACAACCTCTGAGAAGGTGGCGAGATAAAGAAAAAGACACCCTCCATTCTCTGGCTTTGACAGCAGCGGCAGGGTAGATAGGAATGCCTTCAGTCCTTCAAAAGCTCTTTGGCAGTCTTTCGTCCACTCGAACCCGTTCACCTTGCACAGAGCTTTGAAGAAAGGTAAGCATCGCTCGGTCAACTTGGAGAGGAAATGGCTTAGGGCCACCACCTTCCAATGAGCCGCTGCACTTCTTTCTTGTTAGCTAGTGCCCTCATATCAAGGATGTCATTGATCTTCTTTGGGTTTGCTCCAATCCCGTGTTGAGTCACCATGAAGCCTAAGAACTTTCTCGCCGTAACCCTAAAAGCACACTTTCATGGGTTCAACTTTACTTGGTAGCGGCAGAGATTGTTGAAGGTCTCCTCCAGATCAGAAACATGATTGGAGGCGCAGACGCTTTTTGTCAGCATATCGTCCACATATACCTCCATGTTCCATCCGAGTTGGTCCTTGAAGACCTTATTCATCAACATCTGATAGGTTGTTCCTGCATTCTTTAAGCCGAATGATATTACCTTGTAACAATATATGCCCTTCTTGGTCATGAAGGACGTGTGCTCTTTGTCGTTTGAGTCCATCTTTATTTGATTGTACCCAGAAAAGGCGTCCATGAAGCTGACGAGTTCATGACCGGATGTAGAGTCCACTAGTTGGTCGATCCGAGGTAATGGAAAGCTGTTCTTTGGGCAAGCCTTATTGAGGTCGGTGAAGTTGATGCAGATCCTCTAGCTCTCATTTACCTTACGAACCATCACCACGTTAGCCAACTAATCCGGATAGTATGCTTTCCGGATGTGGCTGGTAGCGAGCAACTTGCTGACCTCCTCGTCAATGACTCTCTGTCACTCAGGGGCAAAACTCCTTTTTCTCTGACGGATCGAACGATGCTTTGGGTCGATGTTGAGCTTATGGGTGATCACCTTAAATGATATGCCGGGCATGTCCAATGCCGACCAGGCAAAGATATCCGAATTGGCTCGCAAAAAAGCCAGGAGACAATCTCGATCCTCAATGGGAAGACGTTTGCCGACTTGCGCCATCCTCGCCGGGTCGTTCCTTAGTGAAAAAGTTAGCAGCAGCTCGGCTAGTTCTCCTCCTTTGGTAGACTCCCTGGGATCGAGCACCACCAAAGCTGGCATGACCTCCTGAGGGCTTGAAGCTGTATAATAGCATGGCAGGACCGGGCTGGTCTCCCTCGCATCTCGCTGATCCCGCTACTGGTTGGAAATCTGACGAGTAGCTATTTGGTAGAGATGACCACGTCGAGGAGATTAAGGCCGGGTCGGCCGAAGATGGTGTTGTATGCCAAAGGCACTCAGACGATCAGAAACTTTATCATGATTGTGCTCTGACACGGCGGTATTTCGGCCATAATGGGAGGGTGGTTTCACCTTCCACCCTCACTGAATCGCCTATGAAACTGACCAAAGGCATCGCCACTGGTCGGAGAGAGCTGGAAGACAAGTTCATCCGAACAAATGCATCGGAGGTAATGATATTAGCCAAATTTTCACTATCAACTAAGATTCATTTTACAGGATGCTTGGCAATCATTATTTCGACAACGATGCCATCATTGTTTACATTTTCAATCCCAGCTGACTCCCTCTTAGGAAAAGGAATTACATCGTTTATCCCTCCGTCTTCCCTTGGTCGTTTGGATGAAGAGGCAGCCCCCCCCAAGACACCATTCCCACTGTCTTCTTCGTCGGGGCGTTGTTGACATTGGCCTAAGCAGGCGGAGGCCCCATGAGCGCCGGAATAGCTGGGGATCCCCTCTGGACATATTTTCTGATGTAACCTCGCTGGATGAGTTTCTCTATAATGCGCTTCAAGCTGTAGCAGTTCTCGGTGTTGTGGCCGTAGTCTCGGTGAAAACGGCAGCAACGGTTCTTGTCACGGGAAGCTCCTTTCTTCATTAGGGGAGGGCGCTTGAAGTATGACTCACCCTCGATCTATATGAGAATGTGAGAGCAAGGGGCAACGAGAGGGGTGAATTTACTTTTACTCGGGGTGAGACTCCAACGTCAGTCGTCTGATCTACGTGGCGGCTTGGACTTCTTGGAGTGGGAGGGTATGCTTGACTCTGGGCGGGCAGACCTCCTACCAAAGCCTTCATCGAACTCCCGGCGGGTAGAGTCAGCTTTGTCGGCGCGTATATATTTTTGCGCATGAAGTAGAAGGTTAGAGTAAGAGCTGGGTGGCTTCTTGTCAAGGGAGAAGGTGAAATAGGAAGGATAGAATCCCTGTTTCAGTGCCAAAGTCGCCACCGCATCATTCAGGTGGTAAACTTCGAGGGCCGTCATTTTGAAATGAGCCACAAAGTCACAGAGAGACTCTCCCTCTTTCTGTCGGATGGAGAAGAGGTTGTCCATCACCTAGAGGATCCTCCGGTAGGCATCGAAGTATGCCAGGAAGGCCCTCTCCAACTGCTGAAAGGAGTCAATACTATGAGAGGTCAAGTGGGAGTGCCATGCGCGGGTGGCCTTCCGCAGGACGGCAGGAAAGGCCTTGCGGAGAAGGGATCGGTAGCCCCTTGGACTTGCATGAGAGCCTTATAGCTCTCGAGGTGATTGAGTGGATCCATTGTACCATCGTATGAATCTAGCTGAGGAAGATGAAATCTGAAGGGGACGGGCTCCTCCAGAATACGTCATGTGTAGGGAGGATGGGTGTCGTAGTTCTTTTCTGGCTGGTTGTTGATTTTTCTACTGATCTCCTCCAACCGTGGTGGTACTCATCCAAGCGCTTCTTCGCTCGGTGATTGATAGTTGACATTTCCTTGATGACTTGGAAGATGAAGAAGAAGAAAGAAAAGAGTGCGGGTAATAGTGCCTCCACTTGGGCTCTTTCCGGCGCCGTTGCCCCGAGAAGGAGTTGCCCGAGCTATAGACGGGAGAGCGCGACCTCTTGAGGGTCTCCCAACGGTGTTCTTTGGGTGAGGCACGACGATGGCGAGCCTCTCATTGGAGAGGTCTCCCTCAGGAGGAGTGCTGGCTAGCTAGTGCGTGTGCCGTAGGCGATGTGGGAGGCCTGGACTAGTATTGGGTGACACAGACTGTTGCTCCTGCAGTCCATGAACCATTGCAGTCAAAGTCTGGACTTATCGAGTGAGTGCAGCCAGCTTTTCTTCTTGAGCGGCCGTAGCTGATGGCGCAGGAGTAGCCGGAGGATTAGCAGCAGGAGGGGTAATCTCCTGCCGCTCTACTAGTTGAGGTGCCCCCCAGCATGGCTGACGGAGGCCTTCCGAGCACGCATCACCACCATTGTCGTTGTGGAGGAAAAGGAGGCTTATAGCTCGACATTATAGAGCTCTGCTCTTTCTTTTGTCCCCCCTTCCTGGCGTGCCAATCTGATGACGCCCGATCACTGCTAACAAATGTCAAAGGACTCCATAAAATTGTTGGCAAAACTTCTACTCGGTGAGAGACCTGCAAGAAGTCCCAGGGCCAGAGGTTACTCCGACGAAGACCCTTCGACGGGCAAGTTAGTGACCGGGGTCACAGCCGTAAGCTTAAGAAAGCTCGTAAAGAGAGGGCCCAGAGATTGGGATATTTTCATTGGGTGTTTGGGAGTGTTAAGTATCTTCAGAATATCTTACCTTTCTCGGAATCCCTCTTACCCTTTTAAGGACCCTTGATTTTCGTCTGGGGATCAGCCACGTAGGATTCCGTGGAGAAGAATATTTGCAAAACTCATGGCGATTACGTGAGTTCGGAGATGGTTGGTGGGCCTAATCCCATCGAACGCGTGGGTCAGGTGGTTGATGGGCCTGGTCCCATTGGGCGCGGCTCACGTGGGGAGCCATATAGGCATTTCGGAGAGGGCGGGCTACCGAGGGCTGCCTTGGAGAGTCGGGGGGGGGGGGGCGCTGAGGCTGCCTGGAGAAGCGGGGGCCACCGAGGGCCGTCTTGGAGAGTTGCGGGGACCGCTGAGGTCGCTTAAAGAATCGGGGGCCGCCTTAAAGAGTCGCGGGGACCGCTGAGGGCTGCCTTGGAGAGTTGCGGGAGCTGCTAAGACCACTTGGAGAAGCGGGAGCCGCCGAGGGCCGCCTTGGAGAAACGGGGCCGCTGAGGCCACTTGGAGAAGCGGAGGCCGCCGAGGGCCACCTTGGAGAGTCGCAGGGGCCACTGAGAGCCGCCTTAGAGAAACAGGGCTGCCAAGAGCAGCCTTGGAGACGCGGGGCCGTCGAGGGCTGTCTTAAAAAAATGAGGGGCCACCTTGGAGAAACAAGATTTGTTCCATCGGTTTTCCCTGCCGTTAGCGCTTACGTGGCGCCACCGGCCACATCACTATGTAAACAATTTGTCAAGTTTTTCATGTTATTTTTCATGGCGTGCATCATCTTTAACATTCAGTTCTCACGGTTTTCTCCCGTGCTCCTCTTTTCAGCCAAATCCAGACAATCTGTTTAGTTTCCAGGTCAATGAATTGGTGGTATCGATGGTGAGCTATTCGTGTGTCCATGCATGTGACACTACACCCAACCTGGTTGGCTTCATCCTACTGGGGATTATTGAAATTAAGGAAGTGATGTTACGAACAGTATCCTATCCCACTGGTTGCGCAGGTGAAAATGCACAGGGACCGCAATGGGGAGTCTGACACCACCATGTTCATGCTGCTTGGAAGTTGGAGTGGAACCAAGGTTCCAATAATGTCATCATCCTACCATAGCAGTCCCCAGGGTCTTTAGCACTTTAATGAAATTTTCAGGTGTTATTCGCCTAGGACAGCTTGTGATATATTGATTTATCTTTAGGAATGAAATACAACGGTTTTTACAATCACCCTTGCAAGCCATTAGAAGTGGAAAATGGACTAAAGAAAGCTGCAGGACAGTCCTATATATAGTTTGAAAGGCTATCAGCGTTCATGGATTATTACATTACCTTTTGTTCAATGCCTCTAATTATATATATTAGTAGGGATAGAACATTTTATTACGTAAACATACAGTGGCACAGTCAAATAGTTGCTGTCACTTGATGTTCGCTATCGATGACCGAACGGCCAACGGGAGCATCTAAAACAGTCCTAGTGGCCATTATCATCATGAGATCACGGCTATTGTTTTAGAGCAAACTTACTTTTGCCAGGCTGAGGTTGATTTTAGTGGGGTTTGAGAAGAGACCTGGCAGTTGGCACAATGAATGGGTTATCGTATGGGATTGGAAGCGAACGCCTGAAGGACCAGATAGTGTTTGAAATAGAAGATAAGAAAGGATATTCAGGGGATATTCTTTTTTATTTCCAAAAGTTATAATTATAAGGGATAGCTGGGAATAAAGTTAACAAAAGGGATAATCCATGGTTAACCATGGGATATCCCCTCAACTTATTTCCTAGAGAATGCAGGAATAGCTGGTTATCCCTCTAAATAAGAGTAAAAAAAAGTTATCCTATGGGTTTACCTTTTTGCATTTGATATGATCAATGGGATAGCCAAGGGATATCCCTAGGGATAGCTAGAGGGCAAACTCTATCCCGTACACTTATCCATGGATAATATTTTTTCTATCAAACACTACCTAAAGGATAGCTGGGAATAAAGTTAACCAAAGGGATAATCCATGGTTAACCATGGTTAACCAAGGGATATCCCCTCAATTTATTCTCTAGAGAATGCAGGAATAGCTGGTTATCCCTCCAAATAAGAGTAAAAAAAAGTTATCCTATGGATTTACCTTTTTGCATTTGATATGATCAATGGGATAGTCAAGGGATATTCCTAGGGATAGCTATGGGACAAACTCTATCCCATACACTTATCCATGGATAATATTTTTTCTATCAAACACTACCTAATAGTTATGGCTTTTGGGGATAAGAGGGGATATCCCCTCTTATTTCTTATTTCAAACACTACCTCAGTGGGGCTCCCCTTCTGGCTGCCACATGATATGAGTGTCCTATTCTAGCCATCCCCACATGCCACGTTTGCTTTGCATGGTGCCGTTCCTCTTCTAAATTGATCGCTTCTTTCTTTTATGCGTTAGCTCTTTTGCCTAGGGTGGATGGGGTGTGGGCATGCAGAGCTGTTCCTCATAAGAAGAAAGAGATAGCTGTTCCACATATCATAAGAAGAAATGATAAGAAGCTTGTCTTAATTGCAAAAGGGCTACCACAATCCAAGTGGACCGATACTTATCCAAATCTATTCTCTCATTCGAACAAACAACCTTGATCTTGAAAGTGAGAGATAAGATAGAGCCAAATCATACTAGCATTTAGCTAACATCTAATTAATTAAGCAATACATGAGCTTCCGCCCCACATCATCAAACCTTACAGTGATGGGGCAATACTAGAAGTATGTCGTTAAGAAAGCTGTTAGCCACATACAGCCAGCAGAGCAATAAATTATGCAGGTATAACAAGACTGAATGCACCCGTCTCTAGTTATCCCGTTGGCCCATAAGAATTAAGGCTAGTCCCATCTAAGGGGCCAACTTCATTGTAGCGAAGCATGTGACTGTAGCTTGGATAATCCCAACATCTGACCCAAGTCTTCCTATAAAGGGAGGCCACGTCTGAAGATGGAGGGCTTTTTCTTTCTTCTCTCTCCTTATTAGTTCATGAGATGCCTATTCTCTTTCATTCTCTCCATCAGTACGGCTATAAGGTACAACACCTCTTTTTTCCGTTGATTTGATCGTTAATAGAGCGCTTTAATTTTCTCGCTGATTTAACTGTTAGAGGGCCTTACTTGGGTAACCTCCAGCACTCCTCGTACTCATGTTCTTTTTTGTAAGAGTTTTGATTTAAATGTAAGGTCCTTCTCTGTTGAGCTCGTCATTACCTTCCATTTAAATTTATCATCTTCATCATCGTTACAGTTGACATATGGGTTCTTATTATCCAATCCCAATGTTATCTGATGTCTACATATATTTTTTTATAATTTCTAATAAATATAGTAAGGATATCTTACAAATCCAAGGGATGTACGGATATCTTACAAATCCAAAGGATTGTTGAGGGCAATTGTTGATATTGTATTTCGACCCTCTGAAAATGAAATAAAAAGTTGTTATATAAAAAAAAAACTTGCTAATGATCTTTGATCAATAGAAACAATTACTAATCTTCAGTCAATTAAGTCAAAAGAGATAGGATGGTCTAAAGCAATAATACATCAATCCTAACTGAAAAGAAGATTGAAGAATGATAATTTGAACTGCAAAGCCCACGATAAGCTATTGCAAACTGAAGGAAGTTTTCGATGACTCTCTAAATTAAATAGGAGTTGTTGAAAGTTTGAAGCGATTGCAACCAAAGCATTATAAATACAGACAAAAATGACAACAATGAGCATCTTCAATTAGATCAACATTCAAATTAAAATATCAAACTAGATGTGTTGCTTCCGGAATCTATTCTTCGATTCGGGCGCGGTCGGGCTGCAGCACGGGCTCTTCACCTAGGTAGACCTGCAAAACAGTCCTCACACGAGAAGCGTTGGGAGTGGCCCTCTGCGGAAGACCCTCCGACGCTCAAGTCAGCGGGGATTGGCAAGCAACAAACAAAAGGAGAAGGCTCTCGCCGAAGAGTCCCTCCAGGGCTCTAAGCAGAGCAGAGCGCTAATGGCGGAAGCTAAGGTAGAAGGAGAGAGAGAGGGTTCCAGTGAGCTAGTGTGCGCGTACTTGAGGAGTCGGCAGACGACTCTATTTATAGAGGATCACCTAATTCCCTGGGGGCGTCGTGGGTCCGAAAGTCGTTAGGATCTGAATCCAGTTTGTTATGAGACCAGTAGGATTCGTATCTTGTTGGTTAGAGGATCGACGGCTAGGAGAGCTCGTTGATGTCTCGAGATGTGGTGAGGAGATAGGATCTAGGGCCTTAGGCCACTCTTGCGGGTCCTAGGTCACTCCTGGATATGATTTCTATTTGGAATCTCACGAATTCGGGTTCTCCTGCATTGAATTCCGCAGAGGCGCAGATATCGCTTGGGCTAGGCCGAACAATGGAAGAGATCGGCTAGAGGGGCCGAAAGATGACATAGCTCGGCTAGGGCCAAGAGAAAATATAGCTCGGCTAGGGCCGAGAGAGGATATAGCTCTGCTGGGGCCGAGAGACGATATAGCTCGGCTTGGACCGAGAGACGATATAGCTCGGCTAGGGCCGAGAGAGGATATAACTCGGCTGGGGCCGAGAGAAGTGGTTCACGTCTTGGGAGTCCTTGGTTCGGCGAGGGGCTAAGGCGCCCCAACTTATCGTGGCTGACTTATCTCGGATGGGCATCGCATAGTGGGCAGGAATCAGGGCTAGCCCAAGCCATGTGCACGATTATTGACACACAGTGATTTTACCCCTCAACACATGCCTCCCACTCCCTAGTTTGAAACGTAAGCTCGGGCGTAGGGAGTATAATTCCAGGTGACATGACTTGAACGAAGGGATCCGGATTTAACAGCCTGCGTAATGATGCCCTATTTAATGCAGCACGGCCACCGTACCTTTGTGAGATGTGCCTTTACAGGGCACGTCACATAAAGCTCCTTTGAAATAGCGGTTGGGGAATTGCCACATAACAAATCCTAGTTTTTACGGCGTCCGCAATGGCGGTTCCGGGCGTCTCAGTTGGGATGCCCTATCTTTCTCTTAAGGCGGTTTCTTTGAGGGAAAGCAAAGTCGAAACAGCACCGTCCCTGTTCATAGTGCTCTGTCGTTCTTCTTTGGAGAGCCTTGCTCTCTGTTTCCTCTGTTGTTTCGCTCGGTGCTTCTCTCGGCCAGCAGGATGATGAGCCCCGACGATATGGTTTCGAAGATTGCCGCCGAGGATTTGGGGAGAATACGCCAAAAGTATGGAATTCCCTTGGATATTACTCTGACATTGCCGGAGCCCGACCATAGGGTTTCGCAAGATCTGGAGCACGGGGTCTTTCTTTATGAAAACAGTCTAAAGGCGGGCCTTCGATTTCCCCTTCACCCCTTGGTGAAGGAAATCATGAGATTCTACAATATTTGCCCGGCAATAGTGGCTCCCAACAGTTGGCGCAGCATCATCGGGTTTATCTCAATGTGCAACCAGATTCAGGTAACGACGACTCTTCCTCTCTTCCATGCCTGTTATTATCTGATGCCTGGGAGGAAATCAGAGTGGCCCTACATTGGACCCCGGAGGTCTTTCAAGATGATAACAGATAAGTCATCGTCTATAAAGGAGTGGAAGGTCAGGTTTTTCATTGCCTAGGGGAACATCGGCTCCGATTTTCTCCAGGGATGGAGAAACTTTGTTCGAGATGTGGAAGCACATCCGACTCTATCTGAGTAGGAGAAGGTGGACTTGGAGGTCCTTCACGATGGTAGAACGTTTTTGGCCAACGATTTACTGTTGGAGGAGGCTCTTTTCGCCGCCAGGCTTAGCCTCCTTGACCCGCATAGTAAGTTTCTTTCCTTTTTCCATCGATTTTGTTCGAGCAAGTATGTCTCGGTGTTCCCGCAGGCAAAAAGACTGAATTATCGGGCCGTGTCAAGAAAGGGTTTAGCAAGCGCCCAAGGGAGAGCAGCAGAGCGGAGAAACGCAAGCCCAAAAAGTCGGATCGTTTTTCCGAAGAGCGCTCGCTAGAGGTTGAAGCAGTCGCGGCGGAGGCGCTGAAAGCAGAGGAGGATACGGAGAGGACAGCTGAGGTCCCCTGTCCTCTAGTGGTGGAAATAGTATACAGCCTGGATGAAACTCCGTCGGCTTGTCTGGGAGCCTCTTCTTTTGAAGGTGAGCCAGTGGGTGGTACGGCGGAGGTCGGTACCTCTGAGGGTCCTCCTCCGAGCGAGGAAATGCCTCCAGCCTTGGCGGGAGGACAGGAGGGATCTAGGGGCGGCGATGTAGGGCCGGCTGTAGTGGAGGCTCAAAAGGAGCCTACGGCTGAAGAACTTCCTTCTGGAGTGGTTGGGGAGACTGGTGAACAGACCGAGGCATTGGCGGAGCCTGCGAGGGAGGAGTAGGTACCCATGATCGAGGGAAGGAGCACGGACAAGGGGAGAGAGCAAGGTAAAAGTCTTGCGGCCGAAGCTTCTTCCACCAAAGTTTCGGGTAAACTGGCGCCTGGGTTGGCCGAGTTATTCGAGGCATCCCAGGTTAGTATTCTACTGAGGGAGGTTAAGAGGGCAAAGGCTCCTCAGTCGGAGGTCGTTCGGACCGATCCTTCGGATGGTGATGGTCAGCCCGGTGGCTCGAAATCAGTCGTCAAGGCGGCATTTGCGGCCCTGATGAGGTCAGCACTGTACCCGGGCGTAGGTCCCTCGGCAAATGAGTTCGCAGACCTAGATTTGGTTGATGCCGCATTTGGCCAGTGGGGCATGGCAACGGAAGCCCATCTTCTCCCCGAGATCAATAATTCTACCCTCATGGGGCTAGCCAGGTCCTACATCTCCCGGGTGAGTCATTATTCCCGAGTAGTGAATGCTTTCTGGTTAGCTTGGTCGCTCCCTTCTTACTTGTGCTTCATTCTGCAGAGTGCTTTGATCACCAGAGCGTTGTGCTGGCACTTGAATCTGGCGATAGGGGCCAGCGCCCAGGCTAGGAGAGTCAGCGCCGAGCTTCGATCGTGGGCGGAGGCATCTGATACGTTTGAGCAAGCTCTGGGTACCGCCAACTAGAATTTGGTGAAGATGAGGGTGCTGCGTCAGGCCACCCTAGATGATGCGTCCAAGCTGAGGCTCGAAGTTAAAGAGCTACGAGGGCTCTTGGCGAGGTATGATGACGCATGCCTGGAGTTATCGCGGATCAAGTCTAAGCATGCTGAAGAAATGAAGACTGTCAAGAAACAGTTTAGTGAGAGCCTAGGTAGGCAGAGGAGAGAAGCCGTCGAGGAGAGAAACCGCCTGAATAGAATGCTTGGCGAGTTGGAGGAGAAGGTGCGGCAGCTCAACTGCGGTATAGCTGACAGTGATGACAGGATCAAATGGCACCAGGAAAGGTTAACCCAGCTCGATAGCGAGCTCTCCCAGGCCTGGGGAGAAGTTGATAGTAGGCAGTTGAAGATCAGCGATCTCAAGGGCAGGATCGAGCGGGTTAAGGCCGATAAATTGAGGGATTTTGATGATGTCAAAGAGTTGACCCAGAAGTTATCCCGGCAGGAGGAGGAGGTATGGTACTACCCCTTTTTGGCTTCCCTTGCTAGCTCACCACAGCACTGGCTAACTTTGTTTTTGCAGATGAAGAAGGCGGAGCTGGAGAATCGGAGCCATATGCGGACCCTGCAAGAGGAATTAGCATCCAGCCGAGAGAGGAGCTCAGAGCTCGAAAGGCAGGTCGTTGAGACCGAGGAGCAGATTGGCTTGCTGCGGAGCCAAACTGCTGGAACTGAGGGGCAGGTCGCTTCACTTTGAAATCAAGCTGCTGAAGCCGAGATGCGGCTCGCTCTGCTCAGGGCGAGCAAGATGTAAATTGTGCCGATGCCTTCCAGCTTGGGGTGGAGGACGTTCGAAGCAAAATATCCAAGGAGCATCCAGAATGGGACCTCTCTTTCTTGGATGTTGAAACCTCTGAGGCTTGTAGCCCAGGAGCTGAAGAGGATGAATACGATGATGCTCCGGACGTCGACGTCGATGCTATTCTGAATGCTAGTGAGGCTGCGGCCCCTGAAGGATGCCTCAAATCTGTTGCCGAGGAAAAGATAACCTTTGAAGTGGGCGAAGCGAGCCAGGCTTCCCCGAGCATTGTTGAGGGCACTGCTGGGACTGATCCAGCTTCTGACCCCTGAGAGTTATTTGTGTACTCTTGCCCTTTTTTTTAGACATGTAGTTTGGTCTGGATTTTCAATGAATGGGCCCTCGGCCCCTATTTCTTGCCTTTTTAGTCAATCTTTTTATTGCAGACTTCCTTTTGACTGTGAACAAGTTATGACTTGTTCGCGTCATTTGATCGATTTAGTTCGGATTTAGATGAATGTCTCGGTCAAGGCCGAGGTATAGGGATAGCTCGGCTGGGGCCGAGTGATGTGATAGCTCGGCTTAAGCCAAGAGATAAGATAGTTCCGAAGAAGCCGAGTGGCATGATAGCTCGGCTTAGGCTGAGAGATAAGATAGTTCGGCAGGTGACGGCCAGGATTGTAGAGGTATCCTAGTTAGATCCGAAGTTGGGTAACTCGGCCCGCGCAAGGTGAAGAGGCGGGCACACCTTTCGAAGGGAGTTTGATCCCAAGAAGAAAGATGTTTACCAGCGCGCCATCATTTATTTATCCTTTTCGAAAAGTGAGAGTGATTCCTCGCTTCCCGCACGCAGCCACGAAGTGGTGATGCATGGCAAGACTTTATGGTAGTGGCGTTGGAATTGATGGTTCGGGTGATCGGGGTGCTCGCCTGAAGTAATTTAAATACCGATGGATGGTACGCCGTTGTTAGCCAATTCCTCTACTGATTTTTGTTGGCCTGTCCAAGCTTACAGTAACAGGATGGCTTCCGAGGATGGATGGAGGTCAAATGGGATGCCAAGTGGCGTTGCTGGCGACCTTGGGGTGCCTCACCTAGGCCGTACCACGATAACTGTGGACGGAGAGGTTCTGGCATCGCTACTCGTGGACCGCAAGCAAGTCCGGAGACTGGCTGAGCAACACATGGCTCTCTCGGCTAGAGAGATCGAGCTCCTTTGCCAAGCCAACAATAGGCTGGAACGGAAGGTGGCATCCCTTCGACAGCAATTGGCTAATTCGGCTCTGCGGCGTGGGGAGAGTTCAGCAGCATTCAAAGAAGGTAGCAAGCCCCTGTGAGGGCTAATGTATTTTTTCTTTGTTTTTTCCCCTCTTGTAATGAACAAAGAAAGGTTTATTGAAACTTTTCTGTTTGTTTGCCATTTCTGAAGTGTTTTCCTTTATCGTCCGAGTCTTACGGAATGAAACAGTTGGGGCATTGCATATCGCTCGGTCTTTGTCGAGATTTTTGACAAAAGACGCACTCCGGTCTTAGCCGGGGCTTATATTCTTAGGATGTGCACTCCGACCTTAACCGATGCTTCCGCATTTTGGGTATAGGTCGGGGCTTATATTCATAGGACGTGCACTCCGACCTTAACCGATGCTTCCGCATTCTGGGTATAGGTCGGGGCTTATATCGTGTCCCATTATCATTGAGACAAAGTGGTTACTTTAACTGGACATAAGTACAAGATCACGTGCAGTCATGCTGAACGGAAAGGGGATACTTCGGTTTATCTTCGAAGTATGGAGGTAGTTTTGGCCTTGAGCAGAATCACAGTGCAATATCTCGGTTTATGCCGAGGCATAACGGGCAGTTAAGCCAGACCGGAGGATATCGAGATGTCCTCACAGAGGAGTACTTGGCTTCTGCGACCTTTTATTATTCTGTCAGTGCCTTATCTTTTCCAAGGCGAGTCGACCCTCCTTTTTGCCGAAATGGATGATACAGCCCTGTAACATACAAAAGGTTGCTTTGGCACTTTCCAAGGACACTAATTATGTCGATCTTTTCCAAGGCGGGTCGTTTCGACGTACGACGCAAGCGCTTATTTGCCATTAGAGGGTGTCACTTTCATCGGGCGATTTTTCAGGTCTGCTCGTATCTCTAAGTTCAGCGGGCGATTTTTCGCATTTAAGACCTGTGATCCGGGATCAGAGAAAATCTTTTGGCATACGTCATGGGTTGAACAACGCGTTTGGCGCGCATCGAAGGGCGCCATTTTCATCCTGGGAGGCCACGTGGCAGCATGGATTGGGCATTTTGAACCTTGGGGCTTATTGCTTTAACAGCTGCTCCCGGTCCATTTCGCCTATAAAAAGGGGAGGAAGGGGCTATGCTAGGCCATTCCCAAAATTTCTTCTCTGTGAGCTATGAAAGTTTTCATGATGTCTGCGTCCCTGAAGCTGAGAGTGGTGGGACTGAGTTTTCCTTTTGTAAGCCACCTTCCTATGGATAGTCAGGGTGACGAAGGAGCCGCTGGAGAGCAGCTCGTCCTCGAGGGAGGAGCTTCGGAGATCATATAGAGAGCGCATAGGAGGTTCGCAGAGATCACATGGAGAGTGCACATATGCACTTCCTGTGTGTCCTTTGTGGTTTGCTACGGGGGTCGTAGGGTAGAAAGTGCATATGCACCCCCGTAGTACGCATGGACATTTCGTTCTCCCTCTGGTTGGATGCTTAGCCCCTCAGTGTGGGGAATCTTCCGCCACATGGAGAGGGAGTTGAGAGCAGTGTGGGGCTGATGGTCCCCTAGCTCTCTCAATTGAGCAGCGACCTGCAGCCCAGCATTCCACCCAAGGAGAAGCTTCCTCAGCATCAGCATCCACGGGTCTATGCCTCTTTTTGGATCTCTTAATTCATCCAGAGGACCCGTGGGAAGCCGGCCTTGCTATCCATTAGGGCGAGCTGGCTGGTCGCCCGATCCTTTGGGTCGGATGCCGAAGCATCATTGTTAACTGAAGCTGACTGGAGCAGTTCGGCCGAGCTATTTACTCATTTTTATTTCTTGTGCTTTGATGCACTTGTAACTCCTTTCAGGATATTGTAACTTTTCTTTTAATGAGGAAATAAAGAAAGTGTTCATTCCTCCTTTCTTTAGCACCTGCTTTTTTTTGCGCTGAGAGCTGTTGCTCCCATATTATGCTTGTTATGTCGCAGCATGTTTCGGCAGCACTGTTGCTGCTTTGTTCTTGATAAGACCAATGTTCGGTCCTCAGTGGAGAATACGTATATCTATGTGCGAGTCAAAGAGGGACCTAGGCGGTCCTGTGGAGTCATGAAGTAAGCATGATCCTGTTTGCAGAACGAAGCAGGTGTTTGTTTTTTCGGGGAAAGACAGCTCATGGCATGTTTTTGCTCGTCGAATAGTGGGAGGTCGTTTGCCTCTACCAAGGTATAATAGGATGCCTTAGTTGCGTCAAGGCGTGGGGGAGATCACTTGAATAGGGCGGAGCCTTAGGATATCACTCGACTGTTGCTGGGGATCAAGGATATTCTCATCCTTTGGTTCCGATCGGGGCTTGTTAGCTGCCCGGACCTTGAGCGATGTTTTGGAGATTATTTAATCCGGCCGAGGTTTGTAAGCTGCCCGAGTCCAAATTGAGCTTTGGAAATTACTTGGTTCAGCCGGGGCTTGTAAGCTACCCGAGTCCAAATTGAGCTTTGGAAACTGCTTGGTTCGGTTGAGGCTTGTAAGCTGCCCGAATCCGAAGGATACTTTGGAGATTGTTTGGTTTGGCCGGGGCTTGTAAGCTGCCCGAATCCGAACGATAGTTTGGAGATCGTTTGGTTCGGCCGGGGCTTGTAAGCTGCCCAAATCCAAACGATAGTTTGGATATCGTTTGGTTCGGCCGGGGCTTTAAGCTGCCCGAATCCGAACGATAGTTTGGAGATCGTTTGGTTCGGCCAGGGCTTGTAAGCTGTCCGAATCCAAACAATAGTTTGGAGATCATTTGGTTCGGCCAGGGCTTGTAAGCTGCCCGAATCCGAACAATACTTTGGAGATTATTTGGTTTGGTCGGGGCTTGTAAGTTGCCCGAATTCGAACAATACTTTCGAGATCGTTTGGTTCGGCCGGGGCTTGTAAGCTTCCTGAATCCGAACGATAGTTTGGAGATCGTTTGGTTCGGCCGGGGCTTGTAAGCTACCCAAATCCGAATGATAGTTTGGAGATCGTTTGGTTCGGTCGGGACTTGTAAGTTACCCGAATCCGAATAATAGTTTGAAGATCATTTGGTTCGGCCGGGGCTTGTAAGCTGCCCGAATTAGAACAATACTTTAGAGATCATTTGGTTCGGCCGAGACTTGTAAGTTGCTCGAATCCGAACAATACTTTGGAAATCGTTTGGTTCGGCCAGGGCTTGTAAGCTGCCTGAATCCGAACAATACTTTGGAGATTACACGGCTCCCAGCTGCACCGGGAGCGCTCGGCCATACCACGCCTTCGCGGGATGCAATTTGGCCTAACCGAGATATATAGCTCTGGCTCAGAGCTCGGCCTAGCCGAGGTATGGAGATTTGGCCCAAAGAGATGGCTCGGTCGTGCCGAAAGTAGATGCGTGAACGACATCTATTTTCTATTGCGACTTTTCGAAAGAATGACCGTAGTGGTCCTGCGGATCGTAAAACAAGATGCCAAAGCTATAAATAGGGCGAGTCTATAGAGAGCGTACTCTATTGATGATATATGCGAAGGTTGTCCGAACTCCTCGTCCGGGGAATGGATTTTCTGTACAGGTCCTGGAGCTTGTAGGTGCCGGGCCCGATGACTTCCGTTACTTGGTAGGGGCCTTCCCAGTTCTGAGACAATTTTCCTTGCTCCAGTGGCTTGGAGACGGACGCTTTTCGGAGGACAAGATCGCCAGGCGAGAAGGATTTGCCCTTGACTCTAGAGGCATGGTAGCGGGCCACTCTTTGCTGGTACGTGGCTATTTTGATTTGAGCTTTTTCCCTGATTTCTTCCACCAAGTTGAGATTGGTCCGGAGCTGCTCGTCGTTGGTTTCTTCTAAGTAGCTTTCCACTCGCAGAGAGGGGAGGCCTATTTCCATGGGGATGACGGCTTTCGTGCCAAAGGCCATCCAAAACGGGATCTCATCGGTGGGGATTCTCTGAGTAGTGCGGTAGGCCCATAGAACATGATGAAGTTCGTCCGCCCATCTACCTCGGGCTCTGGTGAGCCGAGCCTTAATCCCTTGAAGTAGGGTTCGGTTTGTTACTTCGGCTTCTCCATTGGCTTGCAGATGCCCCATTGAGGTGAGGCGATGGCTGATGCCATGATCCTCGCAGAACTTCCGGAACTTGGGATTATCAAATTACTTGCCATTGTCGGTGATGATGGTATGCGGGAGGCCAAAGCGATAAATGATGGATCTCCACATGAAGTCCCTGGCCCGAGCCTCGGTTATCTGGGCTACTGCTTCGGTCTCGACCCACTTGGTGAAGTAATTGATGGCGACAAATAGAAATTTTCTCTGTCTAGTGGCGAGGGAAAAAGGGCCGAGAATGTCCATCCCCCACTTAGCAAAAGGCCAAGCGGAGGAAATAGGGACCAAACTAGCGGAGGGGAGCCTCTGGATGCTGGAGTACCTCTAGCACGGGTCACAGGCTCGAACGAGATCATCGGCATCCTTTTGCATGGTAGGCCAGTAATATCCCTGCCACAGTACCTTATGGCACAGAGATCGACCCCCCAGGTGGTTTCCACAGATTTCTTCATGTACTTCTCGAAGAGCATAATCAGCTTCGGACGGGCGGAGGCATTTGAGCAGCGGCATGGAAAAGGACCGCTTGTATAGCTGATCGTCGACTAGCACATAATGGGTAGCTTGCAATCTCAGCTTCCTTGCTTCCTTACGGTCGGCTGGGAGCGACCCTTCTTTAAGATATTTTAATATTGGGTCGAACCAGGATGGCTCGACCTTAATCTGCATCACTCGGTCCGTCTCCATGATGCTAGGTTTTTCCAATATTTTCAGGGGAAACTTTTGCTCGGCACTCATCGACTCCGCAGTCGCAAGCCGGGATAATAGATCGGCATGAGCATTTTCGGATCTAGGGATCCGAATAACTTCAAATTTAGAGAAGTGAGAAAGCAAGTCCCGCACATGCCGGAGGTACCAAATCATGTTTGGCTCTCGGGACTCGAATTCACCCCGCACGTGACCGGCCACCAACTGAGAGTCGGTGAAGGCATTCAGCCTCTTCACTTTCAGATCATGGGTGATTCGGAGTCCAGCAAGCAGGGCCTCATACTCAACTTCGTTGTTGGAGGCTGGGAAGGAGAATCGAACGCCGTACTCAAAGGTCGTCCCTTCGGGGTTGGTGAGGATCAAACCAGCACCGGAGCCATTGGCGTTGGAGGATCCATCGACGTGGAGGAGCCACAGGGCATCAGATCTTGGATGCTCGGGGGAGTTCGGAGCAGAACCATCTTCCGGGATGGTGCACTCAAGGAGGAAATCAGCTAGAATCTGAACCTTGATGGCCGGGCAAGGTTGATAACAGATATCATGCTCACTTAACTCAACGGCCCACTTAGCCATTTTTCCTGATGTCTCTGGGCGATGGACCACCGCCTTGATGGGCTGATTGGTAAGAACCGTCACAGAATGTGCTTAAAAATATGGTCGTAATCTCCGAACCGATATTATCAGGGCCAAGACTAGCTTCTCGATTCAGGTGTACCTTGTCTCGGCATTCCGAAGAAGTTTGCTGACATAGTAGATCGGCTTTTGGGTCTTCTTCTCTTCTCTGACCAAAACCGAGCCAATCGCGCCTTCAGAGACTGCCAGGTACAGAAACAGCATTTCTCCCGGATTGGGGCTACTGAGGAGGGGTGGCGAGCCAAGATATCTCTTGAGGTCCTCGAATGACTTTTGGCACTCGGAAGTCCATTGAAAATTCTTGGCAGATCGAAGAGTTTGAAGAAAGGAAGGCTCCTCTCGGCCGATCGAGCCACAAAGTGGTTGAGGGCTGCAATTCTTTCCGTTAGGCGCTGGACTTCTTTGATAGATGTTGGGGGCGCCATTTGCTGAAGCGCTTGAATCTTTTGCAAGTTGGCTTCGATGCCTCGCTGAGAAACCATGAAGCCCAGAAACTTCTCCGAGGTGACACCGAAGGCGCACTTCGTTGGATTGAGCTTCATCCGATACCTTCGGAGTGTCGCGAAACTTTCAGAAAGATCCCCAATATGCTGGGATGCTTCCTTGCTTTTGACAAGCATGTCATCGACATACACTTCCATATTCTAGCCGATCTTCTCCTTGAAGACTTTGTTTACCAGCCTTTGGTAAGTGGCGCCTGCATTTTTTAGACCAAAGGGCATGACATAGTAACAGTAGGTACCTCGATCGGTTATGAAGGTAGTCTTTTCTTCATCTTCGGGTGCCATCCGAATCTGGTTGTAGCTTGAATAGGCATCCAAGAAGGTCAACATTTGATGGCCAGAGGTGGCATCCACGAGTTGGTCATCCAAGGGAGAGGGAAGCTATCCTTCGGGCATGCTTTGTTAAGGTCGGTGAAGTCAATGCAGATTCGTCATTTACCGTTCGACTTTTTCACCATAACAACATTGGACAGCCAGCTTGGATAATTCACCTCCCGAATGAAGTTTGCCTTGATGAGCTTGTCCACCTCTTCTTCAATTGCTCTCTGCCGGTCAGGGGCGAAGCTTCTTTTCTTTTGCTTCACGGGCCGGACATCTTGTCTGCATTGAGACGGTGGACGAGGATGTCCGGGCTGATCCCGGGTATGTCAGAAGCTGACCAAGTGAAGACATCGGCATTTCTTTGGAGAAAGTCGATCAGCTCCAGTCGGGGCTTCCCTTTTAGTAGCGACCTGATCCTTATGGTTCGGTCGGGCTGAGCCTCGTCCAATGGTACCTCCTCCAACTCTTCGACTGGTTCTCCTCGTTGCTCGACGAAATCCTCCCGATCATCTAGTTCGTCAACCTCGGGCAATCTGGATTGCAGGCTGGTGACGAAGCACTGCCAAGCTATAGTTTGGCTTCCTCGAACTACACCAACCCCTCACTCGGTCGGGAACTTCATAACAAGATGCGGGATGGAGACGGTGGCTCTGAGGGACATCAAGCCGGGTCTTCCCAAGATCGCGTTGTAGGGCGACCAGAGCTTGGTCACCAAGAAATCTGTATGCATAGTGGCGATGGAAGGCTAGGTTCCTGCTCGGACCGTCAAGGTCACGACCCCCTCCGGGGTGATTATATCGCCGGTGAACCCCATTAGGGTGGAGTCCACCGCTCGGAGATTCCCCATGAGAAATTTCATCTTCAAAATACATCGAAGTACAAAACATTGACGGAGCTTCCACTATCAATGAGAATTCGGCTTACATCATAGTTATTCAAATTGAGAGATACAACCAGTGCATCATCGTGCGGGAACTGTATTCCCTGGAAGTCATCGCTGGAGAAAGAAAGCTCATCAGTTCGCGTTTTCTTCAGCACCGAACCTTCTTCATCGTCCCTCCCGCCTGTAGGACCACCGACCGCCTCAATCACATTAATGTAGCCAGCGACCGAAGGATTTGGGGGAGGAAGGAGTTGCTGCTGGGGCTCAGGCCGGCGATCGCCCCTGTTTCTTGGCTCGAGGGCTCCCCTGAATCGATCTAGTCTATCCCGCTGGATGAGCCTTTCGATCTCATTCTTCAGTTTCCAGCACTCTTCAGTGTCGTGGCCATGGTCGCGGTGGTAGCGGCAATACTTGGCGGGGTCTCTCCGGGCAGCATTTCCTCGAAGAGGAGGAGGCCGAGGGAGTTGGCGCTCGATTTCCATAAGGATCTCCGCTCTTGGGGCAGTGATCAGAGTAAATCAATTGAACCTCCTAGGCGGGCTCTGGGTGCGGTTACTTGGCGGCGACTGAGGAATCCTTTGGCGGCGAGGCGGGCTTAGCTGACGGGCAAGTCGGCGCTTATCTGAGCCTTTGGGCTCCGTCTTCTTCGTAAGCTCAGCTCAGGCAGCTCCCCGTGATTCTTCGACTCTTGCATATTTGTCTGCCAGAGCCATCATGTCGGAGAGGTTCAGAGGGTAGATGCCCTCCAGCGCCAGGTAAAAATTACTTTCCTTCAATACTTCGCCTGCCAGGGCAGACATTGCTACCTCATGATTAAAGTGGTCCACCTCCAGCATGGCCGTGTTGAAACGGCCGAGATACTTCTTCAAAGACTCCCCCTCTCTCTGCTTAACCTCAGAGATGGAGTCGGACCTCCGTCTATGACGGCGGCTGCTGACGAACTGGCTGATGAAGAGGCGGCTCAGCTCATCGAAGGAATTAACGGAACCTGATTTCAAAGCATTGAACCATGTTCGAGCATATCCCCTGAGGGTGGAAGGAAAAGCATGGCAGAGGATCGCCTCTGATGCCCCGTGGAACATCATGATTGATCGGAAGCTGCTGAGATGATCATCGGGGTGGAGGAGTCATGATAAGGCTCGATGGCAGACAACTTGACATGGGAGGGAATCACTTCCTCCATAATCTTCTTAGAGAAGGGGATGCCATGCTCCGCCTTATTCTGAAGCGGATAGGCCTGCTTGGCGGCATCTAGCTCTTGACGCATTTTTTGAAGCTGGCAGCGGATATCCCTATCAAGAAAAGCAGAAGGGGCAGGACGAGGAGGATACTGAGACGGTGTTGAATCATGGCGAGAGAACACTGGGAGAGGGATCAGGCCCACCGAGATCTAGAGAGATCTCTGTCGCGGACTCCTTGGGGAGCTAGCTCAGCTTCTCTGGGATGGCGAGGCTGGTCCGCAACCTCAAGCAGGCCAGAAGAAGAGACCGCTGGATGAGCGGGGGCTGCATCCTCCTCAGGGGGATGAGGGGCAGGAGCAGCCGGACAGGGGGCTTCGGGGTGCCTCTGAATCAGGTGGACCAGTGCCTGGACTTGCTGGAGCAGTGCGGCGAACTGGTTCTGGGTCACTGAGGCCACCAGTGGCGATGGAGTCTCAACTGGCCATGGTAGCGGCACAACACTGCTCGCCGGATCAGGCCTTTGGGAGGCGACCTGATTTCAGGCCTCGGAAGTAGCTTTTCTTCGGTTGGCCATGGGAGGAGTTCTCTTTCAGATCGAGATCCGTATCTCCTGGATCACAAGTTTATGGGACTTGAGGGCCCTTCCTCTAGCACCAATATGTTGCTACCAAAATCTATCCTCCGATTCAGGCGCGGTCGAGCTGCAGCACGGGCTCTCCATCTGGATGGACCTGCAAATAGTCCTCACGCGAGAGGCATTGGGGGTGGCCCTCTGCGGAAGACCCTTCGACACTCAAGTTAACGACGATCGACAAGCAACAAACAAGAGGAGAAGGCTCTCGCCGACGAGTCCCTCCAGGGCTCTGAGCAGAGCAGAGCGCTAATGGCGGAAGCTAAGGTAGAAGGAGAGAGGGAGGGTTCCAGTGAGCTAGTATGCGCGTACCTGAGGAGTCGGCAGACGACTCTATTTATAGAGGATCACCTAATTCTCTGGGGGCGTCGTGGGTCCGAAAGTCGTTAGGATCTGAATCCAGTTTTTATGAGGTCGGTAGGATTCGTATCTTATTGGTTAGAGGATCGACGGGTAGGAGAGCTTGTTGATGTCTCGAGATGTGGTGAGGAGATAGGCTCTAGGGCCCTAGGCCACTCTTGCGGGTCCTAGGTCACTCCCGGATATGATTTCTGTTTGGAATCTCATGAATTCAGGTTTTCATGCGTCGAATTCCGTAGAGGCGCAGATATCGCTCGGGCTAGGCCGAGCGATGGGAGAAATCGGCCAGAGGGGCCGAAAGATGACATAGCTCGGCTGGGGCCGAGAGAAAATATAGCTCGGCTAGGGCCGAGAGAGGATATAGCTCGGCTGGGGCTGAGAGAAGTGGTTTGCGCTTTGGGAGTCCTTGGTTTGGCGAGGGGCTAAGGCACCCCAACTTATCGTGGCTGACTTATCTCGAGCGAGCGTCGCATAGTGGGCAGGAATCAGGGCTAGCCCTAGCCATGTGCACGATTATTAACACACAACGATTTTATCCCTCACAAGATGTACCCTAAGATTGGTAAGTAAATTAATTATCTTAGTTAGAAAGAGTCTATAATTTAGCTTTTTCTGTGACTCAATATTTGTATTCCACTTCTATGTCAAGTAGGAGGAAATCAAGTTAGTTGTATTGATTCATTATGTTTTCTATCTTATAAGCAATAAAAATTTATTTGGCACATGCATTTCTTATTCAATATCTATTCTTACCGCATCAAAAATAAATTTTGTTACGCCTAATGGGATTCTTTATACCAAGTTGGTGAGTTAATACTTAAGAGGAGGCATATAAACTTTTATACTTGCGTTTGAAAGCGAGCCTTGTTTCTTTATGCTCTTTTTTCATGGTTTTCTGGACGATGCTGCGGCGGTATATATACAAAGGGAGACAGAGAGTGGACTAAATTTTTTTCAAAGATATAATCCCGATCCTATATATCTTCTAAACAGTGCTTCCGATTCTCATCGTACAACTCGTATTATTGGCCCAAAATTCTCTTACGTCTATTAAACTACCAAGTTGCAGGCCATAACTCTTCCACTTGCACAGCAAACATTGATAAACCTTTCACGGCCAGCGAGATGGTCGGAGACTGCCAAAAACCTCAGAGAAAAATAAGAGAGGAATACAATATAAAAGGAAAGAGAGAGGAAAAGTAAGAGGAGGCATAAGGTCTGCATGTGAGAGAGAGCATAGTTTGGCGACAAAGCGAGGAGGTGGCGTGCAAATAGTGCACATGGGATGGCATGATTCAAATCCACAACAAGCATCGTCATAGATGATGCACACATGCATGCTCCATCAGTGCCATTGAAAGGCAGCAGCAACCAGCCTCATCCATATAGAACTCACAGCCTCTCTCTCTCTCTCTCTCTCTCTCTCTACCAATCTATTTATCTGAGAGCCGGCCAAAAAGGTACGGCCACATCGGCACGTGGTTGCTGATTCCTCCACTTAATTAACTTGTGCTGGGACTACTTCCCTGCAATAACGTTTTCAAGTCCCACCTTCCTGCCTCCCTCCTTCCATCCCTCTCTCTCTCTCTCTCTCTCTCTCTCTCTCCAGCTGTCGCTAGCTGTACCCCCTCTTCATTTGCCATGTGACCCCTCCTCTCCTCCATATATTCCCCTCCATCTTCAACAAAAGAAAATTTAACTGCCAACTCTACCACATGAGCAGAAGCAACAGCAAAGAGAGAAACATATACAGACGGAGAGAGCCAGTTCCATGAACACCAACAAGTGAGTGCTATTTGAATTTGAATCGAAGGATCTCTGCAGCAATTCCTTCCTTATTTCTACTGGGCTTCAACCAAACAAGGCTCTCATGTCTAACTAGTATTGCCTCGCCCGTCTCAGACCAAGCTATTTTTTTTGTTTGTCAAAGAGAGAGAGAGAGAGAGTGCGTGTGTGCGCTATGGCTCAGCTCCCTCCCAAGATTCCCACCACCATTCCCCCCACCTGGCCCAACTTCGACCACCATCGTCACCACTCCTCCATTCCCGCCTCCGCCACACCCTGCCTCCCCACTCCATCGCCGCCGGCTCCCGGGTCCCAGCCCTCGTGGGTCGATGAATTCCTCGACTTCTCCTCCGCCAAGCGCGGCTCCCACCGCCGCTCTGTCAGCGACTCCATAACCTTCGTCGAGGCTCCACTCGCCGACCAGCCTGCCTCCACCAACGAATTCGACCGCCTCGACGACGACCAGCTCATGTCCATGTTCTCCGACGACGTCCCGCCGCCGTCATCCTCCTCTGCCGGTGCTGCGCTCCCCATCTCGTCTTCCAACCCGTCCACGCCGTCCGACCACAACAGCATCAATGACGACAAGCCCGCCGCATCGTCCGACCAGCAGACGGCAATGACCGAGTCAGCCGAGGAGGCGCAGAGTACTGCTTGCAAGGCCGAGCTGCAGGCGCCAGCTGCTGCTGCTGCCGCCGCCGCCGCAGCACAAGCTCAACCGGCCGCAGGGCTGGAGCCCATTGTCGACCCCAAGAGAGTCAAGAGGTGAGGGCATCCTACGACAATGTAGCTGATTTTAACTCCTGAATTGGCCTCAGCCGCCATTAACCTTCTGATCAAGCCTCGGATTCGAGCAGGATATTAGCCAACCGGCAGTCGGCGCAGAGATCGCGAGTGAGGAAGCTGCAGTACATTTCGGAGCTGGAGCGCAGCGTTACAACGTTGCAGGTAGCGAGCCGTGATGGAAATATTGAATTGGATTAATCTAGTAGGAAATTAGCTAGGTTCTTTGGGACAAATGCAACAGTACTGCAAACATGTAGAATTTCCATATATTGGCCAGCCAACATTAATTCTCTAATGGTTTGGTTGGTTATGTTGGTGTTTCGGATGTTGAAACGAAGACCGAGGTGTCGGCGTTGTCGCCTCGGGTCGCATTCTCGATCACCAGCGCTCCATTCTTACCATGGGGAACAGCCATCTCAAACAGCGGATTGCAGCTTTGGCGCAGGACAAGATCTTTAAAGACGGTGAGTTTAATTTCTGATAATAATTAATATATAGAATCTGATTAAAGTTGTTAAGTATTTCAACTATTTTTAATTGAATTTTTCGCCATATATAGTTTTTGCTTAACGTGGTGGCATTTTCTAATTGGATGTGTATTTATTCCCACGGGCCAAACCTTCATACCACTGTTGCCAGCTGCTTGTCTCCGATGAGTAAATGAAATAAATGCAAGTGGGCCAGGGACATGGCCGCTGCAAACTTCAGACAAACGATGGATAAAAGTATATAGATAACACTGAATGTTGTAAATACTTTTTCCCAGTTCTCTTGCCGGTGTTCGGTAAATTCGTTACGGAGTGGTTGGCCCATATTTCCAAGAGTCAGTAAACAAAATTCTCTGATGGTGATCATCATTAATGTTTCATTCACTGAATAATTAATTCTTAAGATTATTCATACTGAAAAAATAATTTAAAATTATTAGGCAGTCATAACACATTCACAATTTATTCATGGTTAATGCTTGAGATAATCATTTGAATTTTTTTTTTTCCAAATAATTGATAAGTATTGCCGATGTTTTAGTTGCAGGTATCATCCCACGTACGCTTGTTATTGTTGCATATGATCATCCAAGGACATTCATGATAATTCTTAGACTCATAAGATTTCTTTTGTTATCTAACAAATTCTTTAATCCCCAAGAAATTAAAATATTTTTTGCTGAAGTAGTTTTGAATGCCAACTCTTAACAACTACACGGTTAATTAATCCCATCCCTACATTGCAGTGAGTACCATTCTTCCTCTTCTTAATTAAATCTGGGTTAGGAACTATCTTCCCTTTCACTGAAATAACATTTTGCTTTTTTTTCTCAAGAATACAAAAAAAACTTTTTTTTTTTTTTTGCGGTATGTGGGCACGCGCATCCTTATAGATATTTGAAATATTCTTTATATCCTCATAACTTTTACCTTTTATAAATAAACCCTTATAATTATTTTTTTTATTTATGCCCTCATAAATATTCTAAATTAATTACATATATACGTTCAAATTTAATATTTGCATTATATTCATATATTATTTTTTACTTGCATAAGCTTATGAATTATATGCTTCTGTGTGTGTGTGTATAAAAATATATATTTTAACACCATGAGAAAAGAAATATGATTTATAAGGATGTACACGTGAATAATAAATTTTTGAGGATATACATGCAACAAGAAATAATTATAAGGTTACACAATAAACCATATAATTTGTGAAACTATGCCATATAATTTGTGAAACTATGTATATATATTCAGATATTTGTAAACATATATACATAAAAAAATAATTAAAAAAAGAATGATCCTTGTCCAATGTATCATGCATCGTCATACCATTCACAATAATCCATAATATTGAAACTATCTACAAATTAAAATAAAAAAGTTAAATTACAGTGCACATTTGTGGTGACATAATTCATGTTAAAATTATATAAAAATTTAAACTGTGGTCCAACATGTTTTGCTTCCCATGAAACGCTATTTGATTTTCAATATTTAGCTGGTAGGCTGCTAGTATTATGAATTTGGATTTTGGATATAACTAAATTGCCCATGATTTGGATATTAAATCTATGGGCCATGCATAATGCTTCTCGTAACACAGCTTAATCTATTAAAAATCTCAATTAGTAGCTAAAATATATGCATTTTGAGAAGCCGATCGATGGCTCTATAGTTACTGTTAGAGCTCCTTGTGTTGTGGTTTTGTGTAAATTTGCAGCTCATCAAGAGGCATTAAAGAAGGAGATCGAGAGGCTAAGACAAGTCTACCACCAGCAGAATCTTAAGAAAATGTCTGCTCCCACCTCTGATGCCGCCATGCGCGCAGAAAAAGAACTGGTTAGCTGACAAAATACACGATGGCTCAGAGAGAGAATGCTGCAGAGGTGACAGTAATTTGTCTATTTGGTGTTGAGGTAGTGATGTTTACTGAGTAGGAGAAATTGTGGTTACCGTGCTTGTGAATGTATTTTTTATGTATCTCATTTTTATCTATTATTTTTCCTAATAAAAATTGTTCACTTTCAGATGGTGGTCGTGGGAGTACAGTAATCCAAGTTTTAATAACTTGAGATATATGATAGGGTCTGTCGTGGGGCATTCTCTGACAATGTTTTCTCCTCTTTTCATGAAAAATATTGCAAGTACTTTATTTCTTTTTCTTGAAGTGGGTGCTTGCGGCTTCTCAAAAGAAAAAAAAAAAAAAAGAGAGAGGTCATGATATGACACTATATATAGGTGTCATCCATTGGTTACACCATTTCTGCCATAAAGTTCTCGTTCCTGAGACACGAAAGGGTAAAGAGAAAAATATGAGCAGTTTATAACATACATAGCCTGCTGTATTTTTCTCTGTTTGTTTCATCACCCAACTCGGGAGACAACTTGGAAGCGTAGCTATCCTATTCGATTATACTGTACAGATGTTTGGATGGCAGAAGGTGTCATCAGTCTGAAAAGATCTTCCTCGCTGGCTTCCCTTTCTAACTCTCCATGAGGAGTGATTCAAGGAGGCAGGGAAGCCGACAAGCAGAGATTATTTCTTTTTTAAAAGAATAAGATAAAATATCTTATAAATAAAATTAATTATTCCTGAAAGATAGGAATAAGCTGAGTTCATCAGCCATCATCTCCTTAAACTAATTTGCATTCCATGTAAATTTAAAACAGATTCTTCACCATGAAGATCTTATCAGGCTGATGAGATTTCTAGAATCCAAACACATCCTAACGGAAACAAATTTGCAGTCCAATGTTCAACTAAAAGAAAGAAATGCGAAAGTATTGCAACTCAATAAAAGATATCCAGAAAGGACTGCCAATCTTTAGATAATATTCGTCATAGATGGTCCTAAATCAGGATACATTTTTTCCTTTTTTTTTTTGAGATCTTTTTTTTTTTTTTTTTGCTTTATGTTGTATAACTTCTCTAATAACTTGTGATTATGAAAGTGTAGCCTGAATTTTTCTCATAAAACATTCTAGTTTGTGTTTGCTTTAAATTTTTTAATATGATTTTATAAGTTTCCATCAAATCCTCTTTCATATTTGCCCTATCTACATGTTCTTGCTTTGTTTCCAATAGATACATGTAAATATTGGTTATGAATTACTGATTGTTTTGTGCTCCCCCCCCCCCCCCCCCCCCCCCCAAAAAAAAAAAAAAGAGTTATTTTATATAGTATTAAGGACGTGAGAACTGGGGCTTCCAGGCCGTGCCCATTCCCTTCGTAACCAAAGGTTCTGTTAATTCCTGGATAATTCATTCCTACGCGTATAATATGCCAGATCCCTTGCATATTTATAGTATTATCAACAATAAATTATAATGCACATGCAGTCATATAGGCTTCAATATGCGTTGCAAACAAATATTCTTCTAAAAACAGAGAAGAAAATAAAATAAAAGAGCATCATCAATCTTCACTACTTTCTTGGCAAACAATGAAATGATCAAGACAAGAACTTCTTGCTCAAAAATTACATTAAAAATACAAAAGAAAAGTTAAGGTTATTTCTCCTTCAATGGAATCATGGCTATCATTATCTAAGCTGATACATGCCATTGAGCGCCAACTAAGAAGTTCAAATTAGTTCTGTAACTTCCTCAAACCAATCAAGCATGGCCTATTTGGGTTGTGTAGCTTGCCTTATTCTCCTTGGATGAGGTCAACTCTAAAAAAAAAAAAAAATTACTACCTTCAAGCACATGAATACATAGATGGTTTAGACTATAAAATGATATTCATTTTTATTGGTTGCAATCATTTTGCATTCTCGATCCTAAATGGAGCTAGCCTTAGTTTCATCATCGATATACTTGTGATAGAGATGAAATTATCCTTAAAAGAAAAAAAATAGGAATAAAGATAGCAAAAAGATATAAATTTTAACGATTTCCCTTTCAAAGCAAGAAACCATCGGTCACCACTAACCAAAGCGTAAGATGGTAGGGGTAGCTGGAAAGATACTTAGTATACCCATGCATGAATTCCATTTACTCGTAATTAATTAACATGTCCTTCCCATTAAGATTTTGGTGTCCCTACAAATAATATTACCAATTGCAACATTGTGATATCACATTGTCTCCACCGCGTGGATGCATGGCATGTGCTTTTGTTTAAAGAAGATGGATCCTCTTAGCTGGCTGCACTTGAGGGTTGCTAGCTATACAAGTTCTTTTATAATTGATCCATTCTTATTGGTTCTAAAAGAGTAGATAGCACAAGGTAACAAGGGAATCCTCCAACCACGGGATCCTCAACTGTGATGCATGATTGAATTTGGAGCTTTGATACCTTGGCACGCACCCTTGCCTTTTTCCGTGTTATGTGAGCCATAAGGTGGTGTCTTCTACTGTTCCTAAATAATAATAAAGTAGATCCCAATTATTCTCTTCCTCCCCTTCCCACCACCTTCTTGAGGGGGATGAATATATACCACCCATATATATATCATCCCCTAACGGAAATTTTTGATAGGACATGGAAGTGGACGTCGTCGTCGTAATAGCAGAGGCCTTTTAATAAAAGAGCACCAGTACAATATGGGCCCCTAAGGGAATGGAGCTGTGCTCCATGTGCAAGGGTCCTTTGATGAGAGAGGAACTCATGATGCGGGTGGACCAGCTATGTCAATTATGCAGCACAACTGGTGTAGGTTATTCCTTTCAAGAGGTTTGTTCCAGTATTTTCACTAATAGCATCCATGATTTTTAGATTTATTGGCTCATCCGCTTCATCGTCATCAAATTTTGTAGGCTGATCTTATGCTCAAAGAATTTCTTTGATCGCATTTTGACCATATCAGTCGTGCATGTGGCTTCCAACAGCTATACTCAACTATTCATGCATTCATTCTACTAAGACTGTAAATGGATTGGATTAATTCATGATCCAACTCAATCTAAAAACTCATGGATTGGATTAGTTTAAAAATTAAAACCGATCTAAATTTTAGATTGAATCTAAATTTTGTATTGTTTAATCTGATCCGATTCAAGCCTAATTCAATTCAATCCATAACCTTAATTATATAAATTTTATTTTATTTTTATAAATACATCGAAAGTACTCTAATTTAAATGATTTTTTTTCATCTTAACAACTAGCTCCCCTTCCATCTTTTTTTACTAATTATCCTTATAGAAACCATGAACAATCCTCATTTTGCATCCATACCTAAGACAAAAGCAGTGATATTGCTAGGCAATTTTTGAAAAAAATCTCTCCTTCAAGCACTTATAGATCTATTAATAAAAAAAAAAATCCAAGAATCAAGTTAACTGAAAATATAAAAAGAAAACAAAAGTCGAGTTACTAAAAGCATATGAGTCTCGTAACTCGGTATTCAGCAAAACTTTTACAGTAAAATAGCAGTGCAGAGCTGAGCAAGTTACGAGTTTTAATCATGTATGTAGATTAGTAGGCATTATACAAAAGCAACTATAACTAATTGTCTCGCTGGAAAGTTATTATAAAATTCATAATTTACAAAATCATTAAAACTTCTTTCTGCTATTTGTTTTATGTTTTTCACCAAAATAGATGTGCCAAAAAGATTGATAACTGCTTCAAGCAGTTAATCCTTTCTAATATACAAAATGACATTTGGCCAACCTTCTTCAATTGGGTCCACTGAACAGAAACGAGTGATGAGACACAACCTAAATTGCTAAGCTTATAATTCCAAGAATTCCACCTCGACATGTGGTGCAGACTGTATATCCTGCAACTTTTGATCTCCTTTAAAGCCAAGACCTGCATTCATCATAATGTTTTTGAGTAATAATAAAAAAAGGTTCTGTTTTGCTCCTTACAGAGTTCCCTTGGCGCTCGAAGTGTAAAACACAAGATAGAGACAAGCAGGTTGCTAGGCCTGTTTTGGCAAATAAATTATTTTTCAGAGGAACTTGTAATATATCATGCAAAATATCTGAATCTTGGACTTTTAAGGCTTCTGATATTTTATCACAAGCTATTGTTGCGAGAATTTGCATCTTTCCAAGTATTAAAAAGGATTAAAGAACATGACTACCAGAAATTCAAGCTCAAAACATGTTATACCCCATATTTAGTTTCATATTGGATGGGAGAGGAATGTGTTATGTACTTATAACTCAAGTTCATTTGCTATCTATTAACTTTCACTCAAGTTTTTTGGCCACGTGGTTTCGGCCCGCTAACAAAGTTAATTGGGCCAGCGGATGGGCTTAGGGTGTTACAAATGGTATCAGAGCCAACCCGAGTATGCGAAAGTTGATAGGAGGCATGAGTAAAGGGCTACGAGGGTATCGCATTATAAGGTGAAAAAATTATGATACTCCATATCCTCCCATATTGGATGGAAAAGAATGTGTTATGAGTCCACTTACTACCAACTTTTACTTGAATTTTTAACCACGTAGTTTCGGTCCGCTAATGAGGTTAATTGGACTAGCGGATGAACTTGGTACGTTATAAATGGTATTAGAGCCGATTCGAGTATGCGAAAGTTGATGGGGTTATGAGAAAAAGGCTACCCATGTGAGACAATGGTGGAGTTCTGCCATGGCGTCGAGCCATCCTTACGGCACTAATGACCTATCTCAGGATAGATTCTGGCTTATGGCGTGTGACAAGGGCATCACATTATAAGATGGAAAGATTGTTATACCCAATATTTAGTCTCTTATTGGATTGAAGAGGAATGTGTTATGTGCTTATAATCAAATCCATTTGCTACCCATTAGCTTCCACTCGAGTTTTTTGGTCACGTGGTTTCGATCCGCTAACGAAATTAATTGGGCCAATGGGTGGACTTGGGACGTTCCAACATTTCCTACATTATTCTCCAATAAGACAAGTCGGATCTGGGCCAGATCTTGCATTCTCATTTAACTGTTCAAGCCACCTTGGGCTTGGTAGTTAGGTGAAGTCTCATGAGTGTAAGCCAAGGCATAGTCTTAAAGGGTGGCCCTAAGTCCTAGCCTTAACTACTAACTACCAGAAGAATGGTATAGAAACAAGTGATTCTCAAGTCAAATATCCTAACTGACACAACTTGGGTATTATATGCAACCTAAATGTTGCATAAAACTCTCCGAAGGCTTGATTAAATTGTGGGCTCATTGAAAAAATTAAGACAGACTAGATGGACTGGTACACAATGGCAGAAATAATAAGAAGGAAAATGAAACAACATTTTTAGCTGCTATTAACCAAGTCTAAAAAGTATACCAGCACAAAGCAGAGATGATGCTGAATTTATTATAGAGGACAATAATGGGTATGTGATTGCACATATTACAGCGCTGAAGTTGCTGAAAAGAGCCAAATGTAGCCCCTTGCACATAGTACAGCATGAATGCAATATATGCTGTGAATGATAGCAAGAGCACACTCCCAACAAAGTAAGAGATGAAATATTAAGCATGCTCCCTCCCCAGGAAACTCAGAGATTGCACCCTCCCAACAAAGTAAATAGAATGCAAACATATGGACTGCATAAATTTTGTTAGCAAGCATAGAGAGGCTATATAAATATTAAGAGACTGAACAAGAAACCTTTTCAAATCGTCCACAACTTCTTCATTGTCCATTCAATTCAAAAGAAACATCTGTCAGATCTCAAATGTCAAAGAAATATAAGAATGTATGCAATTACAGAAAAATATAGACAGATGAAATATATCTAATTTTGACAGAAAGGTTTTCTTTTAAGTACCATGTCTGAAAGAAGAAAAATTCAATGTGAACATCACTATGAATTTTCTGTCAAATAACTATGAAAAATGTTAGCAGGCCTTCCTATTGACATCAGATTAGCATAAACAGCAACTTCTGCAGAAAACCCACTGTATAAGCTCTTGTCGCAAGTCAAAACATTGAAATTTGAAATGGGCGGACGTGAGATGATAGAGACAAGAATGTAACGGAGGGTAAAGAAGAGAACAGTAAGATTGCCCAGTATAATATAACTAGCAACTGCCGTAAAAATACCAGTAACTTGCAGAACTTATTAAAATCTATGACAATACCAGTAGGTCCAAATAGACAAGTCAAACAGCACATTTGTATGTATCTAAAACAAAAAAATGAAGCAATTACAGGCAATATATTAGATTTCACCAGAAATTAGTTTGCATATTATATATCCACAATGCATATAAACTCCTCAATAAGTGGAGCATAAATATCCATTCTCTTAAAATATTACAGGAAAGATTTTAAAACAAGAAACATATCCCACGAAAAGATGGAAGCACGTATACTCTGTCATTTCCACAGCAATCTGCCATTTCCACAGCCATTGACATCAGAGTTGTTCCATGCCAACGTACATATCTTTCATAATATTGAGGATCTGCCACCATGATAGTTTGCATCAAATAAAATCACGTATCGTGTGCAAAATGGCATCTTGAAGGATTAGCTAATAATTAAATATAGCTAGCTATAACCAAATAAAAAGGAAAATTGACAGATCTTGCTATAACCAAATAAAAGAGGAAATTGATGGAACCAAGATCAAGCTAACTAAAAGTTATTACCCAATCTATTCTTGTATATATAATTTAATTAGATATAAAGTTCTGTATTGTTGAAAAAGTTATTTTTTACAACTCATTACTTTCATAAGGATGTTGTGAGACCTGGCCCTCTCCATCGTGTCAACCAGTCCAGGTGCCCAATTCATCCCCTTTCTATGCCCACAATTGATCACCCAGTCATTTTGCTTCTCGTAACAGCTGGAGGCATTGTGTTCGGCAGTGAGTCTCACAAGACCCCAGCATGGAGAACAAAAATACTTGAAGTTCGGGCTTGCAAAGCCCAGCCTGATCAATCTGCTTCTTGTAACAGCCGAAGGCATTATGTTCGACCATAAATCTAACTATACCGGGGCACCACTACCATCATTTCCTTCTTCCTCAAGCATGACAACTGACCACCTCAGAGCACCTTCCCGATTACCAGCAGCAGCAGCAGCTTAGGGTCACAAGGGTCGTTGCATCCTCAAAAGTCACCACCAGCATCCAAGGAATGGTCCACCCTAAGTAGGTCCTTTGTTCTTCTTTTTTTTTTCCTTCTACTCTTCCAACAATAGACCATCAATAGGTCCTCGATGGCCGTCGTTGACAAGCTGGGGATCATTTGGCCGTAGGGAGGTTCCCCATCTTTCCTCCAGACTCCACTTCCTACAAGTGGGATCCATCGAAAAGTAGCTCCCAACTGGTCTCTGCTTTTCTATTTTGCAGGTAATCAATCATCGATTGATTGTTGCTAGGTGAACTTGGGACCCGATCAATCGTTGAGAGCCAAGGTCAAACCCCTGGGTGCTAGTCCTAATCAACTACTGGGATCTCTCCTATTTTGGTCGATCCTTAGCAAGATGGTGTTGCAGCTTAGCCTGACCATCAGGTTTTTGTCCCTAACCTCATCCTTCTCCTCATCCTATTCCTTTTTAGTGGGGATGGCCATTGGCTATCTCTAGCAACTAAGGGGAGGCTTCCTATTCACCCCACAGCAAGGGCTCCCCTACCCTTCTTGTAGCTATCCTGGAGGACTAGCCATTGCTCTTCTTGTTGCTATCATGGAGGACCCCACGACTAGCTGCCATTGGGGGTCCCTCCCCAACTACTCATGTTTCCTTAGGCTGGGTCAACCATTGGCTTGGCTAGCCACTAGCCAACCATGGTGCCCGAAAATAAGGGAATGACCCCTATGCACTTATAATTAGGACCTATTGGGCCTTGTTGTGGGCTTGACTTCGTGGCTGGGCTCCATGGCCTCTAAGGAACCATAGGAACATCTTGGTCATCCTACATATCAATCTATCTGAGTTTGAATCAGGGGCTGGATCCCTAACTCATTGAGGCCTACCATACCCTTCACCCTATTGCCAACTCACCACTAGCCCTATGACCTAGCTCTCCAATCACCAGGAGCCTCACCCACATTGACCTAAATGACTTGTGCCTTAAAATATGGACCAAACACCAAACCTAGACCTCGACTTCAAACTAGTAAAATTCAGGATTATAATTTAAAATTGATGCTATCAATGTAGATAGATTGCAATCGAAGTATTAAAGAAGTGAGCCTAGGATTACTGAGGATCCATATAAGAATTTCCTTGCATTTGTAATCTTATATATTGACATAATTATATGATTTTGATGTACATCCTCTGTGAATCTATATAATCATGTATAAAAAGTTATTATGGTAAAAAGAAACATGTTATTTATGACATGGGCTATTATGAAAGAGAATTTGGGATCACATACTCATGTAATTATAAAAATGGAATTTAAATCATCAATAACTTAAATTTATAATGAAATGGATAATGATAGACGCTGAACTAGTCATGTGAACTATTGCCACCATGGATTGAAGTGTAGCTAGTTCTAGTTGCCACTATGAGTCTGAAGCATGGCTAGTTCTATTTGCTAGAATGTAATTCGGGTTGCCACCATAGAATAAAGTATGGCTGGATTATGGTTGCTATCATGGACTAAAGTGTGTCAAGTTCTGATTGCCATCATAGACAAATTTGATTGCCATCATAGACTGAATCATAGCTAATTTTGGTTGCCATCATAAGAAGACTCAGTTGTCACCATGGGCTAAATTGTAGCTTATTCTACTTCCACTATGGGCAAACTTGATTGTGATTACGAGATGAAGCATGGCTAAACATGGTTTCTTGCCATGAGCTAAAATGGCCATGAGTAGCCTAATGCATATCCAAAGTTATGAAATTAAGTAAATTGTTATTGAAAACTTGATAAAATTGGTGTTGCCGTGGAAATCCATTCTTCGACTTGGGTGCAGCTCAACTCCGGATCTGGACGTTTATCTCTCGTCCGAGCGAAACCTGCAAGACAGTCCTCACACAGAGAGTGTTTGGGGTGGCCCTCTGTGGATGACCCTTCGATGTCCAAGTTAGTGAAAATTCACAATAAGCAGATGTGAGGAGAAGGCTCTCGCAGAAGAGCTCCTCAAGATCAATGGCCTCTCGAGAACTCAGAGCTCTGCTTGAGCTTCAATGAAGTTTTTGTCTGAGTGACAGTGAGAGCTTACCCGAGAGACTTTAGGACAAGGATATTTATAGGTGATCACCTGACTTCTTGGGCGTATCATAGGGGGTCCGAAACCGCTCAAATTCGAATCGGATTCGAATCAAGTTTGTTAAGAGGCAGGTAGTATCAGTATCTAATTAGTTAGAGAATCGACGGCTAGGAAAGCTGGTTGGTGCTTTGAGATTCAGTAACTCTGTAGGTCCTAGGCCACTTCCGATATCACTAGTGTAATTTTTTGCTCAAGGTCGTTGGAGACCTATGCGGCTGGAACCTTGTAGAACAATCATGAATTTGAATTCTCCTGCGCTCAGTTCAGCAGAGGTATTTGAATGCTTCGTCCTGGCCGAGGCATATGTATAGCTCGGCGTTACCGAAGCATTTGAACACTTCGGTCTGGCCAAGACGAGAGATTTGGCCGAGGGGTATAATATTTCAGTGTCGTCGAGCATACGAGGATAGAATGCCTCGGCTCAATTGAGGCACGAGAATGGTTCAAATGATTCAGCCTGAGGATGTCTTGGCTCCATTATTCTCTGGATATGATAACTGGCTGATCAGAAATCAAGAATGGTCTCGACCCTTTTTCGTAACGTGCACGAGCGTCAGTGCGATGACAATTTTACCCCTCATCAATTGGATACTGGTGCATGATGTTGATTATGATGATGTGGCTTATTGTTGATCATGCATGACATAAATTATGTTGCATGTTTTGATGATGTTGTCTATTATTGACTATGATTTATTTGTTACTCGGATATAATTGAATTACCACATTGAGACATGATTATATACTGTTTATTATTACCTATATTCATATAGTTACATGTTATATATTATGATGATAAATCATACTGCATGGGGACATATGGGTATGGACTTCTTATTGAGTTAAGACTCATTCCATATTCTCTTATATTTTTACAAAGCCCTAAGATGCTTAGGCTCGGTTATTATGGTCAAGCTGGAGTGAAGTATAAGAAGATAAAAGATAAATTAAATCATATAACACCATGCATTCATCTCAACATTCTTATTTCAGCTACATTCATCATGTCCAAAGAAAAAGTATCACTTTTTTTAGAAGCTTTCATTCTTAGGTAGTTCCTATACTTATTCAACTTAGCTAATAACTTTCAGCTTTAAATATGTTGACTTGCTTATTCTTTTAAAAGGTAACTTGAAAATATATATCAATATAATCCCGCCAATATAAAGCCTTATTTGCCTTTCTTTAAGAGTTTAACCTAAGTTGAGGGATTAGATAGGCCATTTGTTAGACATGCATATGCCTGTCCATGCAAGATTATGGAAAGTTTGTACTGTCTTATCCAAATATATCCATAAACGCATGTATGAACATATGCACATATACCTACCTATACACATATAATACTTGAACCAACTCCTATCTGAATTTGTCAACGAGACAAGTGCTCACTCGGCAAGCAATAGGACAAGTTGCACAAAACAATGCTTCAACACAATATTTTTATTAAGGAATAGGTTCCCATTGACCAAAAAGACTAGGTCTGAAGATAATAGACACCAAACTACCACATTCCCCAAACTAATAGAAGAAATAAACTGGCAATGGTACGGTGTTCTAATATATCATTTTATTGAATCCAACAGGACACATATTTGCTGAATATTGTTGTTTTAAGAAGCTAAAATCTAGATCAAAAAACTAATCATTTGTGACCATGATGTATTAACAAATCCAAAGTAGTGAATATATAGAAAATGATTTGTTGATTTATTCAAATACTCGATATATTTGAAAAGAAGTTATATGGATATTTCTTGCCTTATTGCCTATTTCATACCAAGACCCCAACCACTGTCACTAAGAGGTTGTTCCACAGCAACTAAAACTGTAAATATATCCCCCTTTTCAACATGCGAACTGCAAGCCAATATGCCAGGAACATACACCCATATACCTGCAGTTCAATCATAACTTGTGTGCATTAAATGATAATCATGCCAGTGCCACATTAACCTCAGATCATTAAAACATTGCACAAATATAAGTCCATGTCAAATATAAATCAGAATGCTTCAGATAGAGAAGGCATGTGTTAAAATACAGGAATCCAAGAATGAAAGAAGCAGAAAAATGGATCAAAGAATAAGAGATGGAGTAAAAAAATGTATTATAAGCAGAAAACAAATCATGCTTCAAATCCACAACATCTAACAGCATGCTTTTAAAAATAAAAAAGCAGCAAACAATTGTTCAAGTATCAAATAAAAAATCATGTCGGTTTTAGCCTATAAAGCATAAACTATAAGTCTAGAGAAGCGTCAATTTATCTCCATGAGCTCAATGCTTTCTTAAAATTCACAAAACAAACTAACAGAGTGAAAGACATAGGCTATACCATCTCTTATACCCCGGGGAAAAAAGCTTATGCTCCTTCCCATCTATGATTCCACGTGTCCAAGGTTTTTTTTTTCTCCAAATAACAAAGAAAAGATTGTAAATTTAATGAGTAGAGAAATCAGAGTCCAAAAGATGATTAACAGCAAATTCACGAGCTCCACTGCATGGCCTTAAGATGCAGCCAAGAAAGCTAGGGTTTGGAGGGTCGGCTTCTGGGCATTAAAATGAATCTTTTTAAAAAAAAAAAAGCCTCTAATCCAACTGGAGAAGACGTTAACCAATTAAAATGCAAGTAAAAGAAGTCCAATTCTGGAACCAAAAATCCCACTCAAAACATCGATATAGAACGGAGAAGATTTGGGACGACAAGCGGAGAAAAATAGCGAAGAGGCATACGTTAGGGCTTTGGAAATCCGGGCGAAGTGGTCGGCTCCGTACGATTTGATGAAATGCTCCCTGATCTGTTTGTATGGGAGTGTTGGGATTAAAGAAACCCGAAGAAGACGAACGGGGACTGTAATTTACTGCAACGTTAAGGTAGTGTTTGGTAGGAAAAATATTATTCATGGATAAGTGTATGTGATAGAGTTTATCCCCTAGCTATCTCTAGGGATATCCCTTGACTATCTCATTCATCATATCAAATGCAAAAAAGGTAATCCATATAATAACTTTTTTTACTCTTATTTGAAGGGATAACCAGTTATTTCTGCATTTTCTAGGAAATAAATTGAGGGAATATTTCATGGTTAATCATGAATTATCCTTTGGTTAACTTTATTCCCAGCTATCTCTTATAGTTATGGCTTTTGAAATAAGATGAGATATCCAGAAATATCCTCTTTATTCTCTATTTCAAACACTACCTAAGGGTGCAAGCGGTGGTGGTGAAGCTGCGGCGACAAGAGATTCGGAGAAACTCCCACGCTCTCTTCATTCAAAAGGGGGTCGAGACAAACGACTTTCTTGGTGGCTGCTGAGAAAGATAGATCATCGAACAATACTACAGCAACACGAAAATATCGCAGAAAAATAACATACGAACAGGAGAGGATCCAACTCCAAATCATTGATTGGTGCACTGCGTTAGTCAAGCTTTTCAACAGACAATGTTAATTAACGAGCTGTTTATAACTTTGCTTTCTTAAAAACCTTTTATTTAACACTGATGACGCTCAATCACCTCTCCTAAACGTCAGGAATGAAGTGCTTCTTGAATCCTCGCTTTGCCAGGTTACCTGCAAAGAGGTCCCAGGACGAAATCCTTCGGTGAGACCCTCTGATGCCCAAGTTAGCAACTGAGGTCACAGCTGAAGAGGGGCTCGAGTGAGCCCTTTTTAGTGTGGAAAGAGGGATCTCATAGAGGAGTTCTGAGAGTTGAGATGGCGATTTTTGGGGGTTATCGCACATACCTGTTTACTGGGTGGATTCCTTTTATAGGGGTTGACCCTAGCATGATCACGTGGGATTGCGTGAAGTTAGAATGTCTGTTGAGCCCTTGCATGAATCTGGGCTGGTTGGTGGGCTACGTCCCATCAGTTGTTTGGTAGGTGGGTCCTGTCCCATCACCAGCGTTGCCAGTGGGTTGCTGGATCCGGCGCTGTCAGGCGGCGCGCGTCAGAAAGGCGGCTTCTTGAGCCGCTAGGGCTGATCTGGCGGGAACTAGGAAATCCCGACTTGTCAGGGCGAGCCGGGTCGACCCGATGGCTGGGGCCAATCTCGCTGGCAAGGCAGTGCCGGGGCGGGCCGAATCGACGGACTTGGAGGCGTCGGGGCTGAGTCGGCCGGTCGGGGATGGCCTTGGCTGACTCGGCGGAACTGGAGACGCCGGGGCGAGTCGGGCCGGCCAAGGATGGCCTTGGCCGACTCGGCGGAACTGGAGACGCCGGGCCGAGTCGGGCCGGCCGGGATGGCCTTGGCCGACTCGACGGAACTGGAGATGCCGGGGCCGGCTAGGAGAGTGCCGGGGCCGACCGGGGCTGGCTGGGAAGTGCCGGGGCCACCTAGCTTGGAGACGTAGGGGGCCGGCTAGGAAGATGTCGGGGCGGCTGGGAAGTGCGGGGCCACCTAGCTTGAGACGTAGGGGCCGGCTAGGAAGATGCTGGGGCCGGCTGGGAAGTGTTGGGGCCGGCTGGGAAGTGTCGGAGCCGCCTAGCTTGGAGACGTAGGGGGCCAACTAGGAAGATGCCGGGGCCGGCTGGGAAGTGCTGGGGCCGCCTAGCTTGGAGACGTAGGGGCCGGCTAGGAAGATGTCGGGGCCGGCTGGGAAGTGCCGGGCAGCCTAGCTTGGAGATGTAGGGGGCTGGCTAGGAAGATGCCGAGGCTGGCTGGGAAGTGCGGGGCCGGCTGGGAATGCCGGGGCTGCCTAGCTTAGAGACGTCGGTCTTGGAGGTGTTGCCTTTGGGGCCATCGTCTTGGAGCCGTCGGTCTTGGAGGTGTCGACCTTTGGGGCCGTAGGTCTTAGAGCCGTCGGTCTTGAAGGTGTCGGCCTTTGGAGCCGTCGGTCTTGGAGCCGTCGGTCTTGGAGGTGTCGGCCTTTGGGGCGTCGGTCTTGGACGCCTTGGAGGTGTCAGCCTTTGGGGGTGCCGGCCTTGGATCTGTTGGCCTTTGGGGCCGTCGGCCTACGCGAGATTGAGGTGGGCCATCCAAAAAATTTTATTTTCATGGGGTCAACTGGCCCCATCAAATGCCCCCCACACTCCTTGAGCTTGCGTGCCCCGCATCAGCTAAGCGAGAGGAGTGTAGAACTTTACCTTGGCATCTGCTCTTTCATGTTATAACTTCAACTATGATTCCTTCTAGGTGGGGAAACCCCTATCCTCTTGCGCTGCCTTGTATGGACGTCTTCATGCCTTCTTTGGCTAGCTGAGGGCGTGGCAAAATTGCCGAAGCAGGAATAGAGCTGTCGGGGGCTAAAATGAAATTGCCTCGAGTGTTATGTGCTGGTTCGGGAGGTGACTCGAGTGGGTATGGGCTGTTAGGGACTCGAACCGACTCGGGGCGTATGCTAACCAGACCGATCCCGTTTAGGTTCGAGATTTTGTTGGGCCCTGCCGAGGTTTGGAGATGTTGCTCGGCCCAGCCGAGGTTCGGAGATTTTGTTGCTCGGCCCAGCTGAGGTTCGGAGATTATCGGCCCTGCCGAGGTTCGAAGATCGGCCCAGCCGAGGTTCAGAGATTATTTGCTCGGCCCTTTCTGTTGCTCGGCCCTGCCGAGGTTCGGAGATTATTTGCTGTTCGGAGAATGCGGCCCTGCCTTTGGAGATTATTACTCGGCCCTGCCGAGGTTCGGAGAATTGTTGCTCTGAGGTCGGAGAATATTTGCTCGGCCCTGCCGAGGTTCGGAGATTATTTACTCGGCCCTGGTTCGGAGAATAATCATGCCTTGTAAGGTTCGGAAGCTCGGCCCTGCCCGGAGAATTATGCTTGGTTGAGGCTCGGCCCTTTATTGTTTGGCCCCCATTAGCGAGGTTATTCTCTTATTGGTCTCCTTCTGCTGAGTTCCTGGAAACTCTGTTTTGGAATCCGCAGGTCTTGATGGACAGAGCCGGTCTTTGAGGATGGGCCGGGCTGAGTCCGTGGAGACTCGGAAATCAGTCTTTTCCGGTCTTGTTGCCGATAGTCGGTCTTTGGTGCCGACGTTCTTTTGCCAACGCGGAGTCGGCCTTTGGTGCCACTTTGGTGACGCGGAGGCCAGTCTTTGTTGCCGATGCGGAAGGGTGCCAGCGAGGTTGGCGTTGATGCAAGGTGGCATGACATTTTTAAGACTGCGTGCAATGTACTTAGGTAGCGAGCGGATCACTCTGGTGCAGCTATTAGACGTGAGACTCCCGACGCTCTCATGAACTGCTACTTTCAGCTTGAAAGGGGGGTTAATGAGCGAGGACAAACGAGCATTTTCTCTGGTGCGGCTCTTGACTAGCTCAAGGAGATAGAGCTTTCTTTACTTCATGGCGCGCCAATCTGATGACGCTCAATCACCTCTCCTGGACGTCGGGAATGAAGTGCTTCTTGAATCCTCGCTTCGCCGGGTTGCCTGCAAAGAGGTCCTAGGACGGAGGGGATCCTCCGGTGAGACCCTCCGATGCCCAAGTTAGCAACTGAGGTCACAGCTGAAGAGGGGCTCGAGTGAGCCCTTTTTAGTGTGGAAAGAGGGATCTCAGAGATGAGGAATTCCTTTCTGAGAGTTGAGATGGCGATTTTTGGGGGTTATCGTGCATACCTGTTTACTGGGTGGATTCACCTTTTATAGGGGTTGACCCTGGCATGATCACATGGGATTGCATGAAGTCAGAATGTCTGCTGAGCCCTTGCGTGAATCTGGGCTGGTTGGTGGGCTACGTCCCATCAGTTGTTGGGTAGGTGGGTCTTGTCCCATCACCAGCATTGCCAGTGGGTTGCTGGATCCGGCGCTGTCAGGCGGCGCGCGTCAGAAAGGCGGCTTCTTGAGCCGCTGGGGCTGATCTGGCAGGAACTGGGAAATCCCAACTTGTCAGGGCCAAGCCGGGTCGACCCGAGATGGCTGGGGCCAATCCCGCTGGCAAGGCAGTGCCGGGGCGGGGCCGAATCGACGGACTTGGAGGCGTCGGGGCCAAGTCGGGCTGGCCGGGATGGCCTGGCCGACTCGGCGGAATTGGAGATGCCGGGGTCGAGTCGGGCTGGTCGGGGATAGCCTTGGCCGACTCGGCAGAACTGGAGACGCCGGGGCCGGCTAGGAGAGTGCCGGGACCGACTGGGAGGTGCCGAGACCGGCTGGGAAGTGCCGGGGCCGCCTAGCTTGGAGACGTAGGGGGCCGGCTAGGAAGATGCCGGGCCGGCTGGGAAGTGCCGAGGCCGGCTGGAAAGTGCCGGGGCTGCCTAGCTTGGAGACGTAGGGGCCCGGCTAGGAAGATGCCGGGGCCGCCTAGCTTGGAGACGTAGGGGGCCGGCTAGGAAGATGTCGGGACCGGCTGGGAAGTGCCGGAGCCGCCTAGCTTGGAGACGTCGGTCTTGGAGGTGTCGGCCTTTGAGGCCGTCGGTCTTGGAGGTGTCGGCCTTTAGGGCCGTCGGTCTTGGAGCCGTCGGTCTTGGAGGTGTCGGCCTTTGGGGCCGTAGGTCTTGGAGCCGTCGATCTTGAAGGTGTCGGCCTTTGGGGCCATCGATCTTGGAGCCATCGGTTTTGGAGGTGTCGGCCTTTGGGGGTGCCGGCCTTGGAGGTGTCGGCCTTTGGGGCCGTCGGCCTACGTCAAGATTGGGGTGGGCCGTCCAAAAAATTTTATTTTTTATGGGGTCAACTGGCCCCATGAAACACAAATAACTTTGTTCCACTTGCTGAAAAATAGAATGACTATTTCTTTTCTATTATTTCTGTAATTCAGATCTCACGAACATACATCCAGTGGCTCTTTGATCCAAACAAAGCCGTCCTAGTTGGCACAAGGTAAACCAAAATCTAAGGTAGCAAATTGTTCACCCCCACAACGGGCTGTACACCAGCTCCAAGGAAGGCTCCCCATGGTAGTAGAAAGAGTCTCCATACTCAGCCATTCTACCCTCGTCTAAGTACCAACCACCAATGTCACCACCCAAAGAAGACTCCACCACCACTTCCATCTCCACCAAATCAAACTGAGTCCTCGTGTGTTGAAAAAAAAAAGGTAAAATTAATTGCGTTGAAGAAATCAAAAAATCATAATAAATTTTGAAACATTAATTATAGTGACAAAAAATTAAGAGTTATATAGAAAGACTAAAAGGTTACATTATGATGTATTTATGAAAGAAGATCAATAGTCGCTTTCTATGTCTATATATATATATATATATATAGTATTGAATTTAAGTAAGTGAGAAAAGTTTTATTAATGATAATATAGAAATTTCTTCCACTCCAAGCATTTCTTCTTGAGCATTCAAAATGCGCTACCAAAATATTTTTTAACAAATTTGGTATCAGAGGTAGAGAGCCAAAGAACTGGTCAATCCTAAAGCAAGAAAGAAAGCCAGATAGCCAAAGAGCCTGATAGATCCTAAAGCAAGCAAAAGGAATCTATTGAAAAGTGTGCAAGTCCAAGATAGTAATTGTTCTTTTTTCATCATACCTTTAATTACTAATTTGAACCACAACCAAAAGAAAATCTTTTATGGCAAATGCTCTTATCATTGATTATAAGGTGGATATCTTATGTCTACTTCAATAACTCTTTCTCCATCTTCTATGATAACCCTTTTATTTATTTTCAGCTTCATTTAATTCTTTAATTACATTTTCATATTTATTTTTAGCTCTTAATAGACTTCATGCAAATCTTGCATTGATATCTTGACATTAATTTCTTGAAAAAGAACATCTTTTATAGTAATATTATAAGTATTTTTCAAAAAATAATTGCTTGTAATGCTGCTTCCTTCTTTGAAATAGTAACATGACCATCGGTCATATATATATATACTTTTTTAACTCGGCCATTATACCTTAAGGCAGCGTTTGAATGCTGGAATAAGGCCTGGAATAGGGCCTTATTCCACATTCCTTCAAACACCCTGAAAAAGGAGAGTGGGCCCCATGAGACTGGCTATTCCAGTCAACCTCTTTATTCCTATTCCTTATTCCATGGTACCTCATGGAATAGCTCCTATTCCCACTTCAACTATTCCAGGGGCACCGAGAATTAATTAAATAAATTAAATAAATTTATTTATTAGTCATTTAAATAAATTAAATAAATTTATTTATAATATAATTTAAAATTAAATAAATTTATTAATTAAAAAATAAATTAAGTATGTTATTTTTTTCTTTATTAATATAAAAATTTATTAAGTATGTGAATAGTAATTAATTTATTACCTTATTTATTAATAAATAATAATTTATTCAAGTCTGATAACCATTTTTATTGGAAGGCGTATCTTTGGAATTTGATTCATCTATTCCTACTGGAATACATGTTTATTCCCATGTCATCCAACATCATTTGGAATAACACTGCATTAATTGCACTGGAATAACATGGAATACCAGATTTTGATCCAAATAAAATCTGGAATAACAAAAGGAATAAGCTATTCTCACGAAATTCGTATCCCTATTCCTGTAATAACTTTTGACATCCAAACGCAGCCCAAAAGAAATAGTAGCCATTGCTAAGAATAAGAATAAAAAAATGAAATAAAATAAAATAGTAGTTGGACAGAATAAAAATAAGAATATCTATTTTGATGGAATAAATTATTACCTCTCAATGAGATTAATTGTAGGATAAAATTTTGTTACGTTCATAAGAAAGAGTTGAAAAAATCCTATCCTTCTTGATATATCAAACGTGCCAACCGAATATAGAGCATATGGCAGAGAGGAATCATGCCCCTATGCCCCATGTTTGTGGGTGTTGTTTTACCTATATTCTACTTATCATAAGATAATTTTCTGCCCTTCTCTATATAAAGATTTGTCTTCAATCTATCAAATGAACCTAGAAAGAAACATTAATCACAATAGGAATAATTGATCTTAAACTAGTTGGATATCTAAATTTTCAATAGCGATAGCAATTGTAACATGTGATACAAGGATTCACCCTGCCATATCCCATTCATGGTAAGGATTTTTCAAGAGAACAGAGATGGGGATGAAGATTATTTTGTCCCATTTAGCAAAAATGGGCGGGAATGAGGATAAATATATTCCTATCTTATCCTGGCTTGAGCTGTTGACTCCATATAATATTCTCATATATATTATATCTACAAAATAACCCTCATAATTTTTACTAAGAATTAAAATATGTTATCAGAAGAGAGACAAGTTGGGGTAAAGATAGAGCGAGGAGGATGAAGAGATGAAATTTTTTCCACGGAATAGAGATGAGGATGACAAGGATTTTTATTTAGGAGGATGGTGTAGGAACAATGTTTACTTTCTTTTCAAGAAGAATGAAGATAGGGAATATGAAGATTTCTATTCGACCTGTCCCACCGTATTGCCATTCCTATTTTTTAGTAAAGAAAGTTTTACTGCATTAGGAGCAGTGCACGCTTGCTGCACCACCCCCAATGATTAGCGCGCATGCATGCCAGAGATAAAATCATTCTTTTTCTGCTTTGGCATACACGTGCAAGCGTACGTCCGATGATTAGTGCGCATGCATGCCAAAGATAAAATTATTTTTTTTTGCTTTGGCATGCGCATGCACATGCATGTGCCAATCAACGACTTTGTCTTTTGAGTAAGCAGGGCTGTTTTCGGTTGGGCTTTTCTAGTGGATTTTGTTATGGTGGGTCTTTGTAACATCATGGCAATGAACAAATGTGGACCACGCGAGCTATTTCTTTTGAGTAACAGATTAACAATATATAAAAAAATTCACTTGGCCAGCTTTATTGTCCCAAAAAAAGGTCAGCACGTAATAAATTGCAGCTACGGGTTGGCCACATGCTGTTTGAGAAACAAGCTTTATTCGTGTTTGGTAATATAATAATATGTACTCAACCATCCATCTGAAACTTTCTTAAAGGAGGAGGTTAAGCCTTACTTGGTTTCTAATTATTTTTTAAAAAATAAAACTTTAATTCCAACCGTTCTACTCCATCGCTGAATTGAATCGTGCAAGAGCCACGTCTTAAGTTGAATCTTAGCTTGCACGTACGTGTGGAAAATTACTGAATAAAGTTTGTCATATCCAATGGTTATAGTTGAAGGCTTATTAAGTATGTTGGGTAATGGGCCAAATAGACCCTAAATACCTTAATGGGCCTTGAAAGCTCATTACCGCCTTATGTGTGTGAATGAGAAATTGCGGGGACATTTAGTCCCATATCGAAAAAATCAAGAAAGGAATGTTCACTTATATGGAAACCACTTCCTTGAAGCTTAAGTTCCTTAGGCTCACCACAAGTGGAGAGCTTGAGGGTGATGCGTAGCATCACCCTCGCGCACGCGCACGCGCGTGTGCGAAGGGCGCAATGGGCGCTTTGTAGGCGCACTTTGGTTCTGATTATGTAACTTATATGTTACAAGATGAACCTCAGACATTCAAAGAGACAATATCTAATCCAGAAGCACCCTTTGGGAAAGAAGCTGTCAATAATGAAATTGAGTCCATCATGCATAATCATACCTGGGAGTTGGTAGACCTACCATCTGGTATGAAACCTTTAGGGTGCAAGTGGATATTTAAGAAAAAGATAAAACCTGATGGATCAATTGACAAGTATAAAGCCAGATTAGTGGCTAAGGGCTTCAAACAAAAAGAAGGTATAGACTTCTTTGATACCTATTCACCAGTAAGTAGAATAACATCTATAAGAATGTTAATAGCTTTTGCAGCCATTAACAATCTTGAAATTCATCAAATGGATGTTAAAACTGCTTTTCTGAATGGTGAATTAGATGAAGAAATATACATGGAACAACCTGAGGGATTTATTGTTCTAGGACAAGAAAAGAAGGTGTGTAGACTTGTTAAATCCTTATATGGATTAAAGCAAGCACCTAAGCAATGGCATATAAAATTTGATAATGTAATGTTATCAAATGGATTCAAAATAAATGAATGTGACAAATGCATATATGCCAAATCCCTATCTGAAGGGTATGTAATAATCTGCTTATATGTAGATGACCTGTTAATCATTGGTAGTAATACTGAAATGATTAAACAGACTAAGAAAATGTTGATCAAACATTTTGATATAAAAAATATGGGTGTTGCAGATGTTATACTAGGAATTCGAATCACTAGAACATCTGAGGAAATAATATTATCTCAATCTCATTATATTGAGAAAATATTAAATAAGTATAAAAAGTATGATACTAGCCCGGTGAAAACACCTGTAGATGTTAATCTACATTTGGCTAAGTATACTAGAGAACCCATATCTCAATTAGAATACTCACGTATAATTGGCAGTTTAATGTATGTCATGAATTGTACTCGTCCTGACATAGCATATGCTGTCAATAAGTTGAGTAGATTTACAAGTAATCCAAGTCCAAATCATTGGACAGCTCTAATAAGGGTATTAAGATATCTGCGATATACCCTAAGTTATGGATTACATTATTCAAGATATCCAGCTGTATTAAAAGGATACAGTGATGCAAATTGGATATCTAACACAGAAAATACAAAATCCACAAGTGGATATGTATTCACCTTAGGAGGAGGTGCTGTGTCGTGGAAATCTTTTAAACAAACTTGTATAGCTCGATCCACTATGGAATCTGAGTTTATTGCCTTAGAAAAGGCAGCTGAAGAAGCAGAATGGCTTCGAAACCTTTTAGAAGATATTCCATGTTGGCCAAAGCCTGTGTTTGCAATATGCATACATTGTGATAGTCAATCGGCAATATGCAAAGAACAGAATAAGATGTATAATGGTAAGTCTAGACATATACATCGTAGACATAATACCATTAAGCAGTTACTTGAAATTGGTGTAATTTCTATTGACTATGTTCATTCAAAGAAAAACCTAGCGGATCCATTAACAAAGGGGTTACCAAGAGATCAAGTAAACTGTTTATCGAGGGGAATGGGTTTAAAACCTATAACTAAAAAATCTTCATAGTGGATACCCAACCTAGCTGACTGGAGATCCCAAGATCTAGGTTCAAAAGGGACAACTAAATTATGAAGAAACTTGATAGCACTAAGGATGTACAATCCTACTCATTCCTATGATAATTGGTGCTACCTGCTAAAGGTACTAGGATAAGCATTGCTTTTAATGATTCTTATGACATGAACATCATGTGGGGTATAGCAGGATACTCTTAATAAGAATCACCTATGTGAGTGTGAACTGGGCCAATTCTATTGACTATGTAATTTCTATTGACTATGTTCGGTCAAAGAAAAACCTAGCGGATCCATTAACAAAGGGGTTACCAAGAGATCAAGTAAACTGTTTATCGAGGGGAATGGGTTTAAAACCTATAACTAAAAAAAATCTTCATAGTGGATACCCAACCTAGCTGACTGAAGACCCCAAGATCTAGGTTCAAAGGAACAACTAAATTATGAAGAAACTTGATAGCACTAAGGATGTACAATCCTACTCATTCCTATGATAATTGGTGCTACCTGCTAAAGGTACTAGGATAAGCATTGTTTTTAATGATTCTTATGACATGAACATCATGTGGGTATAGCAGGATACTCTTAATAAGAATCACCTATGTGAGTGTGAACTGGGCCAATTCTATGAGAATTTTAAGGTTTAATTCTCTGAAGCACTCATGAGACCAGGAGTTGTTCGGGGCCAAAATGAACACAACCATGAGAACCAAAAGAATGCTCGGGAAGAAGTTGCGTGATTATTATTGTCTTAGTTTACACAAAATGCTGAAAGGTTCAAGACATCGTGTTCACCTTTTAGCAAGTAAACTTGATAACAACTCACTAAGGAAGGTTCAAAGCCACAAGCTACCTATCCCGATACAACTTCATCCCATTATACTCTCTTTAGTGTGTCTGCATATTCATTTTCATTAAAATCCTTTTATGTGGGGGTTTACCTTTGCTGATCTCTGATGATCTTTGATCTAAGTCCAATTTCCATTCATGTGGGGGATTGTTGGGTAATGGGCCAAATAGACCCTAAATACCCTAATAGGCCTTAAAAGCCCATTACCGCCTTATGTGTGTGAATGAGAAATTGCGGGGACATTTAGTCCCATATCGAAAAAATCAAGAAAGGAAGGTTCACTTATATGGAAACCACTTCCTTGAAGCTTAAGTTCCGTAGGCTCACCAAGCGCACGCGCATGCGCGTGTGCGAAGGGCGCAATGGGCGCTTTGTAGGCGCACTTTGCACCGCATCGCCTTGAGGGGCTTTAAATTTTTTATAGATCAAGATGATCCGACGGTGGAGATTGATCAGATCAAGATAAGGGGCTGAGATCAATTGATCGTTGATCGATCGGATGAAGGGTCGAGATGCGGTGATCAAATCACAATCTTGATCACGATCCAACGGCTGACATCCATCGGTTGACTAGTCAAGTTGACTAGTCAACAGGATGGTTGGTTGACCAGTCAACAGGACGGTTGGTTGACCAGTCAAAATGACGGTTATGATAAGGTGTCCGTTCGATCGTACGGTTGTGATAGGCATCCGCCTATCTGATAACATGATCATCAGATCACGATGATGAAAAGGCTTATCAGGATAAGGATAGACTTATCTGATCGGCTGATCTTCATATCACAGCCATGAAAAGGCTTATCCGATCGCCTGATCTGAAGATCACGATGTCTAAAGGGCATATCAAGGGTGATAAGCCCTTAACCCTCACATCCTTTGATAATAGAATTTAAATTTAATTAAATTCGTAGGGTTGCTTCCAAGGGGCACCTAAAAACATATAAATAGGACCCTAGACCCTCTCATTTCATCAATCCCATGCCATTCCGAATTGAGTTTAATTTGAATCAATTCTAGTCTTCTTCTCTCTTAGGATTTGCATACTTTCCTAAGGATAGTATAGCAATAGTGCATTAAAAAGAGAGTAGCATTCTTGGTTCGAAAGTTTTGGTGAATTATAGTGCTGCTTTCATCAAAAGGAGACTATTGTATCCTGGAAGACAATCGTCATAATGACCGTAAGCACCATTGTGGGACGAAATTGTCTTAAGGACATAGAGTGAAACTCTAGCCTCAGTCTGATTCATTAGGTAGCCACCATCTGCCAACATACCGACCTACAAATCTTAAGACATTTTCTTCCTACTACCACGGAAGTGCTGCTGCAGATGGCTACTATGACGACATCCATTCAAGCCGAGAGACCGGAGAAATTCTCTGGCACGGATTTCAAGAGGTGGCAACATAAGATGCTGTTCTACCTCACAACTCTGAACCTGGTCAGAGTGCTGAATGAAGATCCGCCTGTCCTAAAGGAAGGGGAGACCGACAAGCAAGTCATTGCTGCGGTGGAGGCATGGAAGCACTCGGACTTCCTTTGCAAAAATTACATCCTGAATGGTCTGGACAATACCCTGTACAATGTGTACAGCAGTATTGCTACTGCCAAGGAGTTATGGGCATCCCTGGACAAAAAGTACAAGACAGAGGATGCTGGACACAAGAAGTTTGTGGTTGGAAGGTTCTTAGACTACAAGATGGTCGACCACAAAACAGTTATGGAGCAAGTCCAAGAGCTCCAGATTATCCTGCATGAGATACATGCAGAGAGAATGTCTCTCAGCGAGTCATTCCAGGTAGCTGCCATAATAGAGAAGCTACCACCACTATGGAAGGACTTCAAGAACTTACTGAAGCATAAGCGGAAGGAGATGGGACTTGAAGACCTAATTGTCCGTCTAAGGATCGAGGAGGACAATAAGAGCCAAGATAAGAAGGCAGGAGGATAACCTGCTAAGCCAAAGGCCAACCTCATAGAAGGGAAGAAGAAACGCAAGTTTCCAGGCGAAGGCTTTAAACAAAAGAAGGGCAATCCAAAGAAATACAAGTTTAAGAGAAAGTGCTTTGTTTGTGGAAAGCAAGGACACAAATCCAAGGACTATCGTTTCCAGGATAGAGAAAAGAAAGAAGTCAACGTTACAGAAACCCTATCCAAAGAGGTATCCGAGATGATGCTGTCAGCTGTTGTATTAGAAGCAAACATGGTTGACAAAGCAAATGAGTGGTACATCGACACTAGAGCTACCAGACATGTCTGCTCTGATAAGAGTATGTTCTCATCATATACTCCTATCAATGGTAGAAATTTGGTCTTGGGTAACTCCGCTACATCCAAGATAGAAGGACTTGGCCGCATCGTTATGAAGATGACATCTGGCAAGGAGCTTCTACTGAATGATGTGCTACATGTCCCTGACATCCGGAAGAATCTCATATCAGGCTCCCTCCTAAGCAAACATGGCTTTAGGATGATCTTTGAGTCTGATAAATTTGTACTCACTAAGGGGGGGATATTTATTGGAAGGGGTTACTTGAATAATGGATTATTCAAGGTGAATGTAATGACTGTACACAGAAACCTTGAAATGAATAAAGCTTCTTCTTCTGCTTATATGATTGACTCCTCTTGTTTATGGCATGATGGATTAGGACATGCGAATTTTAATTCATTACGAAAATTAATGAAATTGAAATTATTACCTAATCATGAAATCGATCCACATTACAAGTGTGAAGTGTGTGTTGAAGCTAAGTTAGCAAAAATACCATTTCCATCAGTTGAAAGAAATACTGAACCTCTTGACTTAATTCACAGTGATCTATGTGGCTTAAAGTCAATTCAAACTAGAGGAGGTAAAAAGTATTTTATAACATTTATAGATGATTCAACAAGATACTGCTATGTGTATCTACTAAAGTCTAAAGATGAGGCTTTAGAAATGTTTAAATGTTATAAGAATGAAGTTGAAAATCAACTTGGCAAAAAAGATTAAGGCCATAAGGAGTGATAGAGGTGGTGAATATGATGCACCTTTTGATGAATTTTGTCAGGAGCATGGCATTATTCATCAAACTACTGCTCCTTATTCGCCTCAATCTAATGGAATTGCGGAACGTAAAACCGCACATTAAAAGAAATGATGAATGCTATGTTAATAAATTCTGGTACACCACAGAATTTATGGGGAGAAGCAATTCTCTCAGCAAATCATATTCTTAATAAGATACCTCTTAAGAAGAAGGAAGTGACTCCATATGAGTTATGGAAAGGAAAGAAGCCTTCTTACAATTACTTAAGAGTATGGGGGTGTCTAGCTAAAGTAGCTATTTCGGACCCCAAAAGGTCAAGATAGGACCTAAAACTGTTGATTGTATATTTATCGGATATGCACATAATAGTAGTGCATATCGCTTTCTTGTGTATAAATCAGATATAACTGATATACAGAAAATACAATCATGGAATCAAGGAATGCAATATTCTTTGAAAATATATTTCCAAGTAAAAGGAAATTAGAAATAAGTTCAAATAAAAGAACTTATGATGATAATACTGCTAGTAGTAGTCATCAGGAAGAATATCCTGAAGATGAACCCAAACGCAGTAAGAGACCAAAAGTTGCTAAGTCCTTTGGTCCTGATTATGTAACTTATATGTTACAAGATGAACCACAGACATTCAAAGAGGCAATGTCTAATCCAGAAGCACCCTTTTGGAAAGAAGCTGTCAATAATGAAATTGAGTCCATCATGCATAATTATACCTGGGAGTTGGTAGACCTACCATCTGGTATGAAACCTTTAGGGTGCAAGTGGATATTTAAGAAAAAGCTAAAAGCTAATGGATCAATTGACAAGTATAAAGCCAGATTAGTGGCTAAGGGCTTCAAACAAAAAGAAGGTATAGACTTCTTTGATACCTATTTACCAGTAAGTAGAATAACATCTATAAGAATGTTAATAGCTTTTGCAGCCATTAACAATCTTGAAATTCATCAAATGGATGTTAAAACTGCTTTTCTGAATGGTGAATTAGATGAAGAAATATACATGGAACAACCTGAGGGATTTATTATTCCAGGACAAGAAAAGAAGGTGTGTAGACTTGTTAAATCCTTATATGGATTAAAGCAAGCACCTAAGCAATGGCATATAAAATTTGATAATGTAATGTTATCAAATGGATTCAAAATAAATGAATGTGATAAATGCATATATGCCAAATCCCTATCTGAAGGGTATGTAATAATCTGCTTATATGTAGATGACCTGCTAATCATTGGTAGTAATACTGAAATGATTAAACAGACTAAGAAAATGTTGATCAAACATTTTGATATGAAAAATATGGGTGTTGCAGATGTTATACTAGGAATTCGAATCATTAGAACATCTGAGGAAATAATATTATCTCAATCTCATTATATTGAGAAAATATTAAATAAGTATAAAAAGTATGATACTAGCCCGGTGAAAACACCTGTAGATGTTAATCTACATTTGGCTAAGTATACTAAAGAACCCATATCTCAATTAGAATACTCACGTATAATTGGCAGTTTAATGTATGTCATGAATTGTACTCGTCCTGACATAGCATATGCTGTCAATAAGTTGAGTAGATTTACAAGTAATCCAAGTCCAAATCATTGGACAGCTCTAATAAGGGTATTAAGATATCTGCGATATACCCTAAGTTATGGATTACATTATTCAAGATATCCAGCTGTATTAAAAGGATACAGTGATGCAAATTGGATATCTAACACAGAAAATACAAAATCCACAAGTGGATATGTATTCACCTTAGGAGGAGGTGCTGTGTCGTGGAAATCTTTTAAACAAACTTGTATAGCTCGATCCACTATGGAATCTGAGTTTATTGCCTTAGAAAAGGCAGCTGAAGAAGCAGAATGGCTTCGAAACCTTTTAGAAGATATTCCATGTTGGCCAAAGCCTGTGTCTGCAATATGCATACATTGTGATAGTCAATCGGCAATATGCAAAGAACAGAATAAGATGTATAATGGTAAGTCTAGACATATACATCATAGACATAATACCATTAAGTAGTTACTTGAAATTGGTGTAATTTCTATTGACTATGTTCAGTCAAAGAAAAACCTAGCGGATCCATTAACAAAGGGGTTACCAAGAGATCAAGTAAACTGTTTATCGAGGGGAATGGGTTTAAAACCTATAACTAAAAAATCTTCATAGTGGATACCCAACCTAGCTGACTGGAGATCCCAAGATCTAGGTTCAAAAGGGACAACTAAATTATGAAGAAACTTGATAGCACTAAGGATATACAATCCTACTCATTCCTATGATAATTGGTGCTACCTGCTAAAAGTACTAGGATAAGCATTGCTTTTAATGATTCTTATGACATGAACATCATGTGGGGTATAGCAGGATATTCTTAATAAGAATCACCTATGTGAGTGTGAACTGGGCCAATTCTATTGACTATGTAATTTCTATTGACTATGTTCAGTCAAAGAAAAACCTAGTGGATCCATTAACAAAGGGGTTACCAAGAGATCAAGTAAACTGTTTATCGAGGGGAATGGGTTTAAAACCTATAACTAAAAAAATCTTCATAGTGGATACCCAACCTAGCTAACTGGAGATCCCAAGATCTAGGTTCAAAAGGGACAACTAAATTATGAAGAAACTTGATAGCACTAAGGATGTACAATCCTGCTTATTCCTATGATAATTGGTGCAACCTGCTAAAGGTACTAGGATAAGCATTGCTTTTAATGATTCTTATGACATGAACATCATGTGGGGTATAGCAGGATACTCTTAATAAGAATCACCTATGTGAGTGTGAACTGGGCCAATTCTATAAGAATTTTAAGGTTTAATTCTCTGAAGCACTCATGAGACCAGGAGTTGTTTGGGGCCAAAATGAACACAACCATGAGAACCAAAAGAATGCTCGGGAAGAAGTTGCGTGATTGTTATTGTCTTAGTTTACACAAAACGCTGAAAGGTTCAAGACATCGTGTTCACCTTTTAGCAAGTAAACTCGATAATAACTCACTAAGGAAGGTTCAAAGCCACAAGCTACCAATCCCGATACAACTTCATCCCATTATACTCTCTTTAGTGTGTCTGCATATTCATTTGCATTAAAATCCTTTTATATGGGGGTTTGCCTTTGCTGATCTCTGATGATCTTTGATCTAAGTCCAATTTCCATTCATGTGGGGGATTGTTGGGTAATGGGCCAAAATAAACCCTAAATACCCTAATGGGCCTTGAAAGCCCATTACCGCCTTATGTGTGTGAATGAGAAATTACGGGGACATTTAGTCCCATATCGGAAAAATCAAGAAAGGAAGGTTCACTTATATGGAAACCACTTCCTTGAAGCTTAAGTTCCTTAGGCTCACTACAAGTGGAGAGCTTGAGGGTGATGCATAGCATCACCCTCGCGCATGCACACCCGCGTGTGCGAATGGCACAATGGGCGCTTTGTAGGCGCACTTTGCACCGCACGCATCACCCTCGCGCACGCAAACGTGTGCGAATGGCACAATGGTCGCTTTGTAGGCGCACTTTGCACCGCATCATCTTGAAGGGCTTTAAATTTTTTATAGATCAAGATGATCCGACGGTGGAGATTGATCGGATCAAGATAAGGGGCTAAGATCAATTGATCGTTGATCGATCGGATGAAGGGTTGAGATGCAGTGATCAAATCACAATCTTGATCACGATCCAACGGCTGACATCCGTCGGTTGACTAGTCAAGTTGACTAGTCAACAGGACGGTTGGTTGACCAGTTAACATGACGGTTATGATAAGGTGTCTGTTCGATCGTACGGTTGTGATAGGCATCCGCCTATCTGATAACGTGATCATCAGATCATGATGATGAAAAGGCTTATCAAGATAAGGATAGACTTATCTGATCGGCTGATCTTCAGATCACAGCCATGAAAAGGCTTATCCGATCGCCTGATCTGAAGATCACGATGTCTAAAGGGCATATCAAGGGTGATAAGCCCTTAACCCTCACATCCTTTGATAATAGAATTTAAATTTAATTAAATTCGTAGGGTTGCTTCCAAGGGGCACCTAAAAACATATAAATAGGACCCTAGACCCTCTCATTTCATCATCCCAAGCCATTCCGAATTGAGTTCAATTTGAATCAATTCTAGTCTTCTTCTCTCTTAGGCATTTGCATACTTTCCTAAGGATAGTATAGCAATAGTGCATTGAAAAGAGAGTAGCATTCTTGGTTCGAAAGTTTTGGTGAATTGTAGTGCTGCTTTCATCAAAAGGAGACTGTTGTATCCTGGGAGACAATCGTCATACTGACCGTAAGCACCATTGCGGGACGAAATTGTCTTAAGGACATAGAGTGAAACTCTAGCCTCAGTCTGATTCATTAGGTAGCCACCATCTGCCAACATACCACCAACAATCTTAAGACATTTCTTCCTGCTACCACGGAAGTGCTGCTGCAGATGGCTACTATGACGACATCCATTCAAGCCGAGAGACCGGAGAAATTCTCTGGCACGGATTTCAAGAGGTGGCAACAGAAGATGCTGTTCTACCTCACAACTCTGAACCTGGTCAGAGTGCTGAATGAAGATCCCTGTCCTAAAGGAAGGGGAGACCGACAAGCAAGTCATTGCTGCGGTGGAGGCATGGAAGCACTCAGACTTCCTTTGCAAAAATTACATCCTGAATGGTCTGGACAATACCCTGTACAATGTGTACAGCAGTATTGCTACTGCCAAGGAGTTATGGGCATCCCTGGACAAAAAGTACAAGACAGAGGATGCTGGACACAAGAAGTTTGTGGTTGGAAGGTTCTTAGACTACAAGATGGTCGACCACAAAACAGTTATGGAGCAAGTCCAAGAGCTCCAGATCATCCTGCATGAGATACATGCAGAGAGAATGTCTCTCAGCGAGTCATTCCAGGTAGCTGCCATCATAGAGAAGCTACCACCACTATGGAAGGACTTCAAGAACTACCTGAAGCATAAGCGGAAGGAGATGGGACTTGAAGACCTAATTGTCCGCCTAAGGATCGAGGAGGACAATAAGAGCCAAGAAAGAAGGCAGGAGGACAACCTGCTGAGCCAAAGGCCAACCTCATAGAAGGGAAGAAGAAACGCAAGTTTCCAGGCGAAGGCTTTAAACAGAAGAAGGGCAATCCAAAGAAATACAAGTTTAAGGGAAAGTGCTTTGTTTGTGGAAAGCAAGGACACAAATCCAAGGACTGCCGTTTCAAGGATAAAGAAAAGAAAGAAGTCAACGTTACTGAAACCCTATCCAAAGAGGTATCCGAGATGATGCTGTCAGCTGTTGTATTTGAAGCAAACATGGTTGACAAAGCAAATGAGTGGTACATCGACACTGGAGCTACCAGACATGTCTGCTCTGATAAGAGTATGTTCTCATCATATACTCCTATCAATGGTAGAAATTTGGTCATGGGTAACTCCGCTACATCCAAGATAGAAGGACTTGGCCGCATCGTTATGAAGATGACATCTGGCAAGGAGCTTCTACTGAATGATGTGCTACATGTCCCTGACATCCGGAAGAATCTCATATCAGGCTCCCTCCTAAGCAAACATGGCTTTAGGATGGTCTTTGAGTCTGATAAATTTGTACTCACTAAGGGGGGATATTTATTGGAAGGGGTTACTTGAATAATGGATTATTCAAGGTGAATGTAATGACTGTACACAGAAACCTTGAAATGAATAAAGCTTCTTCTTCTGCTTATATGGTTGACTCCTCTTGTTTATGGCATGATAGATTAGGACATGTAAATTTTAATTCATTACGAAAATTAATGAAATTAAATTATTACCTAATCATGAAATCGATCCACATTACAAGTGTGAAGTGTGTGTTGAAGCTAAGTTAGCAAAAACACCATTTCCATCAGTTGAAAGAAATACTGAACCTCTTGACTTAATTCACAGTGATCTATGTGACTTAAAGTCAATTCAAACTAGAGGAGGTAAAAAGTATTTTATAACATTTATAGATGATTCAACAAGATACTGCTATGTGTATCTACTAAAGTCTAAAGATGAGGCTTTAGAAATGTTTAAATGTTATAAGAATGAAGTTGAAAATCAACTTGGCAAAAAGATTAAGGCCATAAGGAGTGATAGAGGTGGTGAATATGATGCACCTTTTGACGAATTCTGTCAGGAGCATGGCATTATTCATCAAACTACTGCTCCTTATTCGCCTCAATCTAATGGAATTGCGGAACGTAAAAACCGCACATTAAAAGAAATGATGAATGCTATGTTAATAAATTCTGGTACACCACAGAATTTATGGGGAGAAGCAATTCTCTCAGCAAATCATATTCTTAATAAGATACCTCTTAAGAAGAAGGAAGTTACTCCATATGAGTTATGGAAAGGAAAGAAGCCTTCTTACAATTACTTAAGAGTGTGGGGGTGTCTAGCTAAAGTAGCTATTCCGGACCCCAAAAAGGTCAAGATAGGACCTAAAACTGTTGATTGTATATTTATCGGATATGCACATAATAGTAGTGCATATCGCTTTCTTGTGTATAAATCAGATATAACTGATATACAGATAAATACAATCATGGAATCAAGGAATGCAACATTCTTTGAAAATATATTTCCAAGTAAAAGGAAATTAGAAATAAGTTCAAATAAAAGAACTTATGATGATAATACTGCTAGTAGTAGTCATCAGGAAGAATATCCTGAAGATGAACCCAGACGCAGTAAGAGACCAAAAGTTGCAAAGTCTTTTGGTCCTGATTATGTAACTTATATGTTACAAGATGAACCTCAGACATTCAAAGAGGCAATGTCTAATCCAGAAGCACCCTTTTGGAAAGAAGCTGTCAATAATGAAATTGAGTCCATCATGCATAATCATACCTGGGAGTTGGTAGACCTACCATCTGGTATGAAACCTTTAGGGTGCAAGTGGATATTTAAGAAAAAGCTAAAAGCTGATGGATCAATTGACAAGTATAAAGCCAGATTAGTGGCTAAGGGCTTCAAACAAAAAGAAGGTATAGACTTCTTTGATACCTATTCACCAGTAAGTAGAATAACATCTATAAGAATGTTAATCGCTTTTGCAGCCATTAACAATCTTGAAATTCATCAAATGGATGTTAAAACTGCTTTTCTGAATGGTGAATTAGATGAAGAAATATACATGGAACAACCTGAGGGATTTATTGTTCCAGGACAAGAAAAGAAGGTGTGTAGACTTGTTAAATCCTTATATGGATTAAAGCAAGCACCTAAGCAATGGCATATAAAATTTGATAATGTAATGTTATCAAATGGATTCAAAATAAATGAATGTGACAAATGCATATATGCCAAATCCCTATCTGAAGGGTATGTGATAATCTGCTTATATGTAGATGACCTGTTAATCATTGGTAGTAATACTGAAATGATTAAACAGACTAAGAAAATGTTGATCAAACATTTTGATATGAAAAATATGGGTGTTGCAGATGTTATACTAGGGATTCGAATCACTAGAACATCTGAGGAAATAATATTATCTCAATCTCATTATATTGAGAAAATATTAAATAAGTATAAAAAGTATGATACTAGCCCGGTGAAAACACCTGTAGATGTTAATCTACATTTGGCTAAGTATACTGGAGAACCCATATCTCAATTGGAATACTCACGTATAATTGGCAGTTTAATGTATGTCATGAATTGTACTCGTCCTGACATAGCATATGCTGTCAATAAGTTGAGTAGATTTACAAGTAATCCAGGTCCAAATCATTGGACAGCTCTAATAAGGGTATTAAGATATCTGCGATATACCCTAAGTTATGGATTACATTATTCAAGATATCCAGCTGTATTAGAAGGATACAGTGATGCAAATTGGATATCTAACACAGAAGATACAAAATCCACAAGTGGATATGTATTCACCTTAGGAGGAGGTGCTGTGTCATGGAAATCTTCTAAGCAAACATGTATAGCTCGATCCACTATGGAATCTGAGTTTATTGCCTTAGAAAAGGCAGCTGAAGAAGCAGAATGGCTTCGAAACCTTTTAGAAGATATTCCATGTTGGCCAAAGCCTGTGTCTGCAATATGCATACATTGTGTAGTCAATCGGCAATAGAGCACAGAATAAGATGTATAATGGTAAGTCTAGACATATACGTCGCAGACATAATACCATTAAGCAGTTACTTGAAATTGGTGTAATTTCTATTGACTATGTAATTTCTATTGACTATGTTCAAAGAAAAACCTAGCGGATCCATTAACAAAGGGGTTACCAAGAGATCAAGTAAACTGTTTATCGAGGGGAATGGGTTTAAAACCTATAACTGAAAAATCTTCATAGTGGATACCCAACCTAGCTGACTGGAGATCCCAAGATCTAGGTTCAAAAGGGACAACTAAATTATGAAGAGACTTGATAGCACTAAGGATGTACAATCCTACTCATTCCTATGATAATTGGTGCTACCTGCTAAAGGTACTAGGATAAGCATTGCTTTTAATGATTCTTATGACATGACATCATGTGGGGTATAGCAGGATACTCTTAATAAGAATCACCTATGTGAGTGTGAACTGGGCCAATTCTATGAGAATTTTAAGGTTTAATTCTCTGAAGCACTCATGAGACCAGGAGTTGTTCGGGGCCAAAATGAACACAACCATGAGAACCAAAAGAATGCTCGGGAAGAAGTTGCGTGATTGTTATTGTCTTAGTTTACACAAAACGCTGAAAGGTTCAAGACATCGTGTTCACCTTTTAGCAAGTAAACTCGATAACAACTCACTAAGGAAGGTTCAAAGCCACAAGCTACCTATCCCGATACAACTTCATCCCATTATACTCTCTTTAGTGTGTCTGCATATTCATTTGCATTAAAATCCTTTTATGTGGGGGTTTGCCTTTGCTGATCTTGATGATCTTTGATCTAAGTCCAATTTCCATTCATGTGGGGGATTGTTGGGTAATGGGCCAAAATAGACCCTAAATACCCTAATGGGCCTTGAAAGCCCATTACCGCCTTATGTGTGTGAATGAGAAATTGCGGGGACATTTAGTCCCATATCGGAAAAATCAAGAAAGGAAGGTTCACTTATATGGAAACCACTTCCTTGAAGCTTAAGTTCCTTAGGCTCACCACAAGTGGAGAGCTTGAGGGTGATGCTAGCATCACCCTCGCGCACGTGCACGCGCGTGTGCGAAGGGCGCAATGGGCGCTTTGTAGGCGCACTTTGCACCGCATCGTCTTGAGGGGCTTTAAATTTTTTATAGATCAAGATGATCCGATGGTGGAGATTGATCGGATCAAGATAAGGGGCTAAGATCAATTGATCATTGATCGATCGGATGAAGGGTCGAGATGCGGTGATCAAATCACAATCTTGATCACGATCCAATGGCTGACATCCGTCGGTTGACTAGTCAAGTTGACTAGTCAACATGGTTGGTTGACCAGTCAACAGGACGGTTGGTTGACCAGTCAACATGATGGTTATGATAAGGTGTCTGTTCGATCGTACGGTTGTGATAGGCATCCGCCTATCTGATAACGTGATCATCATATCACGATGATGAAAAGGCTTATCAGGATAAGGATAGACTTATCTGATCGGCTGATCTTCAGATCACAGCCATGAAAAGGCTTATCCGATCGCCTGATCTGAAGATCACGATGTCTAAAGGGCATATCAAGGGTGATAAGCCCTTAACCCTCACATCCTTTGATAATAGAATTTAAATTTAATTAAATTCGTAGGGTTGCTTCCAAGGGGCACCTAAAAACATATAAATAGGACCCTAGACCCTCTCATTTCATCAATCCCAAGCCATTCCGAATTGAGTTCAATTTGAATCAATTCTAGTCTTCTTCTCTCTTAAGCATTTGCATACTTTTCTAAGGATAGTATAGCAATAGTGCATTAAAAAGAGAGTAGCATTCTTGGTTCGAAAGTTTTGGTGAATTGTAGTGCTGCTTTCATCAAAAGGAGACTGTTGTATCCTGGAAGACAATCGTCATACTGACCGTAAGCACCATTGCGAGACGAAATTATCTTAAGGACATAGAGTGAAACTCTAGCCTCAGTCTGATTGATTAGGTAGCCATCATTTGCTAACATACCTACCTACAAAGTATAGGGATGATAAACGGTCGATCAGATGGCCGATGAATGGGTTGTACGTGCCAGCATATAAATGGTCATCGGATGGTCTGCGACATACTGATCCAATAAGGTCCGTGGACTAGCATTGCTCAGCACATATATAATCTAGCACGGCTAACGATGAGCTAACTCATGACATAATAAAAATATTTAATATTATACTAAAAATATTAAATATTTTGATAATATAAAATATTTAAAAAAATTAGCAAGCCAGGACAACTTTACCATATCACTCCTAATTCCTAAAGCAAGTCTTGTCAGCATGATCGACTCATTTGATAACTTTAACCGAGCAGCCAATCAGATTTAAACCACATAAAAGGAATTTACATATTATAGATAGCTCTGGAGCCATATTTTGGAACATAATAAAATAGAACCACGTCCGATATTTTATTGAAATTATTTATCACATATCTCCTAATCTCTATTTACCAATTGTGATCTCAAAATGTCAATATAATTAAATTATAAAATACCCTTCTGTTAATAACATTTCCTTGTTCCAGTTAACTACAAGTACTTATTGTTAACTTAATCAGAGGTGGAAAATGTCGACCATTCTACCTTTGGTTAATCTTACCTTCTTCATCTATACGATTACCATGAAGATGAGATGAAATTGGCCTCTTAGATGCTGCTAGGACAACAATAAACAACTAGCTAGGCTTCTTTTGCCTTTGGGATTGGTTTGTCACCATCGAAAGTTTTTCTTTTTCCGAGTGGTCGTCAAGAATTTATCAACGAGGAGAAAATCAAGAGTATGAGTAGAATAAGGCTTGAAGACTTACTATAGGTTTAAGTTACGGAACTTAACGACCAGAATGACTCCTCTCCGCTGGCCTGCCATGCCCTTGACCTGATATCTTCGTAGCAATGTTTTAAAAATTAGATCGAACAATGAACAAGCTTAATTTTGAGTCGTGGGTCAATCGGTTCGATCGAATGAATCGATTTGATCGGATCGAATAATATTATAATTAATTTTTAATTTAATAATATAAAATAATAAAATATAAATACAATTCAAAGGAAAATTTTAAAAAAAATTAAAAACTGGATTGAACCGGTTCGAAACCCGGCTGGTTCAAATGAAGTTTTTGGGTTTTCATCGGGTTATATAAAAGTTAACTTTAATAATAAAATTGAACTGATTCCTAGTTGGACTTGGTTGGATCGATCGATTCGATCCGATTTTCAAAACACTGCTCCATAAATGGCATTTGGAGTGGCGACGGTGCCCTTGACTGTTCCTCCTCTCTCCTCGAGCTCATTGTTGATCATCATCCACATCAAGGGCGCCACAGCCATGCTCCTTCACCGCTTCCACTGTCACCAAAATAATTGTATGATTTTTCTCTTTCTTACTTCTCTCACTATTCTCTTATCTTCCAATGGTTTCACTATGAATGTAGCTCGTTGGAAACCTAGCTACGTGGGATCAAGATCATGTAAGCAAGCGACGCCTTCCGTCTTTTCATGATACTTGATTACAAGAATAAAGTCTACCATTCCATGACTCCAATATCCTCTCTGTGCAAGTGCGGGAGTTCAAGAGAGTTTTCCCCTCCTTTTGTATGGTTCGGCTCTCCTCTTTCCAACCCCTAGTAATTGAATCACAAAAGTTTTAAAAAGAACCATATCCAACAACTTCCTTATGCCTCGATGATTTAGTTAGGTTGGATCAGTCCATCATGAGTGTCCAACTTAGACTCAAATCTCTAACAGCTTGCTTCTTATTCAGGTTCGTAATGGTCCAGACAGAAGCCTCCTGCATGCTGATGCTAGAGTTGATGGTCCGTTTGGGCCTCATCCACTTCATCTTCATCGTGGGCATAGGGATCAAATACTAGTCTCCTTTGCCGTGGCCTATATGGTGGTCTACTTTGCTCTCGTCATCCAAACCCTCAAGCCTTCCTCACCTTTCTTGGTCTCGCCTCTTTCTTTCAGTTCCTTCTTGATCTTCGGTTGCACCCTCATCAAGATCATAATACTCCATGTAGCATTAGCGCCTCTGCCCTGATTTGAAACCAAATTCATCGAAATATAATATGGAGTCGATAACACTATAACAATTCTAACAAAAGGCAAATGTTAAAAAAAAAAAAAAAGCCTTTTTCGACATTATTAAGCATTCAAAAAATCAATCCCGATGCTTGTCAGCAAAGCAGGAGCGAAACGGAGTTTTCCAACACTAGCATCCAAATGTTTCGACTCTTAAAAGTGTTGGCGCGAAATTCAATTGCCAACTCTTTAAAGCATCGGCAATTAAATTTTTGTCGACGCTTCAATAAATTTTTCGCCAATGCTCAACAAAGCATTAAAAAAATTTTTATTTTTTTTTAAAATAAAATAAATATTTTTAAAAATAAAATCTATATAAATTTATATTAAATCTATGCGATCATAACAAATATAAAATCATATTACACATGATATGACTGATCATGCATCGTTAAATAGAAGGTAACGGTAGCTATTGACCCCGGGACCCTCTCGGAGTCGGGGTGCATCAGCATTCCCCCACCCTCGGAACCCCCTCGGGGTCATGGGGTGGGGCCATCTATCCTTGACCCCGGGACCCTCTCGGGGTCGGGGTGCATCAGCATTCCCCCACCCCGGGACCCCCTCGGGGTCGTGAGGTGGGGCCATCTGTCCTTGACCCCGGGACCCTCTCGGGGTCGGGGTGCATCAGCATTCCCCCACCCCCGGGACCCCCTCGGGGTCGCGGGATGGGGCCATCTGTCCTTGACCCGAGACCCTCTTGAGGTCGGGGTGCATCAGCATTCCCCCACCCCCGGGACCCCCTCGGGTCGCGGGGTGGGGCCATCAGTCCTTGACCCCAAGACCCCCTCGGGATCGGGGCGCACTAGCATTTCCTTATCCCCGTGACTCTCACCGATCTCGGGTGCGCCAGCGTTCTCCCACCCCCGGGACCCCCTTCGGTCTCAGGGTGGGGAGTCATCAGCGGTTAGCATGCAACTCAACTACCAAGGAAAACGACAACTCCAGGTCGTACGGTGCTCACACGTGATTCTCAGTACGTCCGTGATTGCGCCCCGTTACGGAAGGTCATACCTCATAACGGCGTATGGGGCATTGCATGTCCCTGTACATGACCATGCCTCGCTACGGCGTACAATTCGCTACTACCTGCAACTGTGCTCGGTCATATCCGTCGACGGCGCGCACTGCATGCCCTTGCGGCCGCTGGACGCGTATGATATCACGTCAGCGAGCGGTACGGGACGTCTCTGGCACGCGTAGCAATGGTACGAAGGCGATCTCCCCAGATAACAAGATAAGGTATTCAGACAAATATAAAGGCACGTGCTAGCGCTGTAAGTGGTATCAAACTCTGGTTTTTCTGAACTTTCTTCCTCCAGCAAAAACCCTAACCGCCTCAGCTCTTCTTCGCTGGAGCGGTTCTCTGTCTGAGCCCAAGTGACTGACTTGATCGTCGGAGGGTCCCCACCGGCGCCACCGGTCTCCGGGACTTTTCTTGCAGGACTTCGAGGAGAGGGACGTCCGTCTTCCCCGACGATTGAAGAAGGTGACTTGGCGCCATCAGATTGGCGCGCCAGGTAGGGGGAAGTGTAGGAAAGACGTCGAACCAACAGCTTTCTTCTTCTCCTGTCTTCGAGCTCTTAAAGCCATGGTGACGACTCGAACGAAAGGAGTTTCAGCCGGTCGCGCTGGGGGGCAGCGCTGCGGGGCTGGTCCACCCGCGGAGGCCCCCTGGCTCTCGCATCCAGTCTCCCGGAGCCTCTGCATCTCCGGGGGGCAGGGCCTTCTGCTCTACAGAATGATGTTCCTGCGTCTGCCACAACAACTCCAGGAGGATCGATTCACCGCTCTGGCCACGCAGGTCCAGTCGTTGGCAGCGATGGTTCAGGGCCTGCAGCATCAGCAAGCGGCCTTGCGGCAGCCGGAGCTGGACCCATCTATCCCGGGGGTGATGCAGCCTAGCCAGCATTCCTCCCGCCGGAGATCGCCAGTTCCTGCGGATCATCGCCGCCAATCCCCGGCCAAGCCACATCACCGTGAAGCATCCAAAAGGCTCCGGTCTCCCTCTCGCCACGCCAGCGTTTCTCTAAACGGGACGCGGAAAGGAGGCGGAGCGCCCGTACCGGCATCGCCGTCCTCGCTCTTCTTCTGAATCTTCGGGAGAGGGCTCCTTTGATGGCCGAATGCCTCGTCGAGCCGAGCGTCGACTGAGGAGTGTAATCAGAAGCTGGAGGAGCTTAGCCGTCGGATCACCCACCTGCCAGAGATGGATTACGACAGTCGGCCTCCCCTGTCCCGCCGCATCATGGAGGAGCCCATCTCCACCAGGTTCCGCCTTCCTCAGCTGGACCCATACGACGGAACTACGGACCCCCTGGACCATTTGGAGAGCTACAAGGTACTCATGCAAGTTCAGGGGGCCACTGACTCACTCATGTGTGTTGCTTTCCCGGCTACTCTGAAAAAGGCTGCCCGGGCTTGGTATTCGTCTGCCGCCACGAAGCATCGACTCCTTCCGCCAGTTGGAGAGGGCCTTTCTGGCCCACTTGACGCCTGCCGGAAGATCCCGAGGGTGGCGGACAGTTTGTTTGCCGTTCAGCAGAAGAATGGCGAGCCTCTGCGGGATTATGTTACCCGGTTCAAAGAGGCCGCCCTGGAGGTCTACAACCTAGAAGACTCAGTGGCTACCCTAGCTCTGAAGCGGGGGCTTCGCCCTTCTCGCTTCGCATACTCTCTTTCTCCTACTCCGAACTTCTGATCCGTGCCCAGTACATCCGGGCGGACGAAGCCGACTTTTCCCGGCGTGAAGCTGGTGGGAATATCCCCAGGAAGCCGAACCAGCCAGAACCTGCAGAAGCCCGCCCCAGGAGGCCTGAGCCTCCTCGCCGACCAGACAACCATCCTCGACCTCCTGCACCGAGAGACGGGCCTTACACCCCGCTGCTTGCCCCAATATCTCAGATCTGCTCGAGATTGAAGGGGAGCCTTATCTGTACGCCCTCCTTCCATCAACCCGAAGATCCCCCGAACAAGACCTCTACTGCCGCTACCACCGGGACCATGGCCACAACACCGACGACTGCCGACAGCTGAAGAAAGCATTGAAGACCTCATTCAACGAGGCCACCTGGGGAAGTTCGTCCAGAGGGGCAACCCAGAGCTCCTGGCCCATCAGCGCCCGCGCCGCCAGTGATCGATAACGCCCCGACGGAGAAGACGGTGGCGATGATTCCTGGGGGGCAGGAGGCCCGTCGAAGAGACCAAGGGGAGAGGGGGGAGCGGAAACTGTAATTCCTTTTTTCGAAAGGGAGGGGGTTGTAAATAAAGATGATGATAGCGTCGTCGTGTCCATGACGATTGCTAAACACCCTGTAAAAAGAATCCTAGTCGACAGTGGAAGTTCCGTAGATGTTTTGAACTACGATGCCTTTGTTCGCATGAACCTGTCACATGATCTGCTCAACCTGTCGCCACGCCTTTGATGGGATTCACAGGAGATTCCGTAAGGGTCGAGGGGGAAATTACTCTCCCGTAACGGCTGGTATGGCTCCGTGCCAAAGCACTGTCCTTATAAAATTTTTGGTGGTCCGTGTGCCCCTGGCGTACAATGCGATTCTTGGGAGGCCGGGCTCAACCTCTTGGACGCCATCATATCCACCAAGCGGCTCCTCGTGAGGTTCCCAACCAGCAGAGGGGTCGGCGAGATGCGAGGAGAGCAGGGCCTACCGGCACTTTGCTATCATTTGGCCCCCAGTCCCCAGAAGGCGGCACCTGCACCGCCATCTGCACCAGCACCCGAGGCCCTTGACCCGAGACTTGGAGAGGAGGGGGGAACCGGCCGAGCGGCTGCTCACTTTCCCCCTCGGGGAGGACCCCGTGCAGACGGTTCGAGTTGGAGCCTTACTTCCGGAGGGAGCTCGTGACCGGCTCCTTACCTTTCTGCGGGCCAACGCCGACGTCTTCGCATGGTCTGCGTCCGACATGCCCGGGTCCCAGGGGAGGTGATTACACATCAGCTCAATATTCGACCGGAGTGCGGCCCGTCAGACAGAAGAAAAGGAGTTTTGCCCGGACCGACAGAAGGCTGTTGATGAGGAGGTGCGGAAGCTGCTGGCGGCTGGTCACATCCGCGAGGTGCGCTACCCCGACTGGTTGGCAAACGTCGTGATGGTTCGCAAGGCCAGTGGAAGCTGGAGAATGTGCGTGGATTTCACCGACCTCAATAAGGCGTGCCCCAAAGACAGCTTTCCGCTGCCCCGAATCGACCAGCTGGTAGATGCCACCTCCGGGACATGAGACGCTCAGTTTCATGGATGCGTTCTCGGGCTATAACCAAATTAGATGAGCCCGGCTGATGAAGAAGCGACCTCCTTTGTCACGGAGAAAGGGATCTACTGTTACAGGGTGATGCCCTTTGGATTGAAAAACGCCGGGGCTACTTATCAAAGATTAATGAACAAGGTCTTTGAGAGCCAGCTGGGGCGCAACATGGAGGTATATGTGGATGACATGCTGACCAAGAGCACCAGCGCAGAAGACCATGTAGCTGACCTCGAGGAGACTTTCAACAATCTGCGCCGGTACCGGATGAAGCTCAACCCCCACAAATGCGCCTTCGGAGTAGCAGCGGGCAAGTTCCTGGGTTTCATGGTGACCCAGCGCAGGATCGAAGCCAACCCCGACAAGATTAGAGCTATCCTGGAGATGCGGCCTCCAGCCAGCAAGAAGGAGGTGCAACGCCTGACGGGGAGGGTGGCGGCCTTGAGTCGTTTTATGTCAAGGTCGGCGGAGAGGTGCCTGCCCTTCTTCAAGGCGCTGCGCAAGATCAACGGCTTCGAGTGGACGAAAGAGTGTCAGGGCTCCTTTGAAGAATTGAAGCAGTTTCTCTCCACTCCTCCGCTGTTGTCCAAGCCTGAAAATGGAGAAGAGCTCTTCTTATATCTGGCCGCTTCCCCCGAGGCTGTTAGCTCCGTACTTGTGCGCATGGATGCTGACGGAGCCCAGAAGCCAATCTATTATACCAGCAAAGTACTCCATGACGCTGAGACCAGGTATTCGAAAACCGAGAAGATTATCTTCGCCTTGGTGGTCTCGACTCAGCGCCTTCGGCCTTACTTTCAAGCCCATCCCATCGTGGTGCTTACGGACCAGCCCCTTACGAGCTATCTTGTCTCGCCCCGACACCTCCGGCCGTTTGGCCAAGTGGGCCATTAAGCTAAGTGAGTTCGACCTGTCCATCCGGCCAAGGTCAGCCATGAAGTCCCAGGTATTGGCGGATTTCCTGGTCGAGTGCTCCTGGACCGAGAAGGACATGGAGGAGGCGCGACCGGAGGAGCGTGTGGACTTCCCTCATCCGAGGGGGCGGAGGACTGGATCCTGCATGTGGATGGGGCGGCGAACTCTCAAGGGAGCGGAGCTGGACTTATTCTCGCGAGCCCGGAAGGAGACGTAGTGGAGTACGCTCTCAGATTCCAGTTCCCAGCAACTAATAATCAGGCGGAGTACGAAGCCTTGCTGGCGGGGATGAGATTAGCTGAGGAGCTAGGCGCGGGGCGCCTGAGGGCCTTCACGGACTCTCAACTCATTTCTGGACAAATCGCGGGGAGTACGAGGCTAGGGACCCAACCATGTCCCGCTACTTGAGCAAGGTGCAGTCCCAGGCGTCTCATTTTTCTTACTTCCGCGTCAGCTATATCCCCAGAGCTGAGAATGCCAGGGCTGACGCGTTGTCCCGCTTGGCCACTTCGGTCGACGGGACGTTGGGAAGGACATATGTGGAACACCTACAAGTCCCAAGCACTGAGGCCACGGATGAAGCATTGCCAGTGGAGCAGGAGCCTTCCTGGATGGATACCTACATCCGGTACTTGACTGACGGTACTCTCCCGGAGAACCCCGCTGAGGCCAAGCTGCTCAGGCGAAGGGCCCCGAGATTCTTGATGATGGACGGGAAGCTTTATCGGAGATCTTCTCATACCCAGTTCCAGGTGTGTGGGGCCAACTGAATCAGATTACATCCTCAGGGAGATCCACGAAGGTGTATGCGGGAGTCACCTGGGGGGCAGAGCCCTAGCCTACAAGGCCCTGCGCCAAGGGTATTTTGGTTGACGATGAAGGAAGATGCGGCCGAGCTTGTCAAGAAATGTGATAGCTGCCAACGTCATGCCAATATCCAGCGACAGCCGACGTCTCACCTGACCCCCTTGGTAGCACCTTGGCCCTTCGCCCAGTGGGGCATGGATATCTTAGGGCCATTTCCCCGGCCTCTGGGCAGCGGAAGTTCCTCTTGGTGGCGGTGGATCACTTCACCAAGTGGGTTGAAGCCGAGGCTCTGGCCAAGATTACCGAAAGCAAAGTGAGATCTTTCTTCTGGAAGTCAATCATATGTCGGTTTGGACTGCCGCGCACACTAGTCACTGATAATGGCCGGCAGTTTGACAATGCGCCTTTCCGGGAGTTCTGCTCCGAGCTGGGTATCTGTCAGAGGTTCACTTCCGTCGGGCATCCTCAAACCAACGGGGCAGCTGAAGTGACTAACCGGATCATTCTCCAGGGTTGAGATCTGACTAGATGGCTGCAAGGGGCGATGGGTGGAGGAGCTCCCCAACGTGCTATGGGCCTATCATACAACGCCGCGAGCCCCCACTGGTGAAACGCCGTTCAGCTTAGTCTTTGGCTCTGAAGCTGTTATTCCTGTGGAGATCGGTGCGCCCAGCCCCCGGGTGGAAGCCTATAGCGAGGAAGGTAACCCTGACCAACTGCGAGCCAACCTCGACCTAGTGGAGGAGGTGCGAGATCGGGCGCGGCTTCGAATGGCAGCCTACCGACAACGGGCCGCGAAATACTACAACGCTCGCGTGCGCCCCGGACGTTCCTGCCGGGAGACCTGGTCCTTCGACGGGCCGAGGTCTCGAAGCCAGCTGAGGGAGGCAAGTTAGCCCCAAACTGGGAGGGGCCTTACCGGATCACCGAGACGCTCCGTCACGGAGCTTATAAAATTGAAGAACTTGATGGGACACCACTCCCTAGGACGTGGAATGCGGATAACCTCCGTCGGTATTATCAGTAATGTATTCCTCCTTTCATGTTAAGCATCATCCTGTGTTCACTTGGGTTTTCGCCCCTTGTTCATATTAACGAGATTTGATGTTAGCTACTTAAATCTTCACAAAGCCCGGCACCCCGTCGGCACTCAAAGCCCTGCACTAGCCAGGCATAAAGCCCAGTGTACCACTGGCAGAGCAGTGTGCCACTGGCTCTCAACAACAAAAGCCCGGCACCCCGTCGGCACTCAAAGCCCTGCACTAGCCAGGCATAAAGCCCAGTGTACCACTGGCAGAGCAGTGTGCCACTGGCTCTCAACAACAAAAGCCCGGCACCCCGTCGGCACTCAAAGCCCTGCACTAGCCAGGCATAAAGCCCAGTGTACCACTGGCAGAGCAGTGTGCCACTGGCTCTCAACAACAAAAGCCCGGCACCCCGTCGGCACTCAAAGCCCTGCACTAGCCAGGCATAAAGCCCAGTGTACCACTGGCAGAGCAGTGTGCCACTGGCTCTCAACAACAAAAGCCCGGCACCCCGTCGGCACTCAAAGCCCTGCACTAGCCAGGCATAAAGCCCAGTGTACCACTGGCAGAGCAGTGTGCCACTGGCTCTCAACAACAAAAGCCCGGCACCCCGTCGGCACTCAAAGCCCTGCACTAGCCAGGCATAAAGCCCAGTGTACCACTGGCAGAGCAGTGTGCCACTGGCTCTCAACAACAAAAGCCCGGCACCCCGTCGGCACTCAAAGCCCTGCACTAGCCAGGCATAAAGCCCAGTGAGTCGCT
>UESW01001948.1:0-11019 GCA_900491605.1 Calamus simplicifolius | reverse complement strand
ACTCTACCCTCCCTGGCTCTAACTTTCGGGTTTAAACAGCTGGGGCAGAATGGCTCGGGTAGGGAGTTGCCCCCCGAAACTATCAGAACTAATGGGGCGATAAGGCTACATATCAATCGATGAAGTCAGTGACAATTCAGAAGGCATTTTGAAGAGTATTTTCATTAATTGAAAGAGACTACAAAATGCCGACGTTGTCAGGCTTACAAAAACAAGGAGGAGGGAAAAAAGCAAAATCACAAGTGCGAGCTCACGGCTCTGCCGGCGCGGGCTCATCATCAGAAGGGCCAAGTTTGATAACTGCTCCAGTTCAACCTCTAGGACCCGGGGGAAGTTCAGGTCTCTGGCTACCTTCTCTTTGCCGTGCTGGAACCCGTCAAGAAATACAGCTGCCGAAGCTTCGGCCAAGTCGTCTGCGAAGCACCCGGATGCCTTGTATTCCTCTATGAGCCTAGCAGCTCGGGTTTTCTCGGCGGCAAGGGCTTCCGCCGTGATCCTTTCAGCCTCCCGAGCGCAGCTTACCTCCTCCTCGCACCGGCAGGTTTCCTCCCTCGCCGCTCTTGCCTCTTCCGCCGCCGTGCCCGCTCGATTTTAGCCTCCCAGAGAGCTGAGGTTAACTCAGAGATGTGCATGTCTCTGGCCATGACAGCGCTCACAGCCTCCGTCATTTGAGAGAGCGCTGCGTGCGTATGGTCGGCTTCAATCTCCGCCCGGCTCTTGGCGGCCTTCACCTCGCTCGCACAGGTGTCTTTGACCGACTCCAGTGCCTTCTCGGCCGCCTTCGCACGGCGCTGGGCCTCCTCAACCTCCTTCTGCGTCTCCCGCAGAAGATTTTTCCCTCCGTGAATTACCTCCCTGGCGGCCTTTAGGGAGTGCGCGATATGCACGTGTGAGCCCCAGGTCAGCGAAGTAAAATGTATATATATAAACAAAAGGTAAGGGGCAAGAAGATCACTTACCCTGACGATGGCGGCATAGGAGTCCCGAAAGAACGCGCCCGCTCTCTGGTGGCTGAGGTCCTCAATGATCCTAGGATCAAAGATTGGGCCCAGGACTCGCTCAGCCCAGCGGCCGTCATCCAGGGAGTCTCGGGGCGGCCCAGGCTCGCCCCCGCCTCCCTCCGCCGTCTCGGCTGTCCCCGGTTCCTTGCGCGGGCCACCTTTGGGCGACCCCTTGGAGGGTGGACTCGCGGGGCCAGACGGTCCCTCACCCCAGTCCCTGGTGGCGTCTGATGGGGTCGATCCCCCAGGAGCTGGGAGCTCTTCAGCCGGTATGGACTCCCTCACGACTGGCCCTTCAGCGGCAACTCCCGTGGTCGTTCCCACCTCTGGTGGAGTGTCGACTGTGAGGTCGACCTCCAGGATAACCGGGACATTTTGCGGAGCGAGGGTGGGGAGACTTGTGCCGGAGGGGAGGCATGGGCCATCGGGCGCTTCGGGGCTGGGGCCTGCTAACCTCTGGATGGTCCTTCCCGGGCCCTTTTCTTGGAGGCGGCTCTCAACAGCTTTTCCGCCGGTATCTTCATCGCTGCATGATATAAGTTGGGTTTTCAGAACAAAATTTAAAGAAAAAATATAAATAAAAAAAATAATAAAAAAAGAAAAAAGAAGGAGAGGGGCAAAGGAGCGGAGTTTTTGGCTAAGGGTGGAGAAGGCTTACCCCGGTGGGAGATGAGGCCCGCCGACTCCAGGTTGTCCTCCGATAGCAGCAAAGTGTATCAGGGAATCTCGGTGGCTAGCAGTAACCCCAATGCCTCCCGGTCCCCAGGCTGGATCACAACGGCATTCCCTTGGAGGTCGGGGTCTCTCCACAAGGGCCGGACTTGATCGACACTGGCAAAGAAGAAGCGGGACTTCCATCCCTTAATCGACGAAGGGAGAAGGAGCTTTAGGACCCTATTGGGTCGGGGCTTAAACAGCCACCAACCCTTTTGGGCCCGGAGGGAGTAGAAAGATCGGAACAGGCTGATTCGGGGGGTGACGTTTAGGTGGTGACAGAGAATGACGAAAGCGCTAACGACACGATAAAAATTTGGAACTAACTGGGAGGGGGTCAAGGAATAGAAGTCAAGGAGATTGACGAAGAAAGGGGGAAAGGGAGGGCGGAGACCCGCCTGTAAGCAGATCTCGTAAAGAGCCACCCGACCGGGTCAGGAGGAGATGACCCTGTCGTCGGGGGTTGGCGGGAATAACTCAACCTCCCTGGGGATCCTGTAATGCGCCCAGATTCTCTCCAGGTCCAACCGCGTCATTGTGGAGGCCGTCCCCTCTGGGGACTCCTCCACCCTCAAGGAGGCACCGGCCTCCAGCCGGTGGCCCCTCGATGGGGCTCCATCGGTGACCCATCACCGAGCCAGAGGGACGCGGTCCTCTGAATCAGAGGACCACTCAATTGGGGGAGAAGGGGTAGGAGAGGTACAACGCCTCTCGGAGGGAGGACGGTTCTCAGAACTGTCCTTCGAGGTCCAGGAAGGGGAACTCATGAGCGAAGATGTAAGTCTAAGATGGGAAAAGCTGACCTGGAAGGGAAAAAACCAAACGCAGGCTCGCAGGTTGCAGGAGAAGTTGGAGTGTAGGCGAGGAAGAAGACGATGGCACGGGCGGTATGGCGTCAGTTCACCCCTCCCTCACCTAGCTTTATCGGGTTTTCAAAATGTCCCGCCATGTCTTGTCGGCCACGTGGCTCCTTGCCATACGCTGGCTCGCCTCGAGGAACACCCCGGTGCGTGGTGCGGCACGCCTCCAGCCAGTGGTGAGACCCCGCTGACGTCGTCGTAATGAAAGGAAATGATGATGCGGCTTTTCGCGCGAGCCCCGAAGAGCCAGTCCTCACTCTCGAGGGCGATCGTGGCAGGCACAGTGTACGGAAGGCCGCCTCCTTACATTCCCCGCACCGTCCGCATAAAAGACAAGGACGGGGATCAGCCACGTGGAGAATGCCCCTTGAGCCTCAGCGGTGGGACCCGCTTTGCTCCAGGGGCGAGGGGGCATCTTATATGACTGATCCCGCATCGTCAAAATAGAAGGTAACGACAGCTATCGACCCTGGGACCCCCTCGGGGTCGGGGTGTATCGGCATTCCCCCACCCCCGGGACCCCTCGGGGTTGCGGGGTGGGGTCATCATTCCTTGACCTCAGGACCCCTCGGGGTCGGGGTGTATCGGCATTCCCCCACCCCCGGGACCCCCTCGGGGTCGCGGTCATCATTCCTTGACCCCGGGACCCCCTCGGGGTCGGGGTGTATCGGCATCCCCCATCCCGGGACCCCCTCGGGGTCGCGGGGTGGGGTCATCAGTCCTTGACCCCGGGACCCTCTCGGGGTCGGGGTGCATCAGTATTACCCCACCCCCGGGACCCCCTCGGGGTCGCGGGGTGGGGCCATCAGTCCTTGACCCCGGGACCCCCTCGGGGTCGGGGTGCACTGGCATTTCCTTATCCCCATGACCCTCACCGACCTTGGGGTGCGCCAGCGTTCTCCACCCCTGGGACCCCCTCCGGCCTCAGGGTGGGGAGTCATCAGCGATCAGCATGCAACTCAATTGCCCAGGAAAACGACAACTACCAGGTCGCACGGTGCTCACACGTGATTCTCAGTACGTCCGTGATTGCGCCCCGTTATGGAAGGCCATACCTCATAACGGCGTATGGGGCATTGCATGTCCTTGTACATGGCCATGCCTTGCTACGGCGTACGATTCGCTACTACTTGCAACTGTGCTCGGTCATATCAGCCGATGGCGCGCACTGCATGCTTTCGCGGCCGCTGGACACGTATGATATCACATCAGCGAACGGTACAGGATGTCTCCGATGCGCATAGCGATGGTACGAAGGCGATCTCCCAAAATAATAAGATAAGGTATTCGGACAAATATAAAGGCACGTGCTAGCGCTATAAGTGGGATCTGAACTCTGGTTTTTCTGAGCTTTCTTCCTCTCAGCAAAAACCCTAACCGCCTCAGCTCTTCTTCGCTGGAGCGGTTCTCTGTCGAGCCCAAGTGACTGACTTGATTGTCGGAGGGTCCCCATCGGTATCACCGGTCCCTAGAGGACTTTCTTGCAGGACTCCGAGGAGAAGGACGTCCGTCTTCCCCGACGTTTGTGGAAGGTGACTTGGCGCCATCAAATAGTAATATCATTGTTTAAGTTATAACACACAAGATCAATTTTCTAACTTGGCAATAGACTAATCATGACCATATCTTGACCCGTGGCAAGCAACCATATTTAGTCATGCTTCAGTTCATGGTGATAATCATAATTTATAATATTTTAATTTATATCAAAATTTAGTCAGGCTTTAACTCATGATAGCAATCAGAATTTAGCCATGCTTTAACCCTTGGCGGCAACAAAACTACAACTAGTCCATTATTTTTCACCATCATGATCATTCGTATTATTTACCAATTTTAAAGTTATAAATTATTAATTTAATGCAATGCCATAAGCATAAGAACATAAGTTTCAATGTTACAATATCAATATTGTTTCCATTATATTTTATATTTTAATGAAATAGATAAGCACATATAATTATAATAATTAATATATTTCCATTTCATACATGATCAACACAATGCTATTAATACATATATAATCAAGATAGGTACAATCATACTAATAAATTTTCATCATAATATTCTTCCAAAATGATCAATATAATATTTAAGTGTGTGTGTATATATATATTATCAAAATATATACAATCATATCAACATATACACTTCATAAGCACAAAGATTCTCACCTTAATTAAAACTATTCTTATTTTAGGAAATCAAATCTACTCGATAAGTGTATCTATCATATCAAAATATAATAAATAACTATATCTTCAATTAATTATCATTCCGATTTGCTACTCTATCAAATCTACTCGAGAAGTGTATCTATCATATCAAATATTAATAAAGTGTATACCTTTAAATTTAATAATAATTGTTGGAGGGTAAAATCGTCATTGCATTAATATCCATGCAAGGAGGCTAAGACCGGCCTCCTCCCTTCGTCTCTCCCGAGCTTCCAGTAGCTCGACTCCCCCGAGCTTCCATGGCTCGGCTTCCCTGAGCTTCCATGGCTCGGCTCTCCCGAGCTTCCATAGCTCGTCTTCCCCGAGCTTCCATGGCTCGGCTCCCTCGAGCTTCCATGGCTCGGCTCTCCCGAGCTTCCATAGCTCGTCTTCCCCGAGCTTCCATGGCTTTGCTTTCCCGAGTTCCCATGGCTCATCTCCCCAAGCTTCCATAGCTCGGCTCCCCTGAGCTTCCATAGCTCGGCTCTCCCGAGCTCCCATAGCTCGGCCCTCCTGAGCTTCCTGTAGCTCGTTTGCCCCGAGCCTCCATGGCCCGGCTTCACTGAACGACCCATGATCCAATACTCACCTCCGCGGAACCTGACGCGGGAGAGCCTAAGCCTACTGTAACAATATCCTAGGCAAGGAATCATGTTGAGAAGTGGTCTAGAACCTATCAAGGCTACCTGAGATCTACACACCTACCAGATCTCAAGCCATCAAGGAGCTCTCCTAGCCGTTGATCCCCTAACAGATAAGATATGGATCCCAACAGCCCCACAACGGCCCGATTCGATCCATCCCCGTACCCTAACAACCTCTGAACCTTCCAAAAGGCGCTCAAGATCCAGGTGATAGCCTATAAGTATCACACTCACAGATTCCCTCAGGTACATGCGCTCACACCCTCACTCTCACTCTCCCGCTCTCACCAGCTGCTCGTCGGTGCTCTCACCCCTAGAGCTTCCGATTGGCCGCCCCCAGAGAGACTCCCGGAGAGATCCACCTCCCGTTTTCTGATTGATCACCGATTTCCTCCCACTGACTTGAGCGTCGGAGGGTCTTCCATGGAGGGCCACCCCCAACGCCTCTCACATGAGGACTTGTGTGCAGGTCCGCCCCTGGAGATCGACTGCGCCCGAGTCGAAGGACGGATCCCGGTGGCAACAGATTGGCGCTAGAAGGAGGGGCCTCAAGTCCCATTAAAACTTAAAGAAAGGAGATAAGGATCTCGATCTAGAGTAGAACCTCTCTAATGGCCAATCGGAGAAGGGCAACCTCTGAAGGCCAAGATCAGGCCGCTTCTCAGAGGCCTGATCCGACGAGCGGTGTAGCGCCGCAACCTCCACCAATCGAAACCCATCACCGCCTGCATCCCGGTGACCCAGGACCAATTTGCCTCACTGGTCCAGCAAGTCCAGCCCTGACTCACCTGGTCCAGGAGCGCCTTACGGCTCCTCCCGCTCCGCACTTTCATAAGGAGGCCGCGATTCCTTCTTCGCTGGCAACTTCCTCCTCCAGTCCGCATAAATCCGCGGACCCCTCACGCCGACCCAGAGGGGATAAATTAGTCCCGCGAGGCAATTATTATAGGGATCCTCCCAGATCTCGGCGAGCCCGATCCCTCTCCCCAGTGACCTCCCACCATGATTCGATGCCGTCCCTGCATCCTCTCGCCCAGCTCCTCCTCTGACCGATGAAGAGAGATCCATCGTCAGATCCAGGAGATGCGTCAGGAGCTGGACGCCGCCAAGCAGGCCCATCCACCTCAGCCCAAGGCGGAGCAGGGCATCCCTTTCTCTAAAGGGATTATGGAGGAAGTGATTCCCTCCCATGTCAAGCTGCAGCCGTCGAACCCTACCACGGCTCTTCTGACCCGGACGACCATCTTAGCAGCTTCCGGTCAATAATGATGTTCCACGGAGCATCCGACGCGGTCCTCTGCCGCACTTTCCCCTCCACCCTCAGAGGATCCACCCGGACCTGGTTCAACGCCTTGAAGCCAGGTTCCATCGATTCATTTGATGAGCTGAGCCGTCTTTTTATTGGCCAGTTCGTCAGCAGCCGCCGCCACCGATGAAGATCTGACTCCCTCTCCGAAGTTAAGCAGAGAGAGGGGGAGTCCTTGAGAAATTATCTTGGCCGTTTTAATAAGGCCATGTTAGAGGTGGACCACCTTAATCATGAGGTGGCTATGTCCGCCCTGGCGGGGGTGTCTCAAAAGAAAGCGACTTCTACCTGGCTATGGAAGTCAGCTACCCCCCTAGCCTCTCTGATATGATGGCCCTGGCGGACAAATACGCTAGGGTCGAAGAATCACGGAGAGTTGCCTGCGCCAAGCAGGCAAAGAAGAAGGAGCCCAAAGGCCCCGACAGACACCGTCCCGCCCGTCGGCCAAGTCCACCTCGCCGCCAAAGAGTTCCCCCGCTGCCGCCAAGGAATCGCTCCCGGAGCCCCCCCAGGCGATTCGATCACTACACTCCGCTAACTGTACCCCGGGCGCAAATCCTCATGGAAATAGAGCGCCAGCTCCCCGGCCAATGCCTCTCCGAGGGAACCCGACCCGAGAGACCCCACCAAGTACTGTCGCTACCACAAGGAGCACGACCATGACACTGAAGAATGCTGGCAGCTGAAAAATAAAATCGAGAGGCTGATCCAGCGGGGACGACTGAATCAGTTCAGGAGGGCGCCGAGCCACAACAAGGAGGTGACCGCCAGCCCGAACTTCAACAACCTCCTCCTCCACCGAATCCGCCCATGATCGGCCGCATCAACATGATGAAGAGGCCGGCGGCTCGAACCCCAGGGACGACGGTGAAGGATCGGTGCCGAAGAAGGCACGGACGGGCGGGCTCTCCTTCTCCGATGATGATCTCCAAGGGATACAGCTCCCCCATGATGACGCATTAGTTGTATCCCTCAATTTGAATAACTATGATGTAAGCCGAATCCTTGTTGATAGTGGAAGTTCGGTGAATGTTTTGTACCTCGGTGTGTTTGCCAGGATGAAATTACTCATGAAAAACCTTCGAGCCGTGGATTCCACCCTGATGGGATTCACGGGCGACGTCATCATCCCGGAAGGGGTCGTCACCCTGATGGTCCGCGCGGGAACCTGGCCCCTTGTAGCCATTATCCAGACAGACTTCCTAGTAACCGACCTCAGATCTTCATACAACGCAATATTCGGCAGGCCCAGCCTGATGTCCCTCAAGGCAGTTGTCTCCATCCCGCATCTGTCCATGAAATTCCCCACCGAGCAAGGAGTTGGAGTTGTTCGGGGAAGTCAAGCCATGGCTCGGCAGTGCTTCGTTACAAGCCTTCAGTCTAGAATGCCGAAGTTGATGGGCTAGATGCTCGAGAGGACTTCGCCGAACAACGGAGAGAACCAGTAGAGGAATTGGAGGAAGTGCCATTGGATGAAGCTCGCCCGACCGAACCATAAAAATTGGGTCGCTGCTCAAAGGAGAGCCTCGTCACAGATTGATCAGGTTCCTCCGAAGCAATGCTGACATCTTCGCCTGGTCTGCCTCTGACATGCCAGGGATCAGCCCCGAGGTTCTCGTCCATCGTCTCAATGTGGACGAGATGCACAGGCCCGTCAAGCAGAAGAAGAGGAGCTTCGCCCCGGAACGACAAAAGGCCATTGAAGAAGAGGTAGACAAACTCATCAAGGAAAATTTCGTCCGGGAGGTAAATTATTCGAGCTGGCTATCAAATGTCGTCATGGTGAAGAAGTCGAACGGCAAATGGAGGATCTGCATCGACTTCACCGACCTCAACAAAGCCTGCCCGAAGGACAGCTTCCCCCTTCCTCGGATCGACCAGCTTGTGGATGCCACCTCAGGTCACCAGATGCTGTCATTCATGGATGCCTATTCAGGCTACAATCAGATCCGAATGGCCCCCGAGGATGAAGAAAAGACCGCCTTCATAACCGACCGAGGTACTTACTGTTACCGTGTTCATGCCTTTTGGTCTTAAAAATGCAGGGCGACCTACCAGAGGCTGGTCAACAAGTATTCAAGGAGCAAATCGGCCGGAATATGGAGGTATACGTGGACGACATGCTGGTCAAAAGCAAGGAAGCCACGCATGTGAGGACCTCGCAGAGAGCTTTGCAACGCTGCGCAAGTATGGGATGAGACTCAATCCGACCAAATGCGCCTTCGGCGTTAACTCGGGGAAGTTCCTCGGCTTCATGGTCTCCCAGCGAGGTATCGAAGCTAACCCCCAGAAGATTCAAGCTCTCCAACAAATGGCGCCCCCGGCATCTGTTAAAGAGGTCCAGCGCCTAACCGGGAGGATAGCGGCTCTTAACCGCTTTGTGGCGCGGTCGGCCGAGAGATGCCTCCCCTTCTTCAAAACTCTCCGATCGGCCAAAAACTTCCAGTGGACTCCTGAGTGCCAGAAGTCATTTCAAGATCTGAAAAAATACCTTGGCTCGCCCCCACTCCTCAGCAGTCCGGCCCTGGGCGAGACATACCTATTCTTGTACCTCTGCTGTTTCAGGGGTGCCGTCTATTCGGTGCTGGTCAGGGAAGAAGGCAATCTGAGGGTGGAGAAGCTTAATGCCTTCATCGAGTCGCAGCTGGTGGCCGGTCATGTACGAGGAGAGTTTGAAGCTCGGGAGCCGAACATGCTTCGATATCTTCAGGAGGTGCGGAGCCTGCTTCCCCATTTTGCCGAATTTGAAATCATTCAGATTCCCAGATCCGAGAATGCCCGTGCCGACCTACTCTCCCGATTGGCGACCGCGGAATCAATGGACGCCGAACAAAAGTTCCACCTGGAGACTCTGGAAAAGCCCAGCATCATGGAAGCCGACCGAATAATGCAAGTTGAAGCTGAACCATCATGGTTCGACCCTATTCTTAAATATCTCAAAGAAGGGTCGCTTCCACCCGACCGGAGAGAGGCTAGAAAGCTGAAGCTACAGGCCACCCACTATGTGTGATCGACAACCAGCTTTACAAATGGTCCTTCTCCATGCCGCTGCTCAGATGCCTTCGCCCGTCCGAAGCAGATTATGCTCTGCGCGAAGTACATGAAGGGATTTGCGGCAACCATCTGGGAAGCCGGTCCCTATGCCACAAGGTGCTGCGACAAGGCTACTACTGGCCGACTATGCAGAAGGATGCAGACGATCTAGTCCGAGCCTGCGACTCCATGCCAGAGGCACTCAAGCATCCAAAGGCTCCCCTCCGCCGAGACTAGTTCCATATCCTCCGCTTGGCCCTTGCCAAATGGGGGATGGACATCCTCGGCCCATTCCCGCTTGCCACGGGGCAGCGGAAATTCCTATTTGTCGCCATCGACTACTTCACTAAATGGGTCGAGGCGGAAGCAGTTGCACAAATAACCGAGGCACGGGCCAGAGATTTTGTATGGAGGTCCATCATCTGCCGATTCGGCCTCCCACATACCATAATCACCGATAACGGTAAGCAGTTTGACAACTCTAAATTCCGCCAGTTCTGTGAGGAGCATGGAATCCGTCACCACCTCACCTCGGTCGGGCATCCACAAGCCAACGGAGCGGCCGAAGTGACCAACAGGACCCTCCTTCAGGGGATCAAAGCTCGCCTTTCCAGAGCCCAAGGCAGGTGGGCGGAGGAGCTGCATCATGTTCTATGGGCCTACCGCACCACCCCGAGAATCCCGACAGGTGAAACCCCATTCCGAATGGCTTTCGGCACGGAGGCCGTTATCCCTGTGGAAATAGGCCTCCCATCGTTGCGGGTGGAAAGCTACTCAGAGGAAGCTAGCAACGAACACTCCGCACCAACCTCGACCTGGTAGAGGAGATCAGAGAGAAGGCCCGGATCAGAGTGGCTGCTTATCAACAAAGGGTGGCCCGTACCACGCCTCCAGAGTCAAAGGGAAAGCCTTCCTGCCTGGCGACCTTGTCCTCCGGAAAGGCCTCTGTTTCCAAACCGCTGGAACAAGGAAAGCTGGCGCCAAACTGGGAAGGCCCATACCAAGTAGCGGAGATCATTGGACCAGGAACCTACAAGCTGCAAGATTTGGATGGGAAATCCATCCCCGGACTTGGAACTCGGACAATCTCCGTAATATTATCAATAGGGTATGTCCTCTCTAAGTTCATTTTCATATGCCTCATTATACCTTCCTGTCGACACTGTTTTCGTAATTGCAACGTAAATCATTATGCACTACATTGCCAAAGATTGCAAAAGAAACAGATGCTGCTTACCAATCCTC
>UESW01001947.1:274653-319094 GCA_900491605.1 Calamus simplicifolius | reverse complement strand
TGATGAAACCTTTGCACCTGTAGCTAGATTAGAAGCCATTAGACTATTACTTGCATTTGCATGTCATATGAATTTTAACTTATTTCAAATGGATGTAAAAAGTGCATTTTTAAATGGATTTATAAATGAAGAAGTTATGTAGAACAACCACCAGGTTTTGAAGATCATGAATTTTCAAATCACGTTTTTAAATTGCACAAAGCTTTATATGGTTTGAAACAAGCACCTAGAGCTTGGTATGATAGTTAAGTAAATTTTTAATTGAAAATGATTTTACAAGAGGAAATGTTGATAAAACATTATTTTTGAAAAGAAAAGTAAAGATTTACTTGTAGTACAAATATGTTGATGACATTATTTTTGGTGCTACTAACAATCTTCTATGTCAAGAATTTGCTAAGTTAATGCAGGGAGAATTTGAAATGAGCATGATGGGAGAACTCAACTTCTTCCTTGGACTCCAAATCAAACAAAGCAAAGAGGGAATCTTTATCAACCAAACAAAGTACACAAGAGAAATTCTAAAGAAGTTTGGTATGGAATCAATCAAACCCCTCGGAACACCAATGAGTCCTTCATGCAAGCTGGACAAAGATGAAGAAGGTAAGAAGGTTGATCAAAAATATTATCGAGGTATAATCGGATCCCTACTTTACTTAACTGCAAGTAGACCAGATATAATGTTTGCTGTTTGTTATGTGCTAGATTTCAATCTGAACCTAAAGAATCACATTTAATTGCTGTTAAAAGAATACTAAGATATTAAGTGGAACAAAAAATGTAGGTTTTATGGTATTCTAGAGACTCAACATTAAATCTAATTGCATATTCTGATTCTGATTATGCTGGATGTAAGTTAGATAGAAAAAGCACAAGTGGTGCATGCCAATTCTTAGGAAGTAACTTAATCTCATGGTTTAGCAAAAAGCAAAATTCAGTTGCATTATCAACTACTGAAGCTGAATATGTTGCAGCTGGAAGTTGCTGTGCTCAAATCCTATGGATTAAGCGACAACTTGAAGACTATGGTATCACACTTGATAAGACACCTATAAGATGTGATAATACAAGTGCAATCAATCTAACTAAAAATCCAATTCAACATTCAAGAACAAAACACATAGAAATTAGATATCATTTTATAAGAGAACATGTAGCTAATAATGAAATTTGTCTTGATTATGTGAACACTGAAGAACAATTAGCTGATATATTTACAAAACCCCTTAAGTGAAGAAAGATTTGTATCTTAGAGGAGAATTAGGATTTGTGATCCTTTTGAATAAATTTTGAAACCCCTAAGGAAATGTATCTAGAATTCTTTCAATCCTCAAAATCTTAAGGAAATCTTATCTAGAATTCATATCAAATTGATTTATCAAACTCAATGATTATTCATATCAAATCCGGATCATTTCAGATTCTGAAATTTTATTTTTTTTTGCTCTGAAATGGTCTCGGAGCCGACTCGGTGAGTATCGGAGTCGACTCGAGTTTCTCTGAAACTCGGGAGTCGACCCCTTCTGAGCGAGTCGACTCGATTCGGGATGTGACGAGCCGACTCGTTTGCGCGAGTCGACTCGACGTGGTCCCAGTTGATTATCTAGGGCAGAGTCGACCGACGGTCATTTCATCTTTTCTAATCATTCCAAACTCTCTCAAAATCTCCCAAACCTCCAAATCTGATTAATCACTCCAATCAGATCAATGGCACCTAAAACCGTGGAGCTAGCAGTAGTGGGCCGGGATGAAGAGGAAAAGGACCGTGCGACGACCCGTCGCGAGCCGTCCCGGATTCCCTCTTCTTCTTCCAGTGCTTCTCCTGCTCCACTTCCACCCTCAGGTAGATCCTTGCCAGTAGAGTTTACAACGGGAAGGAAGGTGATTTTGAATTATTTGAGAATGAGGGATTTCTTTAGGGAGACAGTTATTGAGATGGGTTTGAGAAAATTTGTTCTTTAGATTGTCCCACTTATCCTGCTTGTTAAAGAATTTTACAAGAATCTACTAGAGGAGACAATGGTTGTAAGCATGTGAGAGGAAATAAATTACTGCAGATCTTTCTAGATTTTGGACCTTCTTGTCTGGACCTTCACTTTTCTTCTGAGGATAGATCCCTGCTCTCACAGATTATTAAAGAGATTTTGAGGATTTGAAGAAGTTTTGCTAATCAATTGCCTTGGAATTAGATTTTCACAATATTGCAGTAGATTTTATTTCCCAAGACGGCAGATTTGACTATGTTTCTGAGAGAGATATTTTGTTATGGATGCATTGTACTGGCAAGCCTATTAATCTTCCAGCATGATTTTATGGTACATTGCTGATTGTGGAGGGAAAAGAAATCAGTCTTACCCTATGGCATGATCTTACTAAGTTTTCAAGCCAAGGGATTGTTTTAGTGATAGTGAGCCAATGAAGGAATTAAGACATACTGATTTATACTTTGGCCACTATTCATCGAATGGGATTTATCAAAAAATGGAATGGGAAAGGAAGAACAGTTGAGGATAGAGCTGAGGCACCTAGACATTCATCTCCAGAGCCACCTCAGACTTCTTCTCCAGACCCTTCCAGCTCCTCTTCCTGTCCCTGCTCTGCAGCTCCAGTTCAACACATCTGTCAGTTTTTCAGACTCAGTTAGATCAGCTTACTTATTCAAATCAAAGTTATTGAGCATGATAGATTGAAACTGAATTTGAGAAAAATTTATGAACTTGAAAGAAGCACTTTATTCTTAGTGATCGGGTATCATCTATTGAGTCAATCTTAGCTCATCCACCTCCTCTTTAAGTGAAGACTTAAGAATATTTTGAAGAACTTAAGGATATCTGTGGAGATGGTGAGACTATGCAAATGCAACGCCGAGCTTCAAGACAAAATTTCAAGTGCTTGCACTTTGTTGATGAAAAGCTCAAAGATTATGTCAAGATTCAATGTGAAGGAATGAAAGATTATAGATCACTTAACTAGAATTACTAGAACAATTTTGAATGTATTTAATTTGATGTAATGAAGTAAATTTTTATGAATTTTTTTTGTATCTTGAACTTTGATGTAATGCTTTTTGATGAAAATTCTTCATTTCAATTTTGTCATTTGAATGATTTTTGAATATTTGAATACTTAATGATTCTTAACCTTTTTGTTGATTACAAAAAAGGGGGAGAAAGTATATGTTTTATTATTGCATGATTGTATATGCCAATCTAAGCATTAAATTTTAAGTTTCATAGGGGGAGCTACCTCATTGAGGGGGAGCCTTTCCATAAACATAAATCTTTGATTTAAATTAAATTTTTTAATCAATGCATATACTCAATGTTTTTGTCATCATCAAAAAGGGGGAGATTGTTGAGAAATTATTGAAACATAATTGCCCCAACTTATTGATTTTGATGATTTCCAAAAGACATTGCTTTACTTTCTAAAAGGCTATGAACATGTTAAGTCAATCAATGAAATATTCTTACTATGAGCAATTTCAAATTGGAAACTATGAACTGTTAAAAATGTAATGAGTTCTTGAATCAATTGAATATATGTTTCAGTGAGCTATACTTATGAATTCAAAAATGATTTTATACCAATCTTTTAAAGATCAATGACTTAATGAAAATGCTTTGAAATTGAGCATTACTGTTAAATCAACATTATCTAAGTCAATTTATATTTCAAAGTTGGTTGGGATTTTTTCAAAGCAAATCAGAAATTTTCTGATTTTTGTATCAGTCCCGAGCCGACTCGAGAGTTTCCGAGTCGACTCCCTGAAATGTTGTCTCGAGTCGACGACGAGTCGACCCCTGACTGAGCCGACTCCTGACTGTGCGAGCCGACTCGACTCAGACGGCAGAAAGACTCATTTTTGAGTGCCTCTCGAGTCGACTCCCAGCTCGCGAGTCTCCTGAGTCAGAGTCGACTTTTTCGCGAGTCGACCCCTGAAAACTCTTTTTTGGTGCATTTCTGGATTTTTCGAGTCGACTCGCACAGTACTCGAGCCGACTCCCCGAATCTGGGCAAAATTTTTGAGATGACACATCAGCCCAACGGTAATATTTTGAATAACGGCTATTTTTCTGTTCTAACGGCTATATTTTTGCAGATCTATAAATAGAGGAGCCATTCAAATAGAACAAAGAAAAAGAAAAGAAAATCAAAAAGAGAGAAAAGAGAGAATTGAATATCAAAAAGGGAAAACTTATTGAAATCATTGATTCAAGGAGAGATTCAATCTTTGAGAGAGAAGATTCGTCTGCTCCTTAATCAATCCAAAGCTCAAGAGGAAAAAAAGCATCCAAAGTCAAAATCTTCAGGATTTTCAAAAAGAGCAACTCATTCTCCAAAGCTTTCAACGGTCAAGAATCTTGCTGAGGCATGATTCAACTTTTCAAGGAGAAAAGGGAGAAAGCCAAGCCAATCCATCCAAAACCATCAGGCTTTTCTAACCTTTTTTTTTATTCTTAAATTTGTATATCTGCTCAAGAAGGAGCATTTTTGTTAAAATACTTTATTTCATTGTTTGCTGGTTCAATCAGTGGATTGAATCAGTGGAGGTTGGTTTACCTCGTTACAAGCCGGAGTGCTTGTGTTGGGTTAGTTGTGAGTGATAAGAAAAACAACGTGTAGGGTTTTGTGCTGGTAAGCCCGAAAACCAGCTGGGTTCGTTGTGCGCCCGTGAAAACAACAAGTTTGAGTTGTGAGCTTGGAAAACAACTCGGCTGTAATCTAGAGAGATTATAGTGTGGACCCAAGTGAATCTTGGGAGTGGACGTAGGTGTTGGTTGCACCGAACCACTATAAAATTATCTTGTGTTTGCCGTGCATATTTTCTCTCTATCTCTATCTCTCTTTATTAATGCTTGTGCTTTGCTTATTAGTTAATCTCACTTGCACATCTTGAACAATCAATTAAAGTTAAAAAGTCTTAAAATTTTTTAAGAACCCAATTCACCCCCCCCCCTTGGGTTGCCATCTGGGCCAACATCCGAACCTCGGCTAGGCTGAGCAATAATTTCTCCGAACCTTGGCAGGCCAAGTAAAAATCTCCGAACCTCGGCTGGGCCAAGCAACAATTTCTCCGAACCTTGGCAGGGCAAGTAAAAATCTCCGAACTCGGCTGGGCCAAGCAAACCATTTCTCCGAACCTTGGCAGGGCCAAGTAAAAAATCTCCTCGGCAGGGCCGAGCAACTATCTCCAACCTCGGCAGGGCCGAGCAACTAATCTCCGAACCTCGGCAGGGCCGAGCAACTAAATCTCCAAACCTCGGCAGGGCCGAGCAACAAATCTCTGAACCTCGGCAGGGCCGAGCAACTACTCTCCGAACCTCGGCAGGGCCGAGCAACTAAATCTCCGAACCTCGGCAGGACTGAGCAACTAATCTCCGAACCTCGGCAGGGCCGAGCAACTAATCTCCGAATCTCGGCAGGGCCAAGTAAAAATCTCCGAACCTTGGCTGGGCTGAGCAACAATTTCTCCGAACCTTGGCAGGGCCAAGTAAAAATCTCCGAACCTCGGCTAGGCTGAGCAACAAATTTCTCCGAACCTTGGCAGGGCCAAGTAAAAAATCTCCGAAACTCGGCTGGGCCGAGCAACCATTTCTCCGAACCTTGGCAGGGCCAAGTAAAAAAATCTCCTCGCAGGGCCGAGCAACTAATCTCCGAACCTCGGCAGGGCCGAGCAACAAATCTCCGAACCTCGGCAGGGCCGAGCAACTAATCTCCGAACCTCGGCAGGGCTGAACAACTAATCTCCGAATCTCGGCAGGCCAAGTTAAATCTCCGAACCTCGGCTGGGCTGAGCAACAATTTTCTCTAAACCTTGGCAGGGCCAAGTAAAAATCTCCGAACCTCGGCTGGACCAAGCAACAATTTCTCCGAACCTTGGCAGGGCCAAGTAAAAAATCTCCGAAACTCGGCTGGGCCAAGCAACCATTTCTCCGAACCTTGGCAGGGCCAAGTAAAAAATCTCCTCGGCAGGGCCGAGCAACTAATCTCCGAACCTCGGCAGGGCCGAGCAACTAATCTCCGAACCTCGGCAGTGCCGAGCAACTAATCTCCGAATCTCGGCAGGGCCAAGTAAAATCTCCAAACCTCGGCTGGGCTGAGCAACAATTTCTCCGAACCTTGGCGGGCCAAGTAAAAATCTCCGAACCTCGGCTAGGTCGAGCAACAATTTCTCCGAACCTTGGTAGGGCCATGTAAAAAATCTCTGAAACTCAGCTGGGCCGAGCAACCATTTCTCCGAACCTTGGCAGGGCCAAGTAAAAATCTCCTCGGCAGGGCAGAGCACTAATCTCCGAACCTAGGCAGGACCGAGCAACTAATCTCTGAACCTCGGTAGGGCCGAGCAACTAATCTCTGAATCTCGGCAGGGCCAAGTAAAAATCTCCGAACCTCGGCTGGGCTGAGCAATAATTTCTCCGAACCTTGGCAGGGCCAAGTAAAAATCTCCGAACCTCGGCTGGGCCGAGCAACAATTTCTCCAAACCTTGGCAGGGCCAAGTAAAAAATCTTCAAAACTCGGCTGGGCCGAGCAACCATTTCTCCGAACCTTGGCAGGGCTAAGTAAAAAATCTCCTCGGCAGGGCAGAGCAACTAATCTCCGAACCTAGGCAGGACCGAGCAACTAATCTTCGAACCTCGGCAGGGCCGAGCAACTAATCTCTGAATCTCGGCAGGGCCAAGTAAAAATCTCCGAACCTCGGCTAGGCTGAGCAACAATTTCTCTGAACCTTGGCAGGGCCAAGTAAAAATCTCCGAACCTCGGCTGGGCCGAGCAACAATTTCTCCGAACCATGGCAGGGCCAAGTAAAAAATCTTCGAAACTCGGCTGGGCCGAGCAACCATTTCTCTGAACTTTGGCAGGGCTAAGTAAAAAATCTCCTCGGTAGGGCCGAGCAACTAATCTCCGAACCTCGACAGGGCCGAGCAACTAAATCTCCGAACCTCGGCAGGGCCGAGCCTGCCGAGCAACTACTCTCCAAACCTCACAGGGCCGAGCAACTAATCTCCGAACCTCGGCAGGGCCGAGCAACTAATCTCCGAATCTCGGCAGGGCCAAGTAAAAATCTCGAACCTCAGCTGGGCTGAGCAACAATTTCTCCGAACCTTAGCAGGGCCAAGTAAAAAATCTCCAAAACTCTCGGCTGGGCCAAGCAACCATTTCTCCGAACCTTGGCAGGGCCAAGTAAAAAATCTCCTCGGTAGGGCCGAGCAACTAATCTTCGAATCTTGGAAGGGCCGAGCAACAAATCTCCGAACCTCGGCAGGCCAAGCAACTAATCTCGGAACCTCGGTAGGGCCGAGCAACTAATCTCCGAATCTCGGCAGGGCCAAGTAAAAATCTCCGAACCTCGGCTGGGCTAAGCAACAATTTCTCTGAACCTTGGCAGGGCCAAGTAAAAATCTTCGAACCTCGGCTGGGCCGAGCAACAATTTCTCCGAACCTTGGCAGGGCCAAGTAAAAAATCTCGGAAACTCGGCTGGGCCGAGCAACCATTTCTCCGAACCTTGGCAGGGCCAAGTAAGAAATCTCCTCGGCAGGGCCGAGCAACTAATCTCCGAACCTCGGCAGGGCCGAGCAATAAATCTTCGAACCTCGGTAGGGCCGAGCAACTATCTCTGAACCTCGGCAGGGTCGAGCAACTAATCTCCGAATCTCGGCAGGGCCAATTAAAAATCTCTGAACCTCGGCTAGGTCGAGCAGCAACAATTTCTCCGAACCTTGGCAGGGCCAAGTAAAAAATCTCCGAACCTCGGCTGGGCTGAGCAACAATTTCTCCGAACCTTGGCAGGGCCAAGTAAAAAATCTTCAAAACTCAGCTGGGCCAAGCAACCATTTCTCCGAACCTTGGCAGGCCAATTAAAAAATCTCCTCGGTAGGGCTGAGCAACTAATCTCCGAACCTCGGCAGGGCCGAGCAACTAAATCTCCGAACCTCGATAGGGCCGAGCAACTACTCTCCGAACCTCGGCAGGGCCGAACAACTAAATCTTCTAACCTTGGCAGGGCCGAGCAACTAATCTCCGAACCTCGGTAGGGCCGAGCAACTAATCTCCGAATCTCGGCAGGGCCAAGTAAAAATCTCGAACCTCGGCTGGGCCGAGCAACAATTTCTCCGAACCTTGGCAGGGCCAAGTAAAAAATCTCCGAAACTCGGCTGGGCCGAGCAACCATTTCTCCGAACCTTGGCAGGGCCAAGTAAAAAATCTCCTCGGCGGGCCGAGCAACTAATCTCGAACCTCGGCAGGGCCGAGAAACAAATCTCTGAACCTCAGCAGGGCCGAGCAACTAATCTCCGAACCTCGGCAGGGCCGAGCAATTAATCTCCGAATCTCGGCAGGGCCAAGTAAAAATCTTGAACCTCGTGGGCTGAGCAACAATTTCTCCGAACCTTGGCAGGGCCAAGTAAAAATCTCTGAACCTCGGCTGGGCCGAGCAACAATTTCTCCGAACCTTGGCAGGGCCAAGTAAAAAATATCCGAAACTCGGCTGGGCCGAGTAACCATTTCTCCGAACCTTGGCAGGGCCAAGTAAAAAATCTCCTTGGCAGGGCCGAGCAACTAATCTCCAAACCTCGGCAGGGCCGAGCAACTAATCTCCGAACCTCGGCAGGGCCGAGCAACTAATCTTCGAACCTCGGCAGGGCCGAGCAACTAATCTCCGAATCTCGGCAGGGCCAAGTAAAAATCTTCGAACCTCGGCTGGGCGGAGCAATAATTTCTCCGAACCTTGGCAGGGCCAAGTAAAATCTCCGAACCTCGGCTGGGCCGAGCAACAATTTCTCCGAACCTTGGCAGGGCTAAGTAAAAAATCTCCAAAACTCGGCTGGGCCGAGCAACCATTCTCCGAACCTTGGCAGGGCCAAGTAAAAAATCTCCTCGGTAGGGCCGAGCAACTAATCTCCGAACCTCGGTAGGGCCAAGCAACTAATCTCCAAACCTCGGTAGGGCCGAGCAACTAATATCCGAACCTCGGCAGGGCCGAGCAACTAATCTCCGAACCTCGGCAGGGCCGAGCAACTAAATCTTCGAACCTCGGTAGGGCCGAGCAACTACTCTCCGAACCTTGGCAGGGCCGAGCAGCTACTCTCAGAACCTCGGCAGGACCGAGCAACTAAATCTTCGAACCTCGGCAGGGCCGAGCAACTAATCTCAGAACCTCGGCAGGGTCGAGCAACTAATCTCCAAATCTCGGCTGGGCCGAGTAATAAATCTCCAAACCTCGGCTGGACCGAGCGATAACTCTTCGAACTAAGGTCCCAGTAGAAAACCAAAGTACATTGGCCCCGATTAAAGCCGAAGGACTTCCAAATTGTCCCCAGAACTTTGGCCAGTTCGAAAAAAGGCACACTAAGCAAAAGCCATCAACGGACACAAAGAATGCGCCTCCGGCAAACCCCTAAAGGGTTCAAAAAGCCCTACATGACCGGCCACGAACCCCAAGCAAAGCCGGGAAATTTTCCCTTTTTATCGCTAAAAATCTCTAGGCAATGCCCCTATAACCTGCCGAACAAAACGCCTGTCTCAAACGAAACCATGACTCAGCGCGTGAACCAATGGAGCTACCCAGGCTCTCTAACTATTCAATCAGATACGAATGGTTCTTCTTCGAAATCTCAGAAAAATAAGAAGTTATCAAAAAGGTCTTTTTCATTGATTATAAAAGGAAATACAAAAAGAGAAGCAGAAGAAACAAAAAGAAAAAGAAAAGAGGAGAAGAAGCCCCAGCTATGGCTCACTGTCACTCCCAGACACCAGCAAGTCCTCCAAACGTTCGGTGAGATTGGCGACTTGCTGGCGGAGTGACATTATTTCTTCCCTCTATTGGTCTGCCACCCAGCGCAGGGCCTCCACCTCCCTCGTAGTGACATCCACATATTCTTCCACGACCCTCTCGAGCCGCTGGTGGCTCGCGAGGGTCGACGCCAGGCCTAGCCCGTCGACGGTAATCATAGGGCGGCCCCTCGCCGGATGTAACATGCCGTTAATCACCGCCCTCAGCTCGTCAGATGGTCGCTCTCCTCCTTGAGAAGCCATGACAAAAATATTTTGAGACTGAATCGGAGGGTTGGCGAAAACCAGCATGCCCCCGTTCGTATTTATACTTGTCAGGCGAGTATTTTGACCAGTCGGGCCGAAACCACCGACCTATGAGAACTTGCCACGTATCATCGCTTTAATTAGCGCCTGAAGAATCCGAAAGGCCGTGCCCCATCCCAAGTGAAATCGATAATGCAGATGGACTGTTCGGGAACACCCCTGAACAGAGTATCTCCCGATCTACCGGCCCCCCGTAATAAATATTCCCAACACTTCCCCAAGCTCTTTTAAGCTGGCCACCTTTCGGGAAACACAAAAAGGAAAGAATTCCAGCGCCTGGTAGTAATTCATCCCCTCGGAAGGGTAAAGTCATAAATGGAGGGCGTGACCATGTTCCACCGTTCCACCCTGACTCCCCTCACCAAACACCGCAGGGACCTAACATTACGACTCATAGTGGCGACTAAGTCACCTCTCCGAGCTCCGAATCTCTGAACCTCGGTTGGGCCGAGCAACAAATTCTCTGCACCTTGGCAGGGCCAGGTAAACATCTCCGAACCTCGGTTGGGCCGAGCAATAAAATTTTCCGTACCTCGGCGGAGCCGAGAAACAAACTCTCCGAACCTTGGCAGGGTCAAGTAAAACATCTCCGAACCTCGGCTGGGCCAAGCAGTAAATTCTTCGAACCTTGGCTGGGCCGACCAACAAACTCTCCGAACCTTGGCAGGGCCAAGTAAAACATCTTCGAACCTCGGCTGGGCTGAGCAGTAAATTCTTCGAACCTCGGCTGGGCCGAGCAACAGATTCTCCGAACCTTGGCAAAGCCAAGTAACAAGTTCTCCAAACCTTGGCAAACCCGAGCCATAAACATTCGGGCCCTAATAGGGACAAAGGAGAGCTTCAGACCAAGATAAGGAGCATATTCTACCACCAAACAATCTCTAAAACCTCCATCTGGACCAGGGCAGTTTGCATGCCCCGACTAGTTTGGATAGCGCGGGATCCTCGCCTAAAAATGAACGACACGTACCCCATGTCCAGCAACAACAACTTGGCACAGGAGAAATAGAGATTGAAAAACAGAACAAAACTTTCTTTATTTTATTGCCACCAAAACCAATTATAAATGCCTGAGAGGCATTACAAGAGCATTGAAATGCATAAAGTAAAGACAAGCACAAGACTCGGGCAACTGCTCCAAAGCAGACCTGGGCAACTGTGATGCTCCAGCGTCCCGACCGATGAGCTAGATAAGCCGCAAATAGTCAGCTCGCGCCGATAATGGGCGGGCGACATGGACCAATAGTTGCGGCCAGCTTCGGTTAATAATGATATCTCGGTGACCCAACCGAGATATCAGGGTGATTGGAAAGGGTGGACGGAATGTCACCCCTAACCACCCAACCGAGAGGCCCCCCGGCGAGTAGGTAGGAAGCCCACGAACCCTAGCGCCGGAACGCTCTCCCAAACCGAGTGTGTACCGCCCTACCTTGCCAAGGCTCAAGAACAAGGTGTCGGCGGGCGGCACGCTATCACCCCCTCCCCACGTGGTGAAAGATTCCCCAGGCGAGCCTGCGTGCACTTCCTACCATATGTCCCCAAGGGGGAACCACAAAGGTCACACTGGAAGCACATATGTGCGCTCTCCGTGTGATCTTTGCGCCCCTCCTGTGCACTCTCCATATGATCTCCGGGACTCATCCCCTAAGGGTGAGCCATTCTTTAGCAGCTCCTTCATCGCCCTAGCTGTCCGGTGGCGAAGGGCTTATGAAAGGAAAGCTTGGCCCTCCCACTCGCAACAGTAGAGAAATGAGCATGGTGGAAACTCCAATGGGAAAGAAACTTTGGGGACGACCTAGCATGACCCCTCTTCCCCCTTTTTTATAGGCAAGAAATGAACCAGGAACAATTACCAAAGCCATAAGCCCCGAGATTCGAAACACCTGGGTCCTGCCTCCATGTGGCCTCCTAGGATGAAAACAGTGCCCCGCTGCGCGCCGAGCCCATCGCCTGAACCATGATGCATGCAAAGATTTCCTTTTGATCCCGAATCACGATCATTAAACGCAAAGAATCGTCCAGATCTTACAGAAACTGACAAAGTTCAGGAGATTGTCCTACGACAATAACGTCCTCCAATGGCAAACGGATGCATGCGCCGTATGCTAAAACGACCTGCATGAAAAAAGACCAATGCCATAAAAGCTTTCGGAAAGCGCCGGAGCAGCTTTTTGCTCCCTACAGAGCCATATCACCAACTCCGGTAAAATGAAGACCGACCTACCTGCGAAACGGCATAGCGCTGGTAGGGCAGCGAAAAGCATGAAAACTGACTATTCATCGATGGCTTCCCAAGGAAGTTAATCGCTCGAAGAACTTATGCAACAAAATTGAACATCTCAAAATGAAAATGAATGCGAAGGCTATGCAAACTATTCTTTCATTCACCAGAAAAAGGAAGTGACAAGAGAAACAAAAAATACATCAGCCCTCACAGGGGCTCGCCATCGGCCCTCGAGCCACCGACACAAAATCCCGCCACACGTTGCCACTTTGGTAACCACTCTCATACGTCGGCCTTAGCTGACCTACTTTATCCGTCGGCCTTAGCTGACCTACTTCATCCGTCGGTCCTAGCCGACCTACTTTACCTGTCGGCCCTAGCCGACCTACTTTGCCATCGGCCCTAGCCGACCTACCTTGCCCGTCGGCCCTAGCCGACTTACTTTATCTATCGGCCCTAGCCGACCTACCCTATCAGTCGGCCTTAACCGACCTACTTCGTTCCTATTAATCTATTGCATCGCTCAAACATGAACCGAACCAGGCCGTCCCTCGGTTCACCAGTTAAGGCTATCACTCCGCCTTGGGCCTAGCCAATGCGTTCCCTTGATCCTGAGATAAAAACGACCAAACAGCGCCAACAAGCCATAAGTCGCTTGCGACTGAGGCAAAATTTGGAATGAAGGACCACCCAAGAAAAGCAATCAAATAGAAGCAGAAAGTTCATTCGTTAAAAAGCGTCAGGCAGAATTACAGCTCGAGAAGCAAAATGTGGAAGTGACTTTTAAAGGTCGGGAATCACGTCCGTTCCAGGAGAACCCCCAATTACATCTGCAAAGGCATGGCTTGATTCGCCCTTCTCAAATGCCCTAGCCTCCTTGACGGCAGTCTGCGAATGTCCTCCAGAAGCTGCAGCCTCGCCGGGACCCGGGGCGGCACCAAGTTTGGTATCCGAAGCGTCGACATACTCGTCCTCCTCTTCACCCCCGGAGTCACCAGCGTCGAGAGCTTCAGCGTCTAGGAAAGAGAGATCCCATTCTGGATGCTCACTGGATATTTTATCTCTGCATTCTTCCACCCCGAGTTCGATCCTTTCTTGGAGAGTGTTAATCCTCGACTGCCTCTCTTCGACCTCTCCTCGGGCTTGGGATAGCTCACCACTCAGCCGGGCTATCATCCCTTCGCGCCATTTAGCGCTGACCCGCAAGTCAGCGACTTCGCTATCGCACCGTTGCAGCCTCTCCTCCACCTTATTGAGCATTCTGGCCAAGCGTTTTCTCTCATCGGCGGCCTCCTTCCCCAGCCGGCCCAGACTCTCATTATGTTCTTTCTGCAACGCTGCCACTTCCACAGAATGCTTCAACTTAACTTGGGCCAGCTCCAAGTACGCATCGCCGTTCTTTGCTAGGAGCCCCTGCAACTCCTCCACTTTACGCTTTTGCTTGGACGCTTCGGCTAGGGCGGCCTGATATGACGCCTTCATCCCCACCAAACTTTTTTTGCTAATGGCCAGGAGTTCCTCGAACTTCTCGGACACCTCTACTCGCGATTGAAGTTCGGCGCTGGCTCTCCTGGCCTAAACGCTGGCCCCCGTCGCCAAACTCAAACGCCAGCACATCGCCCGGGAAAGCAAAACACTCTACAGGATAAAAAATGAGTAAGAATATACAATCAAGTCAACCGGAAAGTATCCACTACCCAAGAATGGTAACTCACCCGTGAGGCATAGGCCCGTGTCATCCTCATGAGGGTCGTATTATCAATATCGGGAAGAAGATGGATACTTTCAGCTACTCCCTGCTGCCCGAACGCGGCATCAACCAACTCCAAGTCCGCAAACTTGTCCACCGAGGGATCTGCGCCCGGGTACAAGGCCGACCTCATTAAAGTAGAAAATGCTTCCTCAGCGCCCATGTTCGAGCTACTGGGCTGGCCGTCTCCTCCCGAGGAGCCAACTCGGGTGACCTCTGACTGAGAGGCCTTCAACTTTCCAGCCTCTTCTATCAGAACTCTGGCTTGAGCCTCCTCAGATAATTCGGCCAACCCAAGCGCCAGCCTCCCCAAAACCCTTCTCAAAGGAGTCTCCATTGCGGGACTCTCATCTCACTGCGCTCCCTCTTCCGACCCGCCTCCTTCGATCACTGTCACTTGCGCCTCCCCTGCAGGCTCTGCCGGAATCTCTATCCGGCTTGCTTCTCGAACCACTGCGGGTGACCTAGCATCGCTACCACCGGACTCTCTCGCAAAGGGCCCAAGAGGGAGCTCGCCCCGAACCTCATCAACTGCGGCTGCTCCCTCCCCCTCTCCTACTGGGGACGAGAGTAAACCCGTGGTTGGGGAATGCCCCCCGGAAACGATGACCTCCGCCGAATCCGTCACCGGCTCATCTTTTAAGGGGGATGCGCCCGGAGGAACCAATGGAATGTCATCCGAACTATCCGATAGCTCCACTACAGGGGGACAAGGGATCCCAGCTGTCCTCCTCAAATCCTCCCTCGCCTTCGGCACTCCCACCATGGTCACTCCGGCATCCGACGAGTATCTTACAGAAGTGCGAGCCCTCTTTTCGGGCCCACTTCCCTCCGCGCTGCCGCTCTCCCCTGGGCGCTTGCCTCTCTTCCTCTTGGCAAGGCTCGACCACGCCGACCTCTTGGCTGCAAAAGCAGAGGATATACAGTTAAATCTAAATGCGCTCGCCTGGATAACGAACAACGGAGAAGATGAAAGGGAGGACTCACCTTGCGGGTCCAGAGGACTAAGCCCGGCCGCAAAAAGGGCACCCTCCGATAGCAAGTCATTGGCTGAGAACACCCGACCGTTGCGAAGGACGTCCAAATCTCTCTCCTCTTGCTCGGACAAAGCCGGATGCGTCTCCGCATCCCAGACGAAATTTCCCCATCTCCGAGGGAAGTCGGAACCAATATTTTCCTCGGCAATAATGAACCGACTCTTCCATCCCTTTATGGAGGACGGCTTATCCATGATCGTGTTAAAGGACCTCCGAGGTCCAATGTATGGCCACTCCGATTTCCTCCCGAGTATTAAATGATAGCAGGCGCGGAAAAGAGGGAGAGTGGCGATGATCTGAATCTGATGACACATTGAGATATATCCGATGATGCTCCGCCAGCTATTTGGGGCCACCATCGCCGGACAGATGTTGTAATGAGTCATGATTTCCTTCACCAAGGGGTGGAGAGGAAATCGAAGACCTGCTTTCAAGCTGTCTTCATAGACGAAGACCCCATGCTCCAGATCTTGCGAGACCCTATATTCAGGTCCCGGCACTCGCAGAACGACATCTGGGGGTATGCCATACCTCTGGCAAATCCTTCCCACATCCTCGGCAACGACCTCTGTAGCTACTTCTTCAGGACTCATCATCATCCTAGCTGGAAAAAGCACCAGGCGAAACGGCGAGCATCGCAGAAGACAAGACTCTCCAAGAAATAGAACGAGAGAATATCGCAAACAGATACAGCGCTGCTATCGTTTTGCTTCCCCCCTAAGGAAGCCATCTTAAGAAGAGGAGGCGCTTCGCCCGAGGCGTCCGGAACCGCCTCGATAAACACCGTATTAATCGGGATTTACTACATGAAATTTCCCCAACCGTTGTCCCTGGAGAAGCCTTACCCACGAAGGCATGATGACCCTGCCGCATTAATTAGGGCATCATTGCGTGGGCTGTCTAAACCAGATCGCCCCATCCAAAGCATGCCACCTAGACTTATACTCCCTATGCCCAAACCTACGCTTCAAACTAGGGAGTGGAGGGCATATGTTGGGGGGTAAAATCATCATTGCATCAATATTCGTGCAAGGGGGCTAAGACCGACCCCATCCCTTCGCCCGCCAAGATATCCCCGAGCTTCCCGTAGTTCGGCTTCCCCGAGCTTCCATAGCTCGCCTCTCCCGAGCTTCCATAGCTCGGCTCCCTCGAGCTTCCATAGCTCGCCTCTCCCGAGCTCCCTGCAGCTCTTTTCTCCCGAGCTTCCATGGCTCACCTCCCCGAGCTTCCATAGCTTGGCTCTCCCGAGCTTCCATAGCTCGGCTCCCCCGAGCTTCCATAGCTCACCTCTTCTGAGCTTCCATAGCTCGGCTCCCCCGAGCTTCCATAGCTCGCCTCTTCCGAGCTTCCATAGCTCGGCTCTCCCGAGCTTCCATAGCTCGGCTCCTTCGAGCTTCCATAGCTCAGCTCCCCTGAGCTTCCATGGCTCGCCTCTCCCGAGCTTCCTGTAGCTCGTTTCATCCGAGCTTCCATGGCTCGGCTTCACTGAGCGATCCACGATCCAATACTCACCTCCGCGGAACCTGACGCGGGAGAGCCTAGGCCTAGCGTAACAACATCCCATGCAAGGAATCATGTTGAGAAGTGGTCTAGAACCTAACACGACTACCTGGGACCTACACACCTACCTGATCTCAAGCCATCAAGGAGCTCTCCTGGCCGTCGATCCCCTAACAAACAAGATATGGATCCCAACAGCCCCACAACGGCCCGATTCGATCCATCTCCATATCCTAACAACTTTCGAACCTTCCAGAAGGTGCTCAAGATTCAGGTGACAACCTATAAATATGACACTCCCAGATTCCCTCAGATAGGCGCTCACACCCTCACTCTCACTCTCCCGCTCTCACCAGCTGCTCGTCGGTGCTCTTTCCCTCTAGAGCTCCCGATCGGCCGCCCCTGGAGAGACTCACCGGAGAGATCCACCTTCCCGTTTTTTGATTGATCGCCGATTTGCTCCCACTGACTTGAGCGTCGGAGGGTCTTCTGCGGAGGGCCACCCCCAACGCCTCTCAAGCGAGGACTTGTGTGCAGGTCCACCCCAAAAAATCGACTGCGTCCGAGTCGGAGGATGGATCCCGGCGGCAACACGTCCGAACACCATTAACTCTCATACTGTCAGTACAAGACTTGGGACCTTTAACTTTAGCCTTTGTTTTTTTTTTTTTCTATATAACAAGAGATGCAGAAGATTGTACCGTGAGAATGAACAGTAGTGGCTGAAGCTAGCTATTTAAAAAAAAAAATTGAGCCAATCATCGGATTTTATGTGAAAATGCTTGCGCACTCACTAATTCATCCAATTAATCTAGTTATGGTTAAAATATTAAAATTATATAATTTATAAATTTAAATAAAAATTAATTAATAACATATAAATTTGAGTTTTAAGTTAGTTAATTTTTTATTCAAAATAAAAATTATTTTGAAATATTATAATATTTTTTCTTATGAATTATAAGTTATTTGATTTTTTTAAAAACTATTTTAAGATTTGGGACTATTCCTAAATAGCTCTTTTCTTTTGCTCACTAACTTCTGTACGCTCGGATTTTGATACCATTTATAACGCACCAAGTTTATCTATTGATCCAATTAGTTTGTTAGTGGATCAAAATCAAGTAGTTCTAAAAAGTCAAGTAAAAATTAATTATTAGAATATAAACTTAAATTATAAGTTATTTAATATTTTTTATTTAAAATAAAATTATTTTGAATATTATAGCTTATGTTGTTCCTTTTAAATTTTTTTTTTTTTTACTTTTCTATTTTTTCATTGAATTCCTAAGGGAATGCACCGTTGCAATCAATCCAACATGCTTAAATTATACTAAAGATATATGCTCTTTTATGGAGGAAAGAGAGCCAGCTAAAGAGATTCATTCTTCTTACCAAAATTGGTTCATCTTCCAATCCCCAACCCTATGGCACTCCAAATTTCCTGCTCAACTTGAATGCTTGGTTATTGCTAATACTATTGGCTTGTGTTTTCCCTTGTTTGTAGCTTAGTTTTTTTTTTTTTTTTCCCTCTGCTTGTGCATTAAAATAAATACATTAAAAGATATCTATTCTTTGGATATGTTTGCATGCAAATAACCAAACTCTAAATAATCTATATAAGATTTTGTTAAGTAGGATTTTAGTTATATGATTCAGTTTGACCATAATCTGATCGGAGTAGGTTATGCATTATCTTCTTTCTTTTTTAAATTATAGCAAAGATGTGACGAGTCACCAACATCATCTATTTCACTAAAATAATAAAATAGAAAAAAAGAGATATAGGGCTGATCTGAAGGTTCGGTGACCTAGCAAGATAGCACAAATTTTAGAGACAAACCAGCAAAGCATGCTCTCCAAGCATCCCAACAATATCTAGGGTAAATAGGACCAGCTTAGAAACCACAAAACAAAAGCCAAGCAAAATAGAGCTACTGGAGATTCCCATCTTTATGAAACAGAAATGACTAACTTAACACGAAAAGGGATTCACCTACACTCAACCTTATCCATTAATCAATGGGTTTGCGCCTAAGGATGATAAAATTGAATACGATATATGAATATAATTCGAACCCAACATGAAATAAGTAGGTTCAAATTATTTTAAGTGTGTTTGTGTTATAAAGATGCCGATAAAATTATGATACAAAATAATCATGTTATGTCACAAGTTGATCCGCCAACTTAAAAGTGATTTATTTAGAACACACTTAATTAATGATATATTAGATGGATTGCATTAAGTGAATCGAATCATGTCTATTCGTGTCGAGTGAGTCGTGTCATGTTGTGTCGTCTCAATCCAATACAATTTATTTATTAAACAAATTATGCATATTGTATCGTATTATTCTTATAATAATCATGTTATGTTCATATTTGATTTTGACATTATTAATTAATCGTATCGTATTTGTGTCAACCCATATACTGTTATATCTTAACTTCAACATGATATGAATACGATATGAAATTACGAATCGCCACCCATACTTGCATCATTAGTCATGTAATTCTTATCTTGATAATAGAATTATAATTTTACAAAGGAAGAAAAAGAAAAGAAAACTAAATAATTAAAGTTAATAGAAGAGGCAAACTGATTAACTTTAGATAACCCCTATTGTTATGTCAGAGCTAAACATGCAGCACAATAGCAAAACTACCAATTGTAACTCCAAAAAGTATACAAAGCCTCTCTCTATATATACATTATTAATTTCTTATACATTAAACTTCAATGAAATATTGTTTCAACCATAAATATTATAACTTAAGTCATTACAGTGTTTGATGTCAAATAACTCGATTTATCCTTAACTACTTATACCTTTTTTTTCTAGCAGAAACACTAAAATCTGTCTTATCTCTAGCTTCTCACCCTAGCATAATTCATCCCTGATCTTAAGCATTCTGAGGTCTTGTAAATAAACAAAAATATATAAAAGAATTTGATGAGCCTAAGCCTAATAAAAATCCCCCAAACATCAACATGAGGCATGGCTTATCATTACAAACATATAGTATTTAACAACATGGACATGAATAGTAATATAGCATAATATGAATATGACTCAAAGCAATAAGATAATTATATTATAATAACAATCAAATCATGTTCAATAGTAGTAGTATTGTCAAAGGACTTAACATATGGTATATATGATCAGCCGTCAGCAACATCATTATAATCATCATCATGAACTAATATTAAATTATATTCATTAAGTTATTGAATAGCAGTTTTTTCAGTTTCATAATTTTTGTAATCGGATAGGCATTGGACTAGCAAAGGTAATGTTTCTGTCTATGGTAAGCAATCAAGTTTGGTCATAATTAGGGTAGCCACTTATGTTGACTAGTAAAGAAATATGAAAATTAATGATTCTATTAACACAAAAGCATATAATTTCTTGATCTATCTGAACCAAGCTCATTGGAGTAAAAATACATTTAGCCCTATACCCAAGTGTGAAAAGTTTTTGAGTAACATAAATGAGTCATTCAATGCTTTCAAGCATTGGTTAAGGATCAACAATCCTATCAATATTTGAGACTATTAGAAGGCAGCTGATGGTTAGACTTCATGAGAATAGAGATAATATGGCAAAGTGTATAGGAGATAAATGCCCTAAAATATAGAGGAAGTTGAAGAAGATGAAAAATGTATCTAAGGCTTGAACACCAACTTGGTTAAGGGCTAATAGATGAGGTTACCTATAGTAAAGCTGGGTTTTGTGGCCTATATATATCCAAGAGGACTTATATGTTATAAATAGAGCATCTCTAGGATCTATTGTGTATATGCATTGACATTAATCTTTTATCAAAAAGAAAGGCTAGAAGTTTATGTTGACAAAGCATATTATATTGAAAATTACTTGTGCACATATTCATACATTCTAAATCCCCTAAATGACCAAGATATATGGCTTAAAACATGCTGAAATCCTATTCTACTTTCAATCATAAAAAGACACAATGGCAAATCTAAAAAGCAAAGAATTAAAGACTCTGAATATACAAATTATACTTTCACTTTGATATGATATGAATACGATATGAAAATACAAATTACCATCTCTACTTGCATCATTAGTCATGTAATTCTTTCTTTAATAAAAGAATTATAATTTTATATAGAAAAAAATAGAAAAATAAAATAATTAAAGTTAATAGAAGAGGAAAATCGATTGTCTTTGGATGGCCCCTATTGTCGTGAGCTGAATACAATACAAACACAAAATTTTCAGCTATAACTCTAAGAATTATACAAAGGCTATATATATATAATTAAATATATTAACATGATTCTGACATGAATAATCATATCCTGTTATGAGTTGATCTATCAATCCAAAAGTATTCTATTAAGGATTCATATTTAATTAATGACATATTAAATGAGTCATACATGTTAAATTAATTAAATTATATTATTTATATTCAGCAAATTATATCATATTAATTAAATATATTTATTTATTAAATAAAGTATATATTATATTGTATTATATGTATAATAATTATATTATAATTATATTTAAAATTTTAATATAATTAATTAATTATATCATATGAGTGCCAATATACATTATAACATTTTGGCTCCAGCATGAAAACATATGTTGGTGTCTTTACCGTTGACTGTTTTTATTTCTCATCTCTTTCTTTGTTTAGATTTTTTTTCTTATATTTTCTCTTTAGTTGTGGTCACTTCAAAATTTCTTTGATAATATTCATCGATTGTTAATTCTATCAATATATCTTTACCGTTTTATGTATGTTAATTATCATTTAACCCAACTAACAGCTGGGAGCAGCTGAGGCTTGTGAGCTACTTAGTGAGCAATCATACCAACACGTTGCATTGGAGAAAAAGGCAAAGACACGCCGGCAAATTCACATGAGCTTGGGCTTGTTCAGCAAATTCACCATGACGATAACTAAAAGATCGCATACTTTTACTCAATTTCAATGCTATCAAGTAAAAAATGGCGTGATTCTTTGCTTGTCCGAGCTACATTGCTCTGCTCTAATTCTCGTCCTCTTTCTTTAGAGTTAGTTTTCACCCTTTTTTTCTTTTTCTTTTTTTATTTTTTAAGGAAAAAAAGCTATATCTACCTCGCAAAGAAAAGAGGAGGATTCTCCCATCACGTCTGAACATCATTAACTCTCATGCTGTCAGTACAGGACTGGGACCTTTAACTTCAGTTTTTTTTTTCTTTTTTCTTTCTATATAACAAGTGAAGACAAAGGTTGTACCATGAGAATGAATAGTAGAGGTTGAAGCTAGCTATTAAAAAAAAAAAAAAAGATTGAGCTAATCTTTGGATTTTCTGTGAAAATGCTGTGCACTCATCTGATCCGATTAATCTACTTATAATTAAAATATTAAAATATATAATTTTAAAATTTTAAATAAAAATTAATTGATAGTATAAAAATTAAGTTATAAGCTATTTAATTTTTTTTTTAAATTTAAAATAAAAAATATTTTAAAATATTATATTTTTTTTTGTTTTTGTAAGTTATAAGCTATTTTAATTTTTTTGAAAGTATTTTGAGATAAGAGACTATTATATATGATGCTACCATTTCACGTATAGTTCTTTTCTTTGCTCACTAACTTTTGCACATTCGGATTAGATTTTGATATTATTGATAATGCACCAAGCTAACCTACTAATCCAATTAATTTGTTAGTGGACTAAAATTATATAGCCCTAAAAATTTAAGTAAAAATTAATTGACAACATATGAATTTGAATTATAAGCTATCAGACTTTTTTTTTTCATTTAATATGAAACTATTTTGAAGAATTATAGATTGCATTGACACTTTTTAGTTTTTTTCTTTCCTATTTTTTCCTCAGATTCCTAAGAGAATGCACCCTTATAATCAATCCAACATGCTTAAATTATACCAAAGATATCTGCTCTTCTATGGAGGAAATAGAGCTAAGTAAAGAGATTCGTTCTTCTTACCAACATTGGTTCATCTTTTGATCCCTAACCCTATGGCACTCCAAATTCCATGCTCAACTTGAATGCTTGGTTATTGCTTATGCTATTGGCTTATGTTTTCCCTCTTCCTTCTACTTGTGCATTAAAAAAAATACATTAAAAAGATATATATTCTTTGATTATATTTGCATGCAAATAACCGAACTCTAAATAATCGATGCAAGATTTTTGTTAGGTAGGATTTTAGTTATGTGATTCAGTTTGGCCATAATCTGATCGGAGTAGGTTTTGTATTATTTTCTTTCTTTTTTAAATTATAGCAAAGCTCTGACAAGTCATTAACATCATCTATTTCATTGAAATAATAAAATAGAAAGAGAGATCATATAAGGCTGATCCGAAGGTTCCGCGACCTAGCGAGATAGCACCAATTTTAGAGATAAACCAACAAGTAGACTCTCCAAGCATAACAATATCCAGGACAAATAGGATAAACTTAGAAACCATAAAAAACAAAAACATAACTACTGGAGATTCTGATATTATGAAACAATAAAATGAGGCTCTTTTGGCCCTTGCTGCGGGTTCAACTGCCGTGAGCTTGGCTTTATGGCTATATATCTTTGACCTCTGGAGGCCTCAGTGTATCCTTCCATCTTGTTGCCAGTCCTCTCTGCACGGGTAGTCTTGTGACCTAGCTCTCTAACCTTTGCAGCCTCATCCATGCCGACCACCCAGTTGACCCATGCCTTGGACCCAGACCCTAGATCCTTGAACATTGAACCTGGACCTTGATTTCAAACTAATAACTTTATTATTTTAATTTAAAGTTAATGTTAACTTGTACATAGACAACAGACGAAGCTCAAACAAAGTGAACCTAGGCTTATTGTCGGTACAGATAAGAATCCCCTCAAACGCCTTTGAGTATGAATTTTGTATGTCATAATGCATGAATATTATATTGATTGTACATGAAATTTATATGGTCATCGGCATGGATTTGGATTTTGATACTTGCATCATGTATTATAACTTTTTAAATTGCATGATGTTGGAATAAGATATTGATATACAAATTCATGATACAAACACAAGTACATAAATGCATGAAATGAACCATTATTATTATTATTATGATTATGTGGTATATTAAATAAATAAATAAGAAATTTAGGAAATGGTATTGATGTGAGGGGTATTGACCTATTTGTATCTTTCTTGAAATACTTGTCGCGGGCTAAAACCATGACTCCACATATGGTTATCAACATGAACTAAGGTGCAGAATGCCTGTTGAGAGAGCTCAAACCATGATCCCATATATGGTTGCCTGGTTGAAGCATGGAATGTTGCAGCATTTTATTTTTCTTTGTGGCACTGCATATCCTCTGTAAATGAGTCTATTTATAGGCTGTAGCGTACCATGTCATGTCCTAGGTGACATGGATGACATCCGGGAATTGAGAAAGATTTAATGATAAAAGAGATCTAGCAAAATAAATATTCAATTCAGTTTCAATCAACTAGTTTACAGATCTAGTGCATAGCAGATAGACATCAGTTTTATGAAAATTAGAACAATTCAAGATTTCCCTAAATTTGTATGTAAGAAAAATGATGTTTTAAACTTTGTGATATTTTAAGAGACCAGGTAGTCATTTTTCTCGTCAGGCTTGCCAATGTTGCGATGCATATGACTATGTAAAGCTGTGAGAATATCTCTCTTTCTTTTCTCCTTCCATCAGAACAAGGGGGTTTGGAACTAGGCTAGATGTCAAAAGGGATGCAAGGAAAGTTCTATGATCTATAAGAGCTTGTGGCTTCCAAATAGCTGAACATTTGTGATCTAGAATCATCATCCATCAGAAGTGGACTTCATGTAGACCTTTTGCATGCAATATTAATCAATGCTTTCTCTTTACCTCTCATGATTTATCAAAGAGGAAGCATTCTTTGCTCATGGCAACTTACAAGAGCATAGAGTCTCTCATTTGCATGACCGTAATCACGAAATCCTTCGACTCTGGTACCAGAATATTGTAATCAACTAATTTTGGTTCTCACTTTGCTCATATGAATAGAAAGCAAAAAGCGTCGGCTTAAAGATGGAGCTGGTGCATTTGAACAATTAAATAGATATCGTTTCCTAATGTATGGCTTACTGTAGCAAATGTGACATCTTCAATTTCACCAGTTGAAGCCTCCAGCTTTAGTGTAGCCTCATGCAAGATTAGGAGTATGAGAGATAGTTTTCAAGATTAATAGACAATTAACTAGTTCACTTGACTAAGATTGCTTTATGTTACAGAGTAAGGGAAAACAAATGCTTTCAAAAATTAGCTTTCCAATATTCACATTAAAGCCCCAAATATCATAGAGAAAAGTACACATGATGGCTGAATTATGCACCATCTGTGATCTTCAAATAACAATCATGATCATATCTTGCTAACATGTCTCTTTTTGGTTGAACTCCAAGATTTCACATTGTGCTTTCAACTTGTTATATATTATATTGATTTTAGGAGGCTTCTGTGATAATATATTTTTTCATCTAAGCTCATCTTCTAATATAGTTTTTGGTCTTTTATTTCAAGACTAGTTTAGCATTAACAGCATCTAGAGGTTATCGAAAACAACCTCTTTTCCACCTGATACTGTCATGCCAACAATGCTTCTAGTTGTGTGCTTTTGCAAATACTATAACGCATTATTTCTGTGTAAATTCTGTATTCCCACATTCAAACTTTGCACATGCAATTTTCTGAAAATGATTGAATTTTTTTTCTCCTAAGTTTGGTGGTTACGTAAATTTTCTCTATTCCAGTGTTCAATGTTTTGCAATAGAATGCTTTAGAATTGAGAGTTCTACATCGAGCTTCAATATTTAAAATGTATTTTTCCCTTATATGTAAAGGTCTGGAGAGTTTGGCTTTAGTCCTTTCTGTTTCGTAGAATGTAGACAACTCAACAATCTATGCATCCCACAGCACCTATTCTCCAAATACACCCAACTACAATATTTGCTATATTTTTCAGAATAAAATGCTGCACAAATACAGGTGATTGGATCTGTAGACTGCTGAGTTGTCAGCAATCTATGGAAGGCAAAGGATGCTGTCCTTTATCTACGATAAAGGACTGAATCCTTTATCAAAGTCTGGATGGCATCAGGTGATGTTGCCATTAATAGATTCAAGATACCCTTAATTGGATTTCTACACAAGCTCAACAGCCCAACCTATTCTGACAAAAGCCCAGCCCATGATAGAACCACAATCAAATCATGGCTGATTTTTAGCCAGTGAAAAACTTAAAATATGCCATGGCTGATCCCAATTGCAAAGTGAGTAGACATGCAATTAAAGATAAGATCGGTTGGCTGGCCTGCTGGAAGAGCATTAACAATGGTTTTAATGCTTGTCTAGTTATGCTTTTTAGACCATCATATGAATCTGACTGATATGGGGTTGTGAAAGCGAAGGACCACTATACGAGTTGTAAGGTTGTAAATGAACCTCTTTTGATGCCCTTTGGGGTTGAAGTAAATTAATCATCCAGGCTATCTGGCCTTCTGATTAAAAAGAGACCTTTGCTAGAATAATAATTGAAAAATGGCCTGTTGCTTTCCTCTGGTAAATTTTATTACATGACCAAATGTTATATTTGATAATGTGTTCTGTTAAGTGCGCAAGAATAGATTCATATCTTATATTCTCAATGATTTCAGAGGCAATATTGCCTAAAATCTATTATGATCTTGGGTAAAAGGAGATAAATGAACCAACTATAAGGACTTGACTGCATAGGAATGATATTGAGTGACATTTCTTCTTGCATCTGAGGTTGCAAACATAACTTCGTTTCTCCTTCTTCCAATGGTGCATTTTGGTAAGCCCTCCATTAATTGTCCTCATCTTCTTACTTTTTTTGGACAGATAAAATAGTGCTTAATGCATTTCATTTTATTTATTGTGTTAATTTTGTATTTCTTCATATGGGAGACCTCGTCCATTGTATGGGTGCGCAGACTTTTTTTGAGATTGTTGTGGCTGCTAGAATTCGGGTGATATTGAAGGCCTAATACTATGATCCAAAAGGTATGCAACATGGCAACTAATATGATAAGTGTTGCCCTTGATCGATTGGATGGATTTGTTAAATTGGAACTCTAATTTTTTGTCAATAACTTGCGGTAGCACTCTATCTTGACACTAACAATTGGATCCTCACTGGCTAGTATCTAAATCTTTGTTATTAGGAGGTAGTAATTTTGGATACAACCCATGAGCACGACTCGAATTCAACATGAAGTTAGTATGTTTGAATTGAGCATAAACGGATTTAGATCAAAATTGGGTTGACTTGTTAGACATGATTAATAAAAAGTTAGGTCTTGGGTTAATCTACTAAAATTGTCCTACAATGGATCCGATTATTAAACAGATCAAATCGTATAACCCAACCCACCAACCAAAACACAACACCTTCATACCTATTTATCCAAGTTAATGACATTATTTAATTAATTATTATTTTATAATGGTGATTACATGCTTATGTAAGGATTTTATGTTTATATCTCTTTTTTTTCTCTTGAATAAAATTTTTTTTATTTGTACTTTAGTTATGATTTTAAATATATAATTACTTTATGAGTAAATTAGTACTAAGCATGTTACATAGGTTATACGGGTTACACGGGTCATGTATTCGTGTCAATTCAAATATGATCTATTTATTAAATGGGTTACATAGGTCAGGTTGTGTAACCCATGTAATGCACATGTCAGATTCGGGTTTAGATTTTTGATTCGATTAATAAATGAGTTAGATTGAGATTGATCCATTTGTCATTATATTTTGAAATTGGTTTGACCCATTTATAACCTGTTGACCCGAAAAATAAAAGGGTTACATATGCTTTACATGAGTTTTAGAGATTTTCTTTAGATGAGTAGGCTATTTTTGAGATAAACCTGAATTACTAGAAACAATTTTGAAGGATTAAAGACATGAACCCCAATCATAAAAAGATATAATAATTTTGAGAAAAAATAATATTTGATGTGTTTGGGGATTGGTTAGAGATGATCCATAATTTGGTCCTCATAAATATTAATGCATCTAAAGATAATGATTTGTTGCCTCTTACTAACATGAACTTTTGCACTTGTATCCTATTATAGTTTTATTCTTTTAGACCATGGCTTAAAATAACAACCACCATAATGATTTAGGCCCTGCTTGTTATGTTATATAATAGAGAAAAAGAGAATGGGTGTTATAGCATGTCATTTAGTGTTAGGATTGTTCGTTATAGCACAAATGATTGCTATTAATTGGTATTTGTGATTTTCTTTTATATATATTTTTTTCTTAAAATTCTTACAAAACTATGCCATCTGAAAATGATAATACTTATCAACTAAACAGTTATTTGGATAATAGCACTATTATTTTCTGTGATAGCGTTCTTATAAGGATGAAACTTACAGTCCGTACATGTGGGCAGTGCAGTGATAGAAAGCGCCACTTCAGTCCCATATGATTAAAAGTAAGAGAGAGATAGATTTTTACCGCACAGCTTGCATGTATGGAACTGTATGTAAGTTCTGTCTTTGTGTTAATGGTCATTGCAGTAATTATTATTTTAATAGTAAATAACCCTAAATAACATGGGTTGGGGCAAATAAGAGTCCTTATAACTGTTATGACATTCAATGATGGTTTCAGTGGGATCCATTAATTATACAAAACTGAGATGCTTGTCTTGCATCATTTGTTTTTACCTTGATGAAAAAAACTTGTTATATTTGGGCATAAAACTACTAGCAGGCTTGTTGTGGCTTTGTTCTTCATCAATGTCTTACTAGAAGTACTAAAATAGAACAAACCTTTTTCGCATGACATGTCGTACTAGTCTATTATGATGGATAATGGGCATACCATATTTTATTGGTCCCAAACCATACACAGTTGGGGGGGATATACTGAGTATCAGTACAAAGAACTTACTCCAATGTTGTAAAAAATGGAGATGAATTAGGTAGTGAATAAGATATAAATGTTATTTTTTTAAAGTCTTGGGATATTAATGGGAGGAAACACAATGACCTAAATAAAAGAGGGTATATTGTTTTTCTACTACACCCCATATTGAAGAATCTGAAGAGTCTAAAGATTCAATTCCTAGACCATGACACTTTCAACATCTTGCAGCGCTGAGCAATTCAGGTAGGCTATTTTCTAGTCATTGACATTAATTTTTCCCCCCTCAAACTAGCATGTGGCCTTGTAAACTTTTATATTCAGATTTTGGGCAGTGCAACTTTATTAGTTCAGGATTTGATTGTGGTTCTATCAATGTGACTATAATAAATGAGCACTAGAGAAAGAGTTTCTGGCATCATACTTGAATCAGACCAACATATGAGCTGATAATTTCAGTACATCTATCACCCCAAAATTCATTAAGGTGCAGAAAAGGACTTGGCCATATAGGGGTAAAGCACTGATTAGTGCAGGCTGACAGAGCAGCGTGAAATCAAGGTAAACTCTCTTACTCAGTGCTGGCTCAAGGTATTTCTATGTCAAGAAAAATTATGCATAAGATGGTTCTATGAGCCTTTTAAATTATGTATAGAACTATCAAAAGGATTCCTCATATCTTTTACTAAAAATTGACATAAATAAAATGATAATCCTTTCATATTTCTTAATGCTGAAAACATAGATTAAGTGGCAAGACAAATTTGCAACCGGCCTGCAGAAGGACAACAGATTGTGTAGTTGTTCTATTTTTGTTTTCTTGTTAATTTTTTATAAGAATTAAAGCAGAAATAATGTGACTTTGTGCTTAATACTTTGACTGCTTCGGCTGGTATGAAAAATGTCACCTAAGGAAGGACTTATCGTGAAAATAAATATCCACAAGTTGTTTTTAGGAACTGAAACATCATTCTGATTTTTATTTCTCAGTATATGTATATCAGTCAAGCTCAAAAGGTGAATGAAGATTACTAGAAAATTTTGCCGGAAGAGAGTGGTAACCTATTGAAGGTAATTCTAAGCTGCACTCAACTCAATTTTAGTACGGACAACATATTAAACTACAATGCTTCGTAACCAATGTAAAATTGTCTCTACCTTTCACTGACCATAATTCATTTATTACTTATATAGCTCTCTGAATTAGTGAATAGCATATACTTGTGGGGTTCGGTATATTCATGCCCTTCATTTTCTTCACCAGAGATTTGGACCCAAACATATTATCTTTGGTTAACAGATCTGTAATATGCTTCCATTTTGACTTCCAAACAGTATTGCATGTCCTCAATATTTTTATACTAAATTCCTTGCCCAATAATTCCAATTTCTTGACAGCCTTTCTATCATTTCTTGTGACAACTATATCATCCAAATATACATTATTCTGGCTCTTGGAAATAGTTTCTCAGACAGGTAATGAGCAAAAGATGCTGAAACTGGTGGAAGCAAAGAATTGGTGGGTTATTGGAGATAAGGTCTATGGACCCTTGGTTTTTGGAATTATGTAACTTCAGAGTATAGAGAACAGGGGAAAGAGTAAGAATTATATTTCTGAATGTAGTTAAAATGTTGCATCTAGCAGGAGATGCTCTATTTTCTAGCATCCTCTTTATGCATGGTAAATGAAATCGAGGATTTTACAATCCTATTTATCAGTAAAGTAGCTTTTTGTTTTTCTATCCTATTCCTCAACAAAAAGTTTTAGAAAGTCTTTATTTGAGCATTTTGTTTATGCGCCTTGGATCCATGACCACCATCTTAATATTTAAGTTTAAATTTTCTCTACTCATCTGTACCCTCCATTTTGATCCAGCTAGAGCTGCCATCATCATCATCATTTCCATTCGCAAGTTTAAGACCTTGGAGTTTTTGTTTTCAGTTACTGCTTTCTTTGTAGGGTGGGACTAGGACTTGTTATGTTTAAGGGTTTTGATGGGGTCAGTTGACCCCATGAGAATAAAGACAATAATTTTTGGAAGGCCCACCTTGACAGCGGCATTGGTCTCAACGTTGGCCGCGTCCCACCTCGATCTTGGCATCGGCCGTGACCCACTTTGACCTCAACATCCGCAACGGCCCACCTCGGCCTCGGCAATCGGCCTCGCCCCGCTCGGCCCCCTACGTCTCCAAGCTGGCCGGCCCCGGCACCTTCCCAAGCGGCCCGGTATCTTCCTAGCCGGCCCCCTACGTCTCCAAGCTGGCCGGCCCCGGCACCTTCCCAAGCGGCCCGGTATCTTCCTAGCCGGCCCCCACGTCTCCAAGCTGGCCGGCCCGACACCTTCCTAAGTGGCCCGGCGTCTTCCTAGCCGGCCCCCTACGTCTCGCCGGTCCCGGCACCTTCCCAAGTGGCCCGGCCTCTTCCTAGCCGGCCCCCTACGTCTCCAAGCTGGACGGCCCTAGCACCTTCCCAAGCGGCCCGGCGTCTTCCTAGCCGGTACGTCTCCAAGCTAGGCAGCCCCGGCACCTTCCAGCCGGCCCCGGCACCTTCCCAAGCGGCCCGGCGTCTTCCTAGCCGGCCCCTTACGTCTCCAAGCTAGGCAGCCCCGGCACCTCCCAGTCGGCCCCGGCACTTTCCTAGCCGGCCCCCGGCATGTCCAAGCTGGCTGGCCCCGACCCTTCCTGGTTGGCCCCGGCGTCTCCAAGCCCGCCGAGTCGGCCCCGACCCTTCCTGGTTGGCCCTTCTCGGCCCCGGCGTCTCCAAGCCCGCGAGTCGGCCCCGGCCATTCCTGGCCGGCCCCTCTCGGCCCCGGCATCTTCGAGTTCTCCAAGCCCGCCGAGTCGGCCCCGACCCTTCCTGGTCGGCTCTTCTCGGCCCCGACGTCTCCAAGCCCGCCGAGTCGGCCCCGGCCATTCCTGGCCGGCCCCTCTCGGCCCCGGCATCTTCGAGTTCTCCAAGCCGCCGAGTCGGCCCCGACCCTTCCTGGTCGGCCCTTCTTGGCCCCGGCGTCTCCAAGCCCGCCGAGTCGGCCCCGGCCATTCCTGGCCGGCCCCTCTCGGCCCCGGCATCTCCGAGTTCTCCAAGCCCACCGAGTCGGCCCCGACCCTTCCTGGTCGGCCCTTCTCGGCCCCGGCGTCTCCAAGCCCGCCGAGCCGGCCCCGGCCATTCCTGGCCGGCCCCTCTCGGCCCGGCATCTCGTTCTCCAAGCCCCGGCCCCGACCCTCCTGAGTCGGCCCCGGCCATTCCTGGCCAAGTTCTCGCCCGAGTCAGCCTCGGCCATTCCTGGCCAGCCGGGTTCAGCCTCGACTCCCCGGAGGGTCAAGGTGTCCCAGTTCTCCCCAGCATGGCCCCAGCAGTTCAAGAAACCGCCTCTCTGACTCGCGCCATCCTGACAATGCCAGGTCCACCTACTACTGGCCACGTTGTTGATGGACTAGACCCAACAGCCCCGCTGGCTGATGGGACTTAGCCCACCAACCGCGCTTTCTCCTTTCCGATGAGACAGGACCCACCAACCAGCGCAGATTCACGCAACTCCCAAGAACTCCGCAAACATTCCCTCCTCACGAAATCCCACGTGATCATGCCAGGGTCAACCCCTATAAAAAGGTGAATCCACCCAGTAAATAGGTATGCGCGATAATCCCCAAAATCGCTGCCTTAGCATTCAGGAAGGAATCCCTCCTCCCTGAGACCTCCTTTTTCATACTAAAAAGGGCTCACTCGAGCCCCTCTTCAGCTGTGACCTCAGTTGCTAACTTGGGCATCGGAGGGTCCCACCGGAGAACCCTCTCCGGTCCTGGACTTTTCTGCAGTAACCTGGTGAAGAAGAGCCTGGAGAAGCATTCCGTTCCCGACGTCCAGGATAGGTGATTGAGCGTCATCAGATTGGCGCCCAGGAAGGGGATAAGAAAAAGTAGCGAACGTTCTCCCTGCGCTACATCTCGGTAGGCGAGACTCTCTCCCCCTTCTCTTCGAGAAGCCATGATGGTGACGCGAGCTCAGGATGCCTCCGTCAGCTGTCCAGCGGGGCTCCCCCCGCCAACTAGGCAGCAGAAGGCCAATCCCCCTGCTACCAACCCTCCAGTTGCCTGCCCGCCGCCGGAGGCCGTTGATCAAACAGCGGAGCGGCTGGCGACTCTTTCCCAGCAAGTCCAGAATCTCACCGCCATGGTCCATGGGCTCCAGCAACAATAGTCCGTGGCCACCCAGCATCAGACTGCTCCCCCCGCCAGTCAACAGTCGGCGAGGGGAGGTTCTCCTCGGCGGGAGGCCGGTCGGTGAGAGACCGGCCGACGTCAGGTTTCCCCTAGAAAGCCTCAACGCGAGCCCTCCAAGCGGCCACGGTCCCCTGACCACGGCCCCAACAAATTTCCTCCCAAGCCACATCATCACGAGGAACCCAGGCGGAAGTCCCAACTTCGTCTCCATCTCCTTCTGCCTCTTCTTCTTCTTCTCCTCCGAGCCATCTCGAGGGCCCCGACGATCAGCCGCCAGGCGGAGGAACACCTGGAGGAGTACAACAGGCGCCTCGACGAGCTCGCCAAGAAGATCAACCATCAGCCGGAGGAAGAGTTCGACACTCGTCCTCCTTACACCCGCCGGATATTGGAGGAACCAGTCCCCTCCAGGTTTCGCTTTCCTCAGATAGACCCGTACGATGGTACGATGGATCCTCTCGATCATCTCGAGAGTTACAAAGCAATGATGCAAATCCAGGCGCTTCAGATGCCCTTCTCTGCAAAGCCTTCCCCGCTACCCTGCGGAAGGCCGCCCATGCATGGCACTCACGCTTGCCCCCTCACAGCATCGACTCCTTCCGAGCTGGAGAAAGCCTTTATGGCACACTTCGACGCCTGCCGGCGAATCCCAAGGGTAGCCGACAGTCTTTTCTCCGTCCGTTAGAAGGAGGGAGAGTCTGCGGGACTTTGTGTCCCGGTTCAAGGCCGCCCTCGAGGTCTATCATCTTGACGATGCGGTGGCAGCACTGGCGTTGAAGCGGGGACTCCTCCCGTCCGCTTCACTTTCTCCTTGGATAAGAAGCCCCCAAGCTCTTATTCCGATCTCCTCCTCCGAGCTCAGAAATACATCCGCGCGGATGAAGCCGACTTCACCCGCCGCAATCTTCAAGAAACTCCAGCCACAAGCCCACTCGCCCCGAGCCCAGCGGGCCCCCTCGACACAGGCGAGCTGACCCGCCTCGTCATCTGAGAGCAGGCATCGGAGCCCCGTCCCCGATGAGAGTAAGCTCACGCCTCTTCTAGCCCCTCGATCCCACATTCTGATGGAGATCTAGGGTGAGCCTTATCTTCAACGACCTCCTCCCATGAAGAAAGGTCCCCCCCGTGACAAGAGCCGCTACTGCCGTTTCCACCGGGATTACGACCACGATACCGATAGCTGCTACAACCTGAAGAGGGCCATCGAGGAGCTTATTCAACGGAGCTACCTCAGGAAATATGTCCAAAAGATGCCGCCGCTGCTGGCCCTCATGGGGCCCCCGCCTGTCCAAGCCCCGGTCGACAATGCCCCTACTGAGCGGACGGTCGAATGGTCCTGGGATCAGCCTCTGCACCTAAACGGCCGAGAGGGGAGGAGGCGCCGAACAATGTAATCCCTGGGGGGGACCTACTATAGTGGGGAATGTAAACAATGAAGGCGTCGTCGTCTCCATGACGATCGCCAAGCACCCTGTAAAAAGGATATTAGTTGATAGTGGCAGCTCAGCTAACATCCTTACTTATGACGCTTTTGTTTGAATGGGATTATCTGTGGACTCTCTCCAACCTGTGGCGGCCCCGTTAGTCGGGTTTACCGGGGACTCCGTAAGGGTCGAAGGTGAAATACCTCTGCCTGTGACAGCCGGGACACCACCATGCCAAAGCACTATGATCATGAAGTTCCTGGTCGTAAGGGTCCCCTTGGCGTACAATGCCATTCTCGAGCGCCCAGGTTTGAACCTTTTGGACGCAGTCATTTCCACCCGGCGTTTACTAGTGCAGTTCCCCACTAGTGAGGGAGTTGGTGAGATGCGCGGCGAGACCAGCCCGGTCCTGCCCTGTTATCACGCAGCGTCAAGTCCCCTGGAAGTTGAGCCAGCTCTAGATGCATCTGATCCCAGAGACTCCAGCCAAGGAGGAGAGCCAGCTGAGCACCTGCTAACCTTCCCCTTGGGGAGGACCCGGCGAAGACCGTCCGCATCGGAGACTCCTTCCCCTGGAGGACTGGGAGCGTCTTGGGTTTTTTAAGGGCTAACTCGACATTTTCCTGGTCGGCATCTGACATGCCCGGCATCCCTTCGGAGGTGATCACCCACAAGCTCAACATTGATCCATGGCACCGCCCGATCCGCCAAAAGAAGAGAAGCTTCGCCCCTGACCGACAAAGGGCCATTGACGAGGAAGTTAGCAAGCTACTCAGTGCCGGCCACATCCGGGAAGCACACTACCCTGACTGGCTAGCCAACGTGGTCATGGTGCGTAAGGCAAATGGGAGCTGGAGGATCTGCATAGACTTCACCGACCTCAACAAGGCGTGTCCGAAAGAAGTTTCCCTCTGCCCAGAATTGATCAGCTGGTGGATTCCACCTCCGGCACGAACTCCTCAGCTTCATGGACGCCTTCTCAGGATATAACCAGATAAGGATGGACCCCAGCGACGAAGAGCACACCTCCTTTGTGACAGAGAAAGGCATTTATTGCTACAAGGTGATGCCTTTCGGCCTTAAGAACGCGGGGGCAACCTACCAAAGACTGATGAACAGAGTGTTCCAGGATCAGCTAGGCCGGAACATGGAAGTCTACGTAGACGACATGCTGACAAAGAGCACCCGCGCCTCCGATCACGTCTCCGACCTAGAGGAGACCTTCAACAACCTCCGTCGCTTCCAAGTCAAGCTGAACCCCAAGAAATGTGCTTTTGGGGTCACGGCGGGCAAGTTCCTAGGCTTCATGGTGACCCAGCGAGGGATCGAGGCAAACCCAGAGAAGACCAGTGCCATACTCGACATGAGGCCGCCATCCAGCAAAAAGGAAGTACAACGATTGATGGGGAGGATAGCGGCTCTAAGTCGTTTCCTCTCCAAATCGGCGGAGAGATGCCTGCCTTTCTTCAAGGCCCTGCGGAAAATGAATAGCTTCGAATGGACGGACGACTGCCAGAAAGCCTTCGATGGGTTGAAGGCATTCCTGTCTTCTCCGCCACTTCTATCCAAGCCAAGAGATGGAGAAAGTCTCTTCCTCTACTTAGCCGCTTCATCAGAAGCCGTTAGCTCGGTCCTGGTGCGCCTCGACGCCGACGGAATTCAAAGACCCATCTATTATGTGAGTAAGGTTCTTCATGACGCAGAGGTCAGATATTCCAAGACAAAAAGTTATTTTTTCCCTGATAGTCTCCGCCCGACGCCTCCGTCCGTATTTTTAAGCCCATCCTATTGTGGTGCTCACGGATCAGCCACTTCGAGCCATCCTGGCTTGCCGGACACTTCAGGCCGACTGGCCAAGTGGGCCATCAAGCTGGGGGAGTTTGACCTTTCTTTTCAAGCTCGGCCGGCCTGAAGTCTCAGGTCTTAGCAATTTCCTGGTCGAGTGTACTTGGGCAGGGAGGATCCCAAAGAGGCTCCCATGGAGCAGTGTGAACCTGAGCTAGATGATGATGGAGAATCCTGGTTTCTTCACGTGGACGGCGCATCAAATTCACAATGAAGCAGCGCCGGCCTCATTATTGCTGGGCCAGGTGGAGAAAGGACGGAATGTGCCCTGCGGTTCCTATTCGAAGCCACCAACAATCAAGTCGAGTACGAGTAGGCATGGGCAATGGGCCGTGCCGTGCCAGGCACGGCCCAGGCCCATCGTGCCAGAAAAATTACCGTGCCGTGTCTGGCACGGCCCATTAACAAATGGGCTGTGCCAGGCACAGCCCACTAAAAAAAATTTCAAATTCGGCACGGCCCGTGACCCATCAAAAAATGAGCCACGGGCCGTGCCTAGCACGGCCCAGCAACGGCCCACAAAACGGCCCAGAAGGGCCGTTTTGGCACGGCCCAGAAGGCCGTTTTGGCACAGCCCAGCAACGGCCCTGCTGGGCCATTTTGTGAGCCGTGCCATGGCATAGCCCACAAGGGCCGTGCCATGGCACGGCTGGTGCCAGGAGCACACTATGCGCTTAGGCACCAGCCAGCTGATCCAAGCCATGATCCTGATCGGCGATGATGGATCCGATGATTGCGATCGATCTGATCGAAGATGATCCGACGGTTGTGATCGATCCATGCTATAATCCTGATCGGCGATGATCGATCCGTCGGTTGCGATCCATCCAATCGGCGATGATTCGATGGTTGTGATCGATCCAAGTCATGATCCCGATCGGCAATGATCGATCGGACTATTGCGATCAATTCGATCGGAGACGATCCGACGGTTGCGATCGATCCTAGCCATGATTCCGATCGGGGATGATCGATCTGACAGTTGCGATCCATTCGATCGGCGATGATCCAATGATTGCGATCGATCCAAGCCATGATCCCGATCGACGATGATCGATTGGATCGTTGCGATCAATCCGATCGGAGATGATCCGACGGTTGCGATTGATCCAAGCCATGATCCCGATCGGTGATGATCAATCCGACGGTTGCGATCGATCCAAGCCATGATCTCGATCGGCGATGATCAATCCAATAGTTGCGATCCATCCGATCGAAGACGATGATGGTTGTGACCGATCCAAGCCATGATCCCGATCGGCAATGATCGATCGGACTGTTGCGATCAATCCGATCGGAGACGATTCGACGGTTGCGATCGATCCAAGTCATGATCCCGATCGATGATGATCGATCAGATCGTTGCAATCAATCCGATCGAAGACGATCCGATAGTTGCGATCGATCCAAGCCATGATCCCAATCAGGGATGATCGATCCGACGGTTATGATCGATCCGATCGAAGATGATCCGACGGTTGCGATCGATTTATGTCATGATCCTGATCGATGATGATTGATCCGACGGTTATGATCCATTCGATCGGCGATGATCCGATGGTTGCGATCGATCCAAGCCATGATCCCGATCGGCGATGATCGATCTGATGGTTGCAATCGATCCATGCCATGATCCTGATATGTTATTATCGATCGAACGGTTGTGATCTATCCAATCGGAGATGATCCGACGGTTGCGATCGATCCAAGCCATGATCCCTATTGGTGATGATCATCCGACGGTTGCGATCAATCCGATCGGAGATGATCCGACGGTTGCGATCAATCGAAGCCATGATCCCGATCGGCGATGATCAATCCAACAGTTGTGATCCATCCGATCGGAGACGATCCGATGGTTGCGACCGATCCAAGCCATGATCCCGATCGGCAATGATCGATCGGACTGTTGCGATCAATCCGATCAGAGACGATTCGACGGTTGCGATCGATCCAAGTCATGATCCCGATCGATGATGATCGATCAGATCATTGCAATCAATCCGATCGGAGACGATCCGACAGTTGCGATCGATCCAAGCCATGATCCCGATCGGCGATGATCGATCCGACGGTTGCGATCCATCCGATCGGCGATGATCCGACGGTTACGATCTTTCTATTTTTTTCTTCTTACTTATTGTATTATGTTCTAGAGGTCAGGCCTAGCCCCCCTCCCTTCTGTACCATTTTAATTTTAAATTAATAAATTGGTAGGGGTCTATGTCAAACCCCCCACCATTATGGTGGCTTTATATTAACAAATTTTTTTATTCCTAATAATTTTTTAATTTATCAAAAAAATTATATTTTTTATAATTTTTTTTATTTGAGCTGTGCACGGGCCAGGCCACAGGTGGGCCGTGCCTGGCATGGCCCAAGCCCCCTGGGCCGTGCCAGGCACGGCCCACCTGGGGCCTGGCCCCTGGGCCGTGCCTGGCACGGCCCACCTGGGCCGGCATGGCTCAGGCCCACCTGGGCTGTGCCTGGCATGGCCCACCTGGGCCGGCATGGCTCAGGCCCACCTGGGTCGTGCCAGCACGGCACGACGGGCTGGCCCAGGCCCGTCATGGGCCGTGCCGTGCTGGGCCAACAAAAAAAAATTTCTGAGCCCGGCACGGCCGGTACTGTAGCAGTGCCGGGCCGTGCCTGGCACGGCCTATCAGGGCCTGGGCCGTGCCGTGCCATGGGTGGCACGGCCCAGTGCCCACCTCTAAGTACTAGGCCCTACTGGCCAGGCTAAGGTTAGCCCGAGAGTTGGGAGTAAGGCGTCTCAGAGCCTTTATCGACTCGCAACTTGTCTCTGGCCAAATCCATGGGGAATATGAAGCGCGCGACCCCATTATGGCACGGTATTTGGGCAAGGTTCAGTTTTTAACTTCCTCACTGCCTTATTTCAATATCAGTTACATTCCCCAGAGCGAAAATGCCAAGGCCAACATCCTTCTCGTCTGGCCACCTCCATCGACGGCTTGACGAGAGATGCTTATATTGAATACTTGAAAAGACCCAGCATAGAGGACAGAGAAGAAGTCCTCCCACTCGCCCAAGAGCCCACCTGGATGGATGCCTACGTCCGTTATCTCACCGACGACACTCTCCCTGATGACCGCAACGAAGCTAGACTACTCAAGTGGAGAGCCTCCAAATTCATCCTCCTTGACGAGCATCTATACAGAAGGTCGTTCTCCTACCCCCTACTCAAGTGCGTAGGGCCCACCGACGCTAACTACATCCTCAGAGAAATTCATGAAGGCATATGTGGAAATCACCTGGGGGCAGATCTTTAGCTCAAAAGGCCCTCCGCCAAGGATACTTCTGGCTTACTATGAAGGAAGATGCAGCTAGATTGGTTCAGAAGTGCGATGGTTGCTAGCGCCACGCACACATCCAACATCAACCATCTGCCCCAATGAGTCCGCTCTCGGCCCCATGGCCTTTCGCCCAATGGGGAATGACATTCTCGGGCCATTCCCCCCAGCTTCAGGGCAGCGAAGATTTTTGCTAGTCGCCATCGATTACTTCACCAAATGGGTTGAGGTCGAAGCGTTGGCCAAGATCACCGAAAGCAAAGTCAAAGCCTTCTTCTGAAAGTCAATCATATGCCGTTTCGGCCTGCCCCACACCTTCGTCACGGACAATGGCCGCCAATTCAACAATGAAGCATTCAAAGCCTTTTGTGGGGAGTTAGGCATTCATCACCGATTCACATCTGTCGGCCATCCTTAAACTAACGGAGAAGCCGAGGTCATGAACCGCACCATCCTTAGAGGACTCCGAACCCGGCTAGACGGGTCCAAAGGTTAGTGGGTGGAGGAGCTCCCCAATGTGATCTGGGCCTACCACACAACCCCCAGAGCCCCGACGGGCGAGACTCCTTTCAGTCTTGCCTTCGGATCCGAAGCCGTCATCCCCGTTGAGATCGGTCTGCCCAGTCCATGTGCGGAGTCCTTCAATGAGGAAAACAACTCTGCACTGATACGGGCTAACCTGGACTTCATAGATGAGGCGCACGATCGGACGAGGCTGCGCATGGCGACCTTTCGTCAGCGTGCGGCCAAATACTATAACGCTCGAGTTCGTCCCAAGGTTTTTCGCCGCGAAGACTTGGTTCTGAGAAAAGCTGAAGTTTCAAAGCCTACAGAGGGGGGCAAGCTATCCCCCAACTGGGAGGGCCCTTATCGCGTCACCGAAACACTTCACCGGGGGGTATACAAATTAGAGGAGCTCGATGGGAAACCCATTCCACGTACCTGGAATGCGGACAACCTCCGCCAATATTACCAATGATATACTCCGAGTAGCATGAGTAATAAAGGAGGCTCCTTCTGATGCCACAGCTTGTTCTCCCTTATGTCCAAGGACCAGGTCTCTCAAAAGGAGCTCACTGGCATCGCGGCCCACAGGACACCACTCAACCCCGGCACGGCGGTGCCCCCGAGTAGGTTAAGACCCTAAAGGCTCCGTAACCGGCTGAGTCGCCACTTGGGAGGCACACAAACCCCCAAGATGGTTCAAAAGGAGCTCACTGGCATCGCGGCCAATGGGACACCACTCGGCCTCGGCACGGCGGTGCCCCCGAGTAGGTTAAGACCCTAAAGGCTTCGTAACCGGCTGAGTTGCCACTTGGGCAGCACACAAACCCCCAAGATGGTTCAAAAGGAGCTCACTAGCATCACGGCCCATGGGACACCACTCGGCCTCGGCACGGTGGTGCCCTCGAGTAGGTTAAGACCCTAAAGGCTCCGTAACCGGCTGAGTCACCACATTGGCGGCACACAAACCCCCAAGATGGTTCAAAAGGCTGGCATTGCGACCCATGGGACACCACTCGGCCCCGGCACGGCGGTGCCCCCAGTAGGTTAAGACCCTAAAGGCTCCGTAACCGGCTGAGTCGTCACTTGGGCAGCACACAAACCCCCAAGTTAGTTCAAAAGGAGCTCACTGGCATCGCGGCCCATGGGACACCACTCGGCCCCGGCACGGTGGTGCCCCCAAGTAGGTTAAGATACTAAAGGCTCCATAACTGGCTGAGTCGCCACTTAGGCGGCACACAAACCCCCAAGATGGTTCAAAAGGAGCTCACTGGCATCGCGGCCCATAGGACACCACTCGACCTCGGCACGGCGGTGCCTCCGAGTAGGTTAAGACCCTAAAGGCTCCGTAACCGGCTGAGTCACCACTTGGGCGGCACACAAACCCCCAAGATGGTTTAAAAGGAGCTCACTGGCATCGTGGCCCACGGGACACCACTCGGCCCCGGCACGGCGGTGCCCCCGAGTAGGTTAAGACCCTAAAGGCTCCATAACCGGCTCAGTCACCACTTGAGCGGCACACAAACCCCCAAGATGGTTCAAAAGGAGCTCACCGGCATCTCAGCCTATGGGACACCACTCGCAGCGGTTCACAAACCCCCCGAGTGGTTAAGACCCTAAAGGCTCTGTGCCCGGCGAGTCACCCCTCGCAGCGGTTCCCACATCCCCGAGGCGGTTCAAAAGGAACCTGACGACTCTCAGCTCTCAGGTCACCCTCCGGGGTTCAAAAGGATTCCGGCAGCCACAACTTACCTCAGCGGTTTCAACTCTGCATCATCGACCGACGGTCAATCGGCCTTGACGGCTCTATTTCTGCTTCGGCAATTTTGTCACGGCCTCAGCGGCTTTATCTTGGCAGCCTCAAGCCGGCGGATAGCCATGAAAGACTTCCAGACTCCGCGTTGGGAGAGGATTGCTAGCTGCCCTCAGCTAGCCAAAGAAGGCATGCAGATGTCCATACAATGCAGCACAATAGGAAAGGGGTTTCCCCACCTAGAAGAATCATGGTTGAAGTTAACATGAAAGAGCAGTTGCCAAGGTAAAAGTTCTACACTCTTTTCGCTTAGCTGATGCGGAGCACGCAAGCTCAAGGAGTGTGGGGGGCATTTGATGGGGCCAGTTTACCCCATGGAGAATAAAGACAATAATTTTTGGACGGCCCACCTTGACAGCGGCGTCGGTCTCAACGTTGGCCGCGTTCCACCTCGATTGGCATCGGCCGCGGCCCACTTCGACCTCAACGTCCGCGACGGCCCACCTCGGCTCGCAATCGGCCTCGCCCCGCTCGGCCCCCTACGTCTCCAAGCTGGCCGGCTCCGGCACCTTCCCAAGTGGCCCGGCGTCTTCCTAGCCGGCCCCCTACGTCTCCAAGCTGGCCGGCCCCGTACCTTCCCAAGCGGCCCGTCGTCTTCCTAGCCGGCCCCCTACGTCTCCAAGCTGGCCGGCCCCGGCACATTCCCAAGCCGGCCCCTACGTGCTGGCCGGCCCCGGCACCTTCCCAAGCGGCCCGGCCTCTTCCTAGCCGGCCCCCTACGTCTTCAAGCTGGCCGGCCCGGCACCTTCCCAAGCGGCCCGGCCTTTTAATTAGACTTTCCCATGAACGTCTCCAAGCTAGGTGGCCCCGACACCTCCGTCGACCCCGACACTTTCCTAGCCGGCCCCAGCGTGTCTAAGCTGGCTGGCCCCGACCTTCCTGGTCGGCCCCGGCATCTCCAAGCCCGCCGAGTCGGCCCCGATCCTTCCTGGTCGCCCTTCTCGGCCCCGGCCTCCATCGGCCCCGGCCATTCCGGGCCGGCCTCTCTCGTCTCCGAAAGTTGGCCCCGACCCTTCCTGATCCAAGCCCGCCGAGTCGGCCCCGGCCATTCCTGGCCGGCCCCTCTCGGCCTCGGCATCTCTGAGTTCTCCATGCCCGTCGAGTCGGCCCCGACCCTTCCTGGTCGGCTCTTTTCGGCCCCGGCGTCTCCAAGCCTGCCGAGTCGGCCCGGCCATTCCTGGCCGGCCCCTCTTGGCCCCGGCATCTCCGAGTTCTCCAAGCCCGCCGAGTCGGCCCCGACCCTCCTGGTCGGCCTTCTCGGCCCCGGCGTCTCCAAGCCCGCCGAGTCGGCCCCGACCATTCCTGGCTAGCCCTCTCGGCCCCGGTATCTTCGAGTTCTCCAAGCCCGCCGAGTCGGCCCCGACCCTTCTGGTCGGCCCTTCTCGGCCCCGGTGTCTCCAAGCCCGCCGAGCCGGCCTCGGCCATTCCTAGTCGGCCCCTCTCGGCCCTGACATCTCCGAGTTCTCCAGCCCGCCGAGTCGGCCCCGACCCTTCCTGGTCAGCCTTTCTCGGCCCCGAGTCTCCGAGCCCGCCGAGTCGGCCCGGCCATTCCTGGACGGTCCCTCTCGGCCCCGACATCTCCGAGTTCTCCAAGCCCGCCGAGTCGGCCCGGCCATTCCTGCCAGCCGAGTTCAGCCTCGACTCCCCCAAAGGGTCAAGGTATCCCAGTTCTCCCCAGCATGGCCCAGCAGTTCAAGAAACCGCCTCTCTGACTCGCGCCGCCTGACAATGCTAGGTCCACCTACTAATGGCCACGTTGTTGATGGGACTAGACCCAACTATCCAACAGCCCCGCTGGCTAATGGGACTTAGCCCACCAACCGCCGCTTTCTCCCTTTCCGATGAGACAGAACCCACCAACCAGCGCAGATCAGCAACTCCCAAACTTGTAGACATTCCCTCCTCACGAAATCCCACGTGATCATGCCAAGGTCAACCCCTATAAAAGGTGAATCCACCCAGTAAACAGGTATGCGCGATAATCCCCAAAATCACTGCCTTAGCATTCAGGAAGGAATCCCTCCTCCCTGAGACCTCCTTTTTCATACTAAAAAGGGCTCACTCGAGCCCCTCTTCAGCTGGACCTCAGTTGCTAACTTGGGCGTCGGAGGGTCCCACCGGAGAACCCTCTCCGGTCTGGGGACTTTTCTGCAGGTAACCTGGTGAAGAAGAGCCTGGAGAGCATTCCGTTCCCGACGTCCAGGATAGGTGATTGAGCGTCATCAGGTTTCATGTTTTTATGCACTCAGAAATATATTTTCACATTTATTTAAAATCATAATTATTTTCTTTGATTGATTTTAGTTTCATGGTAATGTGTAGGTTGGAGATTTTTGAAATGCTTTGAGTTTCACATTTGATTAGAAATGATGGTTGTTGTTTTTTTTAAAGTGAAGGTTCCGTTAACTCTGTACTTGAGAAGAGCCACTTTGCTTGAGTAGAAATGTCATCGTCCAAGGAATGTATTCAGGCTCTTATGATAATTGTGTTTTTCACTGGGTTGCCTTTGTCATTTTGATATTCCATCTCTCATACATGCATTATGGTAGCTATTCCATTTAGATTTTTTTAAAAAATGTTATTCTTTGGAACCGTCAATGTCGATCTAACCATTTTATTTTTGTTTAGCTTTGCATGTTCAATATCCTTAAAATTTTAGGTTTGGGTTGTTGAGCCAAAATTTTTTCACTCTAATTAACAGCTATCATTTGATTAATAACATATTAATATTATAGGTGATGGGAC
>UESW01001947.1:214268-266625 GCA_900491605.1 Calamus simplicifolius | reverse complement strand
GTTAAAAAGAGTCATAGGAAGAGTCCTAGGAGTTATAAACACAGTTCTCCAGCTGATTTTGAATCTTCGAACACAGCTTGCTATGAAAACATGAACTTTGAAAGGACTATGGCTAATTCTTCAAAGCTCCTTCTTGGTGAATTTCACATATGCCTTCTCTTATTCCTTCCCTTCATTCTCTTTCTTCTTCTAACACCTTGCTATCCATCAGGTATGTTACAGTGCTCAACAAGTTTAAGACAATTGATTACACCTCTCACTACTTCCCTTTATATTCTTATTCTCTGTTCTGTCTGCCCCAGCTGCTTTTTACTTTAAATCCATGAAACGCACAACCAATCAACAATGCTGCCACTTATTCACTCAGGTCACCAATGCAAGCTATTGTTGTGAAACAGTAGACTCAATAATTACTGAAGTTCAAAGTTCTATAGCCATCTAGGATCTTACCTATGAGATTATTTAAGTTGTATTAAATCACTTTTCATATTAAACTCCCATAGTTAACTTTAACCTGAAAGCAGTTTCTGTTTCATGTTAATCTATAGCTCTTAAAAGCACATTGTCAGATTATATCTGGTGGAAGGATATGCATTGATTGACAGTCATTTGCCCTCAAAGAAAACTTGAAAAATTTTGAAGAACTTAGCTACATATTCATATCTAAGTAACTTCTTGTATAAAATTTACAATTTTGCAAAAAAATAAGATCCAAGACGGATTTTTATTGAAGTAATCTAATAACTAACCAAGATGACAATATCAGCGGAGCTAGAGAATTTGTAAAAGCTTGCATCAAGGAGGTGGCAATGAAAGGAAAGAAAGAATTTATAAAATTGATCCCCAATAGGTAGGCAGGTAAAGGCTTCTGGAATATGGTTATTAATAATTTTTTCAATAGAAGTTTATATAAAAAATGTTGATTTCTTCTTGTTTCATTACTTTCAGGTCAAATTGGAGAAAAAAATAACTAAAAAGATGGGCACAGTGAACTTACAACTATATCACCTTCCTCACCCATTGCAACAGCAGCCCTTACAGCTACTCTTCTGATGTCATGTAAGAAAAGCCTGTGGCCATTTGGGAGGGGTGGGTAGTAATCATTTTCACCATATTTTAAATAATCTTGCATGGTCCATCCAACACCAGCCAACATGTCATCTAAGATATCCACTGGTCAAAAGGAAGCAGGGTGCAGATATTAACACTAAAAATAAAAGTTGGCCATGGAATCAAAACTTTTACAAACAGTTCTTTTTTTTTCCCCAGAAATACATAGGCAGATCCCATTAAAATTCCAGATTTTCAGTTTGCAGTTTAAGATACTTACATGAATCTTCATTCTTTGGATTGTCAGATGTCAACATAACCACATCACTTTTGTCCGATGCAATTTTTGTCATTAAGGGTCTCTTTCCTCTTTCACTTTCACCGCAACATCCAAATACTGTACATTGTGCATCAGTAAAAAGAAAGGTTTCTATCAACATGATACAAGGTTCCACTAAAATATACCATTATTAAGTCCAAAGTACTGTTCCATGTGAGCTTCAAAAGTTCTAGCTACTGCATGCTATCACTTAAGAAAAAAAAAGAAATCTCAATGATTTTAGCCAATTATTTTCTATAAAAACCTTTCTTGATAAATCTTACATGATGCAATCAAATATACTTTGCCCTTTAACTGATGGATCATTCAGATTTATGTTTCAGAATATCAGAAGTTTTAGGGATCTCCATGAAATTCCTAGTCATTTTTTTTTCACTAGTATGCTTTCAGAACTTTCATTGTAATCTTTTGTTCTTTTATGCATCATGTCATCAACCAATAATATCAGCTATAAGCAGTATTCACCTTTCTCTTCTTATGAACATATCGTTCCTTTTTGTTGAAGGAAAAGGTGGAAATATCTAGTTAATTTTCATTAAAACCAAAAGATTTAATCCATCCTGTAGTCAAGTTTAGCTTTTCTTGTTTCCTTCATGAGTGTTTTGCACCTAACTTTTACTATTAGTAATCCTAAACCACAACATTCAGTGTAGTTGTATTTGTTCTATTCACAACTAAGAATGTTTACAACAATTAACACCACTTTCATCAAGTGTAACAAAAGACACTAGAATTATAAAAGGAGCTTTAAGTAGTCTTACGTAGAATATTTCCAAATTTTCTCTTTAGGCTCTTAGCTCTAAAATCAATCCATCTGTGGTGAATGGCTGAATTTGGAAGATGATGTTGGATGGACTCATGTTTGATGTTTCTTTTAAGAAACACCAACAAGCACCACATAACCCTAGGCATGGTATGCCATTTATCCATGTTTTGTTTAGAGATCATTGACAGAATAATCATATCCAACATTTTGGGATTCTATATTGCTTGTAGCGCTTTAAAACATTCAACAAATTAGATTCCCTTATTATTCTTTGACATGGATAAAGTTGAACAAAATGGTGGAGGTCTACCTTATCATTTCATCAAGTAGACACAAGGGTGGGAGTCAGAGACACCTATACATATTCTGGCTCTTTGAAGTTATTTCTCCAAGAAGTTAAAAGAAGCATTTCAATCACAATCGAGCTACCAACTCCATGAATTAACATGAAGTGGAAAAATTAATAAAATGAGTCTGAAAAAAAAAGTTTGAAATAACAATGTAGAGAAACCACATACCAGTAATAACACTCCTAGGGCCCAGTTCTCTAACAGTGTCCAAAAGTCTAGATAGAGCATCAGGCGTTCGAGCATAGTCCACGATTACAGCAAACGCTTGCTCCTCGTCTATAAGCTCACACCTACCCGGAACTGCATCCACTTCTTCAATCCCTGTCACGATGTTTTCCAGCGGTGCCCCAACTGCAATTCCAACAGCAACAGCTGCGAGAATGTTGTATATATTGTGCCTCCCAAGCAACCCAGAAGAAATCTCCAGTATCCCCTGTGGTGTCTGGACCAAAACTTCCGTCTCAAACAATGAAAGCTCAAACTTTAAAGCATGCACATCAGCATTCTTGTTCTCCATGGCAAAAGTCACAACAGGAACATTTGGATTCCCCTGTGTAATAAAGTATGGTGCATTTGGATCATCAATGTTTACTACTTTCCGGTGCCGCTCTGGATCAACCATCCTTGCAAACAGCTTGCCCTTGCTATTCCTGTACTCCTCCTCACTCCCATGGAAGTCAAGGTGGTCCCTTGCAAGGTTTGTAAAGACGGCAATGTCGAAGTCAATCTCATCACACCTCCCCAGCGCCAATCCATAAGAAGAAGCTTCCACAACAGTTGCCTCCGTTCCATTGTGGACCATCTGGGCCATCAGTTTCTGGACTGCCACTACATCAGGGGTCGTGTCTGAAACTTCCAACTTGTAGTTCCCCTGGATGTAGTGCCCCAAGGTGCTTAACATCCCAGTCCTCAACCCCATTGCCTCATACATGGCCTTGATCAAGTGAGTCGTCGTGGTCTTGCCATTAGTTCCGGTGACGCCAATCACTGACATGCTCTTCGATGGATGCCTATAAAAGGACGCAGCAAGGACAGTGAGCACCGAATCAGTGTCCTCCACGATGACAAGAGCCTTGCAGCCCAATGTCTCATCTATATTGATCTCCTTATCAGCCACCACTGCAACAGCTCCTCGCTTGTCAGCCTCCGTGAGAGTGTCAAGCCCGTCACCCTTGGAAGCATTGCAGCAGACAAAGAGGTCTCCGGCAGTGACCTCCCTCGAATCATGCTGAATTCCGGTGATTGAAACCTCCAAATCGCCGTAAACCGACACCGGCACGACCTTGCTATCATCCAGAAGTTCGGCCAGCGTCATCTTGAACTTGGGCTCTACGATCCGAATCGGGGACTTGCCAAATGCATCCACATCGAGGTCGAATTCTGGAGGCAATGGTGCTCCATTCGAGACCGAGTCAGGGGCGGCAGAGGCATCGTCCTCCTCTTCCTCGGACAATTTGATGGGATTCTCTTTAACGGCCTCGTCCTCGGAGATGACAGTGAGGCCCTCGAGCTTGCGGATCTCCTCGAGGTCGACAACCTCCTCGGGGGTGAGCTCGTCGAGGCCCTCCACGGTCTCCAAAGGTTGCTCCTTTTTGGGGGGATTGGGCTCGAGAAGGCCATGGCGGACGAACTCCTGGCGCTTGAGGGCGATGGCGCGGTCGATGTCGCCGAAGAGGTCGTCGCCGGAAGGGGAGGAGGGATCGCCGGAGGGGCAGTGGGGGTTTCGGGAGGATCTTGTTCGTTGGCGAGAGCGGAGAGGAACAGAGCTTGGTCCTTCTTGAACTGCTCCTCCTGGCGGCGGCGGGCGCGGGCGACCTGGCGCTCGAATTGCTGGAGGCGGGAGACGCCATGGGAAGTATCTTCCGGGGCCTCCGGGGGGTCGTCGTCGGAAGGGGAGGGGTGGAATTTGCCGTCGGAGGCGATGGCGGAGACGGGAGCAGGAGAAGGGGACGGCGGCGGAGGGAGAGGAGGAGAGTGGACGAGGGAGGAAGAGAGGGGAGCAAAGGAAAGGGCGAAAGGGAGAGCAGTGAGGGAAGGACAAGGAGGCGAGGGTGGGAAGAGGGAAAGCCATAAGACGGAGACAGAGAGATATGGTTCGGGTTTAACGCCTATAAATGGAGGTTTAAAGTTTTGCGGACGAAGGAGAGGAAGAGGGAACGAGATGGGGTATTCCAAAACTGCCGTTATAACGGCCATAACGGCAGCTATTTGTTTTTTTAAAAAGGTTTTCTTTTTTTTTTCTTCATTTTTATTGTTAAAATAATTATTATTATCACGACCGTTATGATGATGTTGCACAGAAAATAATAGGCTATTAGCCTCTAACGAGAGCTAATGACTATTTTTCTATTCACGAATAACAAAAATATCAGAAGAGAATTTTTTTTTTTTTTTTTTTTGTTAACAAACCCATTGCTAATTGAAAAAAAATCATTTGGTGAGAGGTACAAATATAGATTGCGATTATTATTTACATAATATTGGAACATTTTAATGCTAAGGCCCGGTTTGATTGCCTGTAATCATTCCACTGAATTGAATTTGGCCATGGAAACTTGTTTAGAAAAGCAATTAGGACAAGCACAATCCTATTATTTGATCCATCAAAGGGGTCTAGATCTAAAATATCATGCATTTGAGAAGCTAATTTTATGTTTTTCCTATTCAAATCAATGCAACCGAATCTATGCACTAAACAAATACATGATCCAACCTGAACCATCCAACTCAACTCAAAATTGCATTTCTTTTGTAATCCCCAACTGCTCCATCTCTTAATTCAAGTTTGCAGGTTCAATAATATTAAGGTTACTTTTTTTAAGGAGGTGAAAGGCTCAAGTGAGATTGTATTGCATTGTTGATGGTAGGAATCACAAGTAATTACCACTAAAGTGGCTTGCCAGTTTCCATATTACTTACCTAAGTTATCAAGTCAAGAATTTCAGATTCCCTTCTTTTGGATATTGTTTAGATTTATCTGTAACAAAGATTTAGAAAACTCAATATTGTTGTTCTGTAACATGCTTATGAGTGCATAGCATATTCTTAAGCAATAAATCTGGAGTGTTTGAAAATTTAAGCCTACCTTCTAAAACTTTTTGAAAATAATTTTACAAAACAATAAGATTGATTGAAATTTTTCATAGCTATACTTCAAAAAATGAATCTGTCTACACTTTTAATGATTCAGTGACACCATTATGCACTGAGATCAATTAATATTCTATTAGGAGATGTAGAAGAAATTGGTGGGACGCCTTCTAAGCTCTCATCATAGTTTTTAATTTTTAAAATTAATTTTTAGGGAATAGTGATGGAAGGAAATTTTTTTAAAAAATTTTATTAAGATAAGAACTTACAGAAAGGAGTGAACAGAAGAAGAAAGCATATTATTTCAACCACCTCTTGGAGCAAAAAATTCCCCATAATCCTCGTCATAGGTTGAATAGAGTTGTCGTTCTTCTATACTAAATGAAACCACTAAGCCCTCCTATTGCTGCTCCAAATAATTGCCCATCATAGTTTCTAAGATCATATCATGATATATAATTAGATGAACCAGGGAGATTATTTCATCACCTAGGTTATGTATTCTTGAATCAAGTTTCTTAACCACTTGTTGCGAGTGAATTATATGAATAGCAGATCTGCAAGCCTTCATTCTTTTTCTTGAGAAAAATGGACTAAAACTCCATTTTACTTATTATCTTAATGAAGAATACAAGGAACAAAAGTAAGAAGAGAGGGAGAAGACAAGGAGTACAAGGTAGAGGGAAGGCCATAGAAGAAGCTAAGAGTACAACACTGTGATAATCTTTTCTATGGCAATAGCAACTTCCAACTTCTAAGCAAGCCAAGAGTGCAAGTCTAGTCCTTTTCTAGGAAGAACCTGCAAGACTTTGTTGTCCTGAAATTGGAACACTTGATTTATTTTTTAACATAAAGGTCTTCAACAAGATTCTCTATTGACTCCACTCATGTAAGCACTCAAGAACTCCTTATAGAGGAAGGATTTGTAAATTGGGGGACTATCTTCTTTGAGCAACGGTGGTACAGGTGCAATGAGGCAATCCATGCTGGGTGAGATAAATGTGGCGATTGAAGTTTTGGCAATAGTTGAGTTGATTACTGCTTGATGCTTCACACTCTTAAGCATTCCATTGGTAATTATCTGTCCATCCAAGTATCAAAAAATAATATATATATGTTTTTAACATAATAAGTTAGTGCAAGTAATACAAATAGAAAAGCATCAAGCTAACTAATGAGACAAAGAGATGATAAACTAAGGCAAGTAATATGGACTTTTATTATTTTTGAACATTATACATCGAATTCTGCAGCCACTTCATTCAGATTATACCAGTCAAATTTGTTGTTGGACCAGAAAATAGATTGCTCAACTTCCACTTGAAGGTCTAAATTAAAGATTCAATTCAATTTTCCTATGAATTTGTAAATCAATAATAAGTTTTGCAAATATTGATAAAAATGCAATATGTTGATAGATGAGATTATGTTTTTTAGTATGCTTCTTTTTTCATATTACTAATATTATATCTTAAATCTAGAAAGATTATGTATTTTTAGTATACTTTCCTTTTCATGTTACTAATATTATATCATAAATATTCCTTTTATATTATTAAAATTATGCTATATTTCTTTCATATTGGCTCTCCAAGCAAGCTAAGAGGAATTAAGTGAATGTAGTATCCAATATGACAACCTATGTATTACCAGACTCCCTAAAATTTAGAAACTGATATATAATCCAATTCACCAAGGTCATAGGAATACAAGGCTATTTGGCCAAAATTTTAGGGTTCCAGTCCTCTTCAATATAAAATAAACACTAACCATTATATTCTTGATGGTTGCTACCTCACCACTAAGAAATCTAAAAAAATGATTGTGCTTTAGTGGTTCATAGATAATTAAGATTTTATTTTTATCTCCAGGCATGTGTATCTTTGCTCTTTAAATATTTACATTATCCTAAAAATAAAGGGAACCAAGGTTGGCAGGATACAGGAGCATTTTTTTTATAATTTTACAATATCTCTTGGTAACAACCTTACAATCCATAAAAGTTGATTAGAAAGTATTATTTGAGTTTCTTAGTCTCATATAAGTATCTAAAATTTATTCTATGCAAAACTAATATGAAACTAAATATATATTAACATGATCTTTTACATACTTATCTCATTTAAGTCTTAATATTCTGTCAAACTAAAGATCCAAATTCAATCAAGTCTAATCATAATCACCACTATTGTCTCTTTAAAGAGTTCATTTCTAGTATTTTCAAGTTCACATGAACCATGAGGCTAGATCTATTTTGGCACCATCTATAACAACATAAAACTTCGCTCAAAAAGACTAGCAAAAGGTTATTATTTGGATTTCTTAGTGTTATATATATATATATATATATCCAAGATGTACTTAGCGCATGACTAATGTATGACTAGACACACACTAACATAGATTCTCTCTCTCAAATATATCTTTTTTTTGAGAACATAATATAATTGTTTTCATTATCTTTGCAATGTCTTTGAAGTCTTTAAGGCACATTGTCCTAATATCATATGCAAGTATAATTTTCATGTGTAAATCCTCTATATTATATGTAATAACTAACAATAATAGGAATAACAAAAAGACTAATAATAAAAAGAATATGCATGCCATTTAGAATACTACCTTTTGGTCCCCATGAAAATCCTAAGGCATCACCCAAAGTATATGACTTTTGTGAGAAAAGTTACAAGCATATCTGCTATAGGCTGTTGCAAAGCAGAAACTTCATTTCTACTTCAAATCAAAAAGAGACATGATAGAATATAGGGCACATCATGCATAAGACTGTTCATTGATTAATAAAATATATTTGCCTCAAAGCTTAAAGTCCATTATATATCACTCAACCCAACAACAGGAGCTAGGTTTTTTTACTTTGCAATGGACCTCACCACATTCAAATTTTATACATGTTGGAAGATTGATCATTCTAATATGTACATAGTAATTTTAATTACAATAAAAATAAAATTACTTTCTATTTTTATGATGATTAACCTCAAACTAATAGCCGAAATTAACAATAAAGGCATTTGGAATTGGCTCTACTTCAACCCAATTCTCATTGTATAAGACTTGGAGCCCTTTAACATCCCCTTGAAGAAGAAGAAGGGTGATGAGATTTGGATCACAATGTCCTATCAAACCCAATGTCATACTTAGGTCTGGACAAGGTGGATAATAGTTCATGTTCACATAAACTTGAGCTCCACTTAGTTCTCCATGAAAGTAATCCTTTGCAAGCCCTAGTCCTTTAGAAATAAGCTCCATCAACTTCATGGCTACCCCTCTTATCTCCACTATGTATCTCGCAAGAGTCTCCCTACACATTTATATACAGTAGTTACATCCTTTCTATCAATCCATCAATGCATGGTTACATATTGGTTTTACTGCTACATGATTATAAATTTACAATTTCAAGATTTTAGGTCAGCAGTCCCTTTGAAAACATAACAAATATACATCATATTTTGAGTTGAAATTTGAGTCTATGAATATGATTTTAAGATTAAAATTAGGCATGAGGCAATAATTAGAAGTTAAATAATAGATTACCTGAATTTAGTTGGCTTTTCTGGCCATAAATGCTCAACTTCTTCTAAAGGATAGCAAGAAAGAGTGAGGCAATCCCTCCAGAAGGATAACTTGAAGTTGTTTCCTGAGCTTGTGTATAATCTAGGCAGTTTCATCACATCTTCTGAGTAATATAGAGCCTTGTCTTCCATTGGCATGTTGAAAAACTCCTCTGTGACATTGATCATGTCATTTGTCACTAGCTCAGAAACACCATGGTTAATCACCTGATGATGTCAATAGGAAAGTCTTCAAGAACAAAAATACTCTTCAAGATGCACTTGGGATGTTCTATATAATAATTTTCTCCTATATAGAAAAACCATTCTGAAGGTGGCAACTAGTTGATCAATAAGAGAGTAGGCCCGGCCTGGTCCTCATTTTAGAAAAAAGTTTGTAGCAGAGGCATTGGATTGAACTCTTTCACTGATATGTTTTCATTACAACCTTCTTAAGTTGATCAATAGAGCTTGTTAAACAGCCATGTTTGATGTTAGTCAACCAAAATAATGAAAATAATCCAAACCTACTTGAGAGATTTAAAGAGAAGAGGAGAAAAAGCAAAGAACAAAAAATGAAATTCTCCCATTAATAAAAAGATGAAGAGAAATGGAGTGGAAGGAAAGAGACACGGAAATAAATGAATTCTATCTGAACCTACTCTTGTTTTATCTCTGAAAAGTTTGAAGATATAAGATACAGTCTCTTGTGTCTCTATTTTCATAATACCCATACAAATAACAAAAATCCAAATAGAGGGAGAGGCTTTTTTTTTTCTTTTCCTTCTTCCTTTTCTCATTGTTTGTGAATACAGAGAAGGAGGAGAACTACCTGGAAGAAGCCAAATTCTTTTCCAGCTTGCATGATCTGCCTTGTGATCTCATTTCAATCACCTCCATCAAAATCAGCTCCTTTAAGGTCAATAACTGGAAGTGTTTTACATGCTGCAATGGATTTCCCTGGTCGTTTCTCTGGAGGAAGTATGTAGCTCTTTGGTACAGTTTGATATCTTACACCATTAGAGAGAAGCTTGTCCATTTTCAAATTTAGGAGGTAGGTCCTAAGGGGTGATTGAAACGTGTTTCCTATTGGGCTCTTACTACTTTTAAAAGAGATCTAAAGACTCACCGTTGGATGGACTTTTTCTAGTGTAGACAAAGAATACATACGCCTTACTATATACATTTTAATTCTAACGAGGTTTTTTGATTAAAATAGCTAGTTGAATTTGACTTTCTTATATCTCTCTCTCCTCCCTGCCTCTCTCTCTCTCTCTCTCTCTCTCTCTCTCTATATATAATATATATATATATATATTTTCTTCTACCAGGTAAACAGCCTTTAGAAGTGCCGGATATATCGGATATTTTATAATTTCTGGGAAACAGAGGTAGGGTGACCATTTACGATACCAGGACAAGACTTGATTTTTAAACTACTAGTATTTATGTATAACAAATTTATACTTTGACATTGTGGCTTATTTTTCCTCAAAAAAAGACTTTCTGGCACACGACTTGGGGCATCTTTCTAGGTACGTAGTTCGTCTTATGATCATTGACTATATACATACATTGGAAAAAATAACAGCTCATATTACTTCATGTAGGTCTCATTACCTTACCAACAAGCCCTTAGAAGTGCTACATTAATTACGTGAACATAACTTTTAATATTATCTATCATCAATCATCGGCTAAAGAAAAGAGGGTGACAGGTAGAGATGTGAACATTGGGTTTGATCTTTAAACTAATAGCGCTTACATGTGACAGAATTAATATTTTTACTTCGGGGCCAGTGATTTGATGGAGCAACTTCATGATAGTTTATTTTATAATCATTGACATTGTAAAAAAAAAAAAAAAAAAGGTCATACTACTTCGATTAGGTCTCATGCTCTTATCAAACAGCCGTTAAAAGTGCCGTAGATAACATTTTTTTAATAACTTCCATGAGAGAAGGAAAGGAAGTAGAGCAAGGTGAAGTTGTTCAAACATATTTAAATATTATTTATCATCAGCCATCATCTAAGGAAAGAGGGAAGCGACTAGTCGGGATACCAACCCCAGATTTGACCTTAAACTGCTTGTTTTTAGATATGACAAAAATTATATTTTTTTTGTGACTCATGACTGAGTTGGGCAACATTAGAGGTAGTTTATCTTATAATCATTTATACATAGATGAATAATAACAAGCCGTATTAGTTCAAGCAGTGGCACATGACAAGAGATTAGAAATTATCTATTTAACCTGACAACTATTTGATTAAGTTGACTTACAAGGCAAATTAACTCCATCAGGGTGTTTCCATCTTCCATTCAATATTTTCTCTCATATGTTGCAGCATCAATTCTTCAAACAGACAAAATGCACCGATATTATGTTTCACAAAAAACAAAAAAAAAAAAAAATTGGCACAAGAAATAATGTAGAAATATATGGAGAGCAATTTTCCTTGAACCTTGGACCCAGACCCTAGATCCTTGAACATTGAACCTGGACCTTGATTTCAAACTAATAACTTTATTATTTTAATTTAAAGTTAATGTTAACTTGTACATAGACAACAGACGAAGCTCAAACAAAGTGAACCTAGGCTTATTGTCGGTACAGATAAGAATCCCCTCAAACGCCTTTGAGTATGAATTTTGTATGTCATAATGCATGAATATTATATTGATTGTACATGAAATTTATATGGTCATCGGCATGGATTTGGATTTTGATACTTGCATCATGTATTATAACTTTTTAAATTGCATGATGTTGGAATAAGATATTGATATACAAATTCATGATACAAACACAAGTACATAAATGCATGAAATGAACCATTATTATTATTATTATGATTATGTGGTATATTAAATAAATAAATAAGAAATTTAGGAAATGGTATTGATGTGAGGGGTATTGACCTATTTGTATCTTTCTTGAAATACTTGTCGCGGGCTAAAACCATGACTCCACATATGGTTATCAACATGAACTAAGGTGCAGAATGCCTGTTGAGAGAGCTCAAACCATGATCCCATATATGGTTGCCTGGTTGAAGCATGGAATGTTGCAGCATTTTATTTTTCTTTGTGGCACTGCATATCCTCTGTAAATGAGTCTATTTATAGGCTGTAGCGTACCATGTCATGTCCTAGGTGACATGGATGACATCCGGGAATTGAGAAAGATTTAATGATAAAAGAGATCTAGCAAAATAAATATTCAATTCAGTTTCAATCAACTAGTTTACAGATCTAGTGCATAGCAGATAGACATCAGTTTTATGAAAATTAGAACAATTCAAGATTTCCCTAAATTTGTATGTAAGAAAAATGATGTTTTAAACTTTGTGATATTTTAAGAGACCAGGTAGTCATTTTTCTCGTCAGGCTTGCCAATGTTGCGATGCATATGACTATGTAAAGCTGTGAGAATATCTCTCTTTCTTTTCTCCTTCCATCAGAACAAGGGGGTTTGGAACTAGGCTAGATGTCAAAAGGGATGCAAGGAAAGTTCTATGATCTATAAGAGCTTGTGGCTTCCAAATAGCTGAACATTTGTGATCTAGAATCATCATCCATCAGAAGTGGACTTCATGTAGACCTTTTGCATGCAATATTAATCAATGCTTTCTCTTTACCTCTCATGATTTATCAAAAGAGGAAGCATTCTTTGCTCATGGCAACTTACAAGAGCATAGAGTCTCTCATTTGCATGACCGTAATCACGAAATCCTTCGACTCTGGTACCAGAATATTGTAATCAACTAATTTTGGTTCTCACTTTGCTCATATGAATAGAAAGCAAAAAGCGTCGGCTTAAAGATGGAGCTGGTGCATTTGAACAATTAAATAGATATCGTTTCCTAATGTATGGCTTACTGTAGCAAATGTGACATCTTCAATTTCACCAGTTGAAGCCTCCAGCTTTAGTGTAGCCTCATGCAAGATTAGGAGTATGAGAGATAGTTTTCAAGATTAATAGACAATTAACTAGTTCACTTGACTAAGATTGCTTTATGTTACAGAGTAAGGGAAAACAAATGCTTTCAAAAATTAGCTTTCCAATATTCACATTAAAGCCCCAAATATCATAGAGAAAAGTACACATGATGGCTGAATTATGCACCATCTGTGATCTTCAAATAACAATCATGATCATATCTTGCTAACATGTCTCTTTTTTGGTTGAACTCCAAGATTTCACATTGTGCTTTCAACTTGTTATATATTATATTGATTTTAGGAGGCTTCTGTGATAATATATTTTTTCATCTAAGCTCATCTTCTAATATAGTTTTTGGTCTTTTATTTCAAGACTAGTTTAGCATTAACAGCATCTAGAGGTTATCGAAAACAACCTCTTTTCCACCTGATACTGTCATGCCAACAATGCTTCTAGTTGTGTGCTTTTGCAAATACTATAACGCATTATTTCTGTGTAAATTCTGTATTCCCACATTCAAACTTTGCACATGCAATTTTCTGAAAATGATTGAATTTTTTTTCTCCTAAGTTTGGTGGTTACGTAAATTTTCTCTATTCCAGTGTTCAATGTTTTGCAATAGAATGCTTTAGAATTGAGAGTTCTACATCGAGCTTCAATATTTAAAATGTATTTTTCCCTTATATGTAAAGGTCTGGAGAGTTTGGCTTTAGTCCTTTCTGTTTCGTAGAATGTAGACAACTCAACAATCTATGCATCCCACAGCACCTATTCTCCAAATACACCCAACTACAATATTTGCTATATTTTTCAGAATAAAATGCTGCACAAATACAGGTGATTGGATCTGTAGACTGCTGAGTTGTCAGCAATCTATGGAAGGCAAAGGATGCTGTCCTTTATCTACGATAAAGGACTGAATCCTTTATCAAAGTCTGGATGGCATCAGGTGATGTTGCCATTAATAGATTCAAGATACCCTTAATTGGATTTCTACACAAGCTCAACAGCCCAACCTATTCTGACAAAAGCCCAGCCCATGATAGAACCACAATCAAATCATGGCTGATTTTTAGCCAGTGAAAAACTTAAAATATGCCATGGCTGATCCCAATTGCAAAGTGAGTAGACATGCAATTAAAGATAAGATCGGTTGGCTGGCCTGCTGGAAGAGCATTAACAATGGTTTTAATGCTTGTCTAGTTATGCTTTTTAGACCATCATATGAATCTGACTGATATGGGGTTGTGAAAGCGAAGGACCACTATACGAGTTGTAAGGTTGTAAATGAACCTCTTTTGATGCCCTTTGGGGTTGAAGTAAATTAATCATCCAGGCTATCTGGCCTTCTGATTAAAAAGAGACCTTTGCTAGAATAATAATTGAAAAATGGCCTGTTGCTTTCCTCTGGTAAATTTTATTACATGACCAAATGTTATATTTGATAATGTGTTCTGTTAAGTGCGCAAGAATAGATTCATATCTTATATTCTCAATGATTTCAGAGGCAATATTGCCTAAAATCTATTATGATCTTGGGTAAAAGGAGATAAATGAACCAACTATAAGGACTTGACTGCATAGGAATGATATTGAGTGACATTTCTTCTTGCATCTGAGGTTGCAAACATAACTTCGTTTCTCCTTCTTCCAATGGTGCATTTTGGTAAGCCCTCCATTAATTGTCCTCATCTTCTTACTTTTTTTGGACAGATAAAATAGTGCTTAATGCATTTCATTTTATTTATTGTGTTAATTTTGTATTTCTTCATATGGGAGACCTCGTCCATTGTATGGGTGCGCAGACTTTTTTTGAGATTGTTGTGGCTGCTAGAATTCGGGTGATATTGAAGGCCTAATACTATGATCCAAAAGGTATGCAACATGGCAACTAATATGATAAGTGTTGCCCTTGATCGATTGGATGGATTTGTTAAATTGGAACTCTAATTTTTTGTCAATAACTTGCGGTAGCACTCTATCTTGACACTAACAATTGGATCCTCACTGGCTAGTATCTAAATCTTTGTTATTAGGAGGTAGTAATTTTGGATACAACCCATGAGCACGACTCGAATTCAACATGAAGTTAGTATGTTTGAATTGAGCATAAACGGATTTAGATCAAAATTGGGTTGACTTGTTAGACATGATTAATAAAAAAGTTAGGTCTTGGGTTAATCTACTAAAATTGTCCTACAATGGATCCGATTATTAAACAGATCAAATCGTATAACCCAACCCACCAACCAAAACACAACACCTTCATACCTATTTATCCAAGTTAATGACATTATTTAATTAATTATTATTTTATAATGGTGATTACATGCTTATGTAAGGATTTTATGTTTATATCTCTTTTTTTTCTCTTGAATAAAATTTTTTTTATTTGTACTTTAGTTATGATTTTAAATATATAATTACTTTATGAGTAAATTAGTACTAAGCATGTTACATAGGTTATACGGGTTACACGGGTCATGTATTCGTGTCAATTCAAATATGATCTATTTATTAAATGGGTTACATAGGTCAGGTTGTGTAACCCATGTAATGCACATGTCAGATTCGGGTTTAGATTTTTGATTCGATTAATAAATGAGTTAGATTGAGATTGATCCATTTGTCATTATATTTTGAAATTGGTTTGACCCATTTATAACCTGTTGACCCGAAAAATAAAAGGGTTACATATGCTTTACATGAGTTTTAGAGATTTTCTTTAGATGAGTAGGCTATTTTTGAGATAAACCTGAATTACTAGAAACAATTTTGAAGGATTAAAGACATGAACCCCAATCATAAAAAGATATAATAATTTTGAGAAAAAATAATATTTGATGTGTTTGGGGATTGGTTAGAGATGATCCATAATTTGGTCCTCATAAATATTAATGCATCTAAAGATAATGATTTGTTGCCTCTTACTAACATGAACTTTTGCACTTGTATCCTATTATAGTTTTATTCTTTTAGACCATGGCTTAAAATAACAACCACCATAATGATTTAGGCCCTGCTTGTTATGTTATATAATAGAGAAAAAGAGAATGGGTGTTATAGCATGTCATTTAGTGTTAGGATTGTTCGTTATAGCACAAATGATTGCTATTAATTGGTATTTGTGATTTTCTTTTATATATATTTTTTTTCTTAAAATTCTTACAAAACTATGCCATCTGAAAATGATAATACTTATCAACTAAACAGTTATTTGGATAATAGCACTATTATTTTCTGTGATAGCGTTCTTATAAGGATGAAACTTACAGTCCGTACATGTGGGCAGTGCAGTGATAGAAAGCGCCACTTCAGTCCCATATGATTAAAAGTAAGAGAGAGATAGATTTTTACCGCACAGCTTGCATGTATGGAACTGTATGTAAGTTCTGTCTTTGTGTTAATGGTCATTGCAGTAATTATTATTTTAATAGTAAATAACCCTAAATAACATGGGTTGGGGCAAATAAGAGTCCTTATAACTGTTATGACATTCAATGATGGTTTCAGTGGGATCCATTAATTATACAAAACTGAGATGCTTGTCTTGCATCATTTGTTTTTACCTTGATGAAAAAAACTTGTTATATTTGGGCATAAAACTACTAGCAGGCTTGTTGTGGCTTTGTTCTTCATCAATGTCTTACTAGAAGTACTAAAATAGAACAAACCTTTTTCGCATGACATGTCGTACTAGTCTATTATGATGGATAATGGGCATACCATATTTTATTGGTCCCAAACCATACACAGTTGGGGGGGATATACTGAGTATCAGTACAAAGAACTTACTCCAATGTTGTAAAAAATGGAGATGAATTAGGTAGTGAATAAGATATAAATGTTATTTTTTTAAAGTCTTGGGATATTAATGGGAGGAAACACAATGACCTAAATAAAAGAGGGTATATTGTTTTTCTACTACACCCCATATTGAAGAATCTGAAGAGTCTAAAGATTCAATTCCTAGACCATGACACTTTCAACATCTTGCAGCGCTGAGCAATTCAGGTAGGCTATTTTCTAGTCATTGACATTAATTTTTCCCCCCTCAAACTAGCATGTGGCCTTGTAAACTTTTATATTCAGATTTTGGGCAGTGCAACTTTATTAGTTCAGGATTTGATTGTGGTTCTATCAATGTGACTATAATAAATGAGCACTAGAGAAAGAGTTTCTGGCATCATACTTGAATCAGACCAACATATGAGCTGATAATTTCAGTACATCTATCACCCCAAAATTCATTAAGGTGCAGAAAAGGACTTGGCCATATAGGGGTAAAGCACTGATTAGTGCAGGCTGACAGAGCAGCGTGAAATCAAGGTAAACTCTCTTACTCAGTGCTGGCTCAAGGTATTTCTATGTCAAGAAAAATTATGCATAAGATGGTTCTATGAGCCTTTTAAATTATGTATAGAACTATCAAAAGGATTCCTCATATCTTTTACTAAAAATTGACATAAATAAAATGATAATCCTTTCATATTTCTTAATGCTGAAAACATAGATTAAGTGGCAAGACAAATTTGCAACCGGCCTGCAGAAGGACAACAGATTGTGTAGTTGTTCTATTTTTGTTTTCTTGTTAATTTTTTATAAGAATTAAAGCAGAAATAATGTGACTTTGTGCTTAATACTTTGACTGCTTCGGCTGGTATGAAAAATGTCACCTAAGGAAGGACTTATCGTGAAAATAAATATCCACAAGTTGTTTTTAGGAACTGAAACATCATTCTGATTTTTATTTCTCAGTATATGTATATCAGTCAAGCTCAAAAGGTGAATGAAGATTACTAGAAAATTTTGCCGGAAGAGAGTGGTAACCTATTGAAGGTAATTCTAAGCTGCACTCAACTCAATTTTAGTACGGACAACATATTAAACTACAATGCTTCGTAACCAATGTAAAATTGTCTCTACCTTTCACTGACCATAATTCATTTATTACTTATATAGCTCTCTGAATTAGTGAATAGCATATACTTGTGGGGTTCGGTATATTCATGCCCTTCATTTTCTTCACCAGAGATTTGGACCCAAACATATTATCTTTGGTTAACAGATCTGTAATATGCTTCCATTTTGACTTCCAAACAGTATTGCATGTCCTCAATATTTTTATACTAAATTCCTTGCCCAATAATTCCAATTTCTTGACAGCCTTTCTATCATTTCTTGTGACAACTATATCATCCAAATATACATTATTCTGGCTCTTGGAAATAGTTTCTCAGACAGGTAATGAGCAAAAGATGCTGAAACTGGTGGAAGCAAAGAATTGGTGGGTTATTGGAGATAAGGTCTATGGACCCTTGGTTTTTGGAATTATGTAACTTCAGAGTATAGAGAACAGGGGAAAGAGTAAGAATTATATTTCTGAATGTAGTTAAAATGTTGCATCTAGCAGGAGATGCTCTATTTTCTAGCATCCTCTTTATGCATGGTAAATGAAATCGAGGATTTTACAATCCTATTTATCAGTAAAGTAGCTTTTTGTTTTTCTATCCTATTCCTCAACAAAAAGTTTTAGAAAGTCTTTATTTGAGCATTTTGTTTATGCGCCTTGGATCCATGACCACCATCTTAATATTTAAGTTTAAATTTTCTCTACTCATCTGTACCCTCCATTTTGATCCAGCTAGAGCTGCCATCATCATCATCATTTCCATTCGCAAGTTTAAGACCTTGGAGTTTTTGTTTTCAGTTACTGCTTTCTTTGTAGGGTGGGACTAGGACTTGTTATGTTTAAGGGTTTTGATGGGGTCAGTTGACCCCATAGAGAATAAAGACAATAATTTTTGGAAGGCCCACCTTGACAGCGGCATTGGTCTCAACGTTGGCCGCGTCCCACCTCGATCTTGGCATCGGCCGTGACCCACTTTGACCTCAACATCCGCAACGGCCCACCTCGGCCTCGGCAATCGGCCTTGCCCCGCTCGGCCCCCTACGTCTCCAAGCTGGCCGGCCCCGGCACCTTCCCAAGCGGCCCGGTATCTTCCTAGCCGGCCCCCTACGTCTCCAAGCTGGCCGGCCCCGGCACCTTTCCAAGCGGCCCGGTATCTTCCTAACCGGCCCCCAACGTCTCCAAGCTGGCCGGCCTCGACACCTTCCTAAGTGACCCGTCGTCTTCCTAGCCGGACCCCTACGCTCGCCGGTCCCGGCACCTTCCCAAGTGGCCCGGCCTCTTCCTAGCCGGCCCCCTACGTCTCCAAGCTGGACGGCCCTAGCACCTTCCCAAGCGGCCCGGCGTCTTTCTAGCCGATCCCCTACGTCTCCAAGCTAGGCAGCCCCGGCACCTTCCAGCCGGCCCCGGCACCTTCCCAAGCGGTCCGGCGTCTTCCTAGCCGGCCCCTTACGTCTCCAAGCTAGGCAGCCCCGGCACCTCCCAGTCGGCCCCGGCACTTTCCTAGCCGGCCCCCGGCATGTCCAAGCTGGCTGGCTCCGACCCTTCCTGGTTGGCCCCGGCGTCTCCAAGCCCGCCGAGTCGGCCCCGGCCATTCCTGGCCGGCCCCTCTCGGCCCCAGCATCTTCGAGTTCTCTAAGCCCGCCGAGTCGGCCCCAACCCTTTCTGGTCGGCTCTTCTCGGTCCCGGCGTCTCCAAGCCCGCCGAGTCGGCCCCGGCCATTCCTGGCCGGCCCCTTTCGGCCCCGGCATCTTCGAGTTCTCCAAGCCCGCCGAGTCGGCCCCGATCCTTCCTGATCGGCCCTTCTCGGTCCCGACGTCTCCAAGCCCGCCGAGTCGGCCCCGGCCATTCCTGGCCGGCCCCTCTCGGCCCCGGCATCTTCGAGTTCTCCAAGTCCGCCAGTCGGCCCTGACCCTTCATGGTCGGCCTTTCTTGGCCCCGGCGTCTCCAAGCCCGCCGAGCCGGCCCCGGCCATTCCTGGCTGGCCCCTCTCGGCCCCGGCATCTTCGAGTTCTCCAAGCCCACCGAGTCGGCCCCGATCCTTCCTGGTCGGCCCTTCTCGGCCCCGGTGTCTCCGAGCTCGCCGAGTCGGCCCCGGCCATTCCTGGCCGGTCCTTCTCGGCCCCGGCATCTCTGAGTTCTCCAAGTCCGCCGAGTCAGCCTCGGCCATTCCTGGCCAGCCGGGTTCAGCCTCGACTCCCCCGGGAGGGTCAAGGTGTCCCAGTTCTCCCCAGCATGGCCCAGCAGTTCAAGAAACCGCCTCTCTGACTCGCGCCATCTGACAATGTCAGGTCCACCTACTACTGGCCATGTTGTTGATAGAACTAGACCCAACTACCCAACAGCCCCGCTGGCTGATGGAATTTAGCCCACCAACCGTCGCTTTCTCCCATTCCGATGAGACAGGACCCACCAACCAGCGCAGATTCACGCAACTCCCAAGAACTCCACAAACATTCCCTCCTCACGAAATCCCATGTGATCATGCCAGGGTCAACCCCTATAAAAAGGTGAATCCACCCAGTAAATAGGTATGCGCGATAATCCCCAAAATCGCTGCCTTAGCATTCAGGAAGGAATCCCTCCTCCCTGAGACCTCCTTTTTCATACTAAAAAGGGCTCACCCTCTTCAGCTGTGACCTCAGTTGCTAACTTGGGCATCGGAGGGTCCCACCGGAGAACCCTCTTCGGTCCTGAAACTTTTCTGCAAGTAACCTGGTGAAGAAGAGCCTGGAAAAGCATTCCGTTCCCGACGTCCAGGATAGGTTATTGAGCGTCATCAGGTTTCATATTTTTATGCACTCAGAAATATATTTTCACATTTATTTAAAATCATAATTGTTTTCTTTGATTGATTTTAGTTTCATGGTAATGTGAGATTTTTGAAATGCTTTGAGTTTCGCATTTGATTAGAAATGATGTTTGTTGTTTTTTTTAAAGTGAAGGTTCCGTTAACTCTGTACTTGAGAAGAGCCACTTTGCTTGAGTAGAAATGTCATCGTCCAAGGAATGTATTTAGGCTCTTATGATAATTGTGTTTTTCACTGGGTTGCCTTTGTCATTTTGATATTCCATCTCTCATACATGCATTATGGTAGCTATTCCATTTAGATTTTTTTTAAAAATGTTATTCTTTGGAACCGTCAATGTCGATCTAACCATTTTATTTTTGTTTAGCTTTGCATGTTCAATATCCTTAAAATTTTAGGTTTGGGTTGTTGAGCCAAAATTTTTTCGCTCTAATTAACAGCTATCATTTGATTAATAACATATTAATATTATAGGTGATGGGACGAAACCATGGAGATACGAGGGGAGAAAAAATTAATATTATAGGTTACGAGTATTGCAGGTTTTCTGCTTGGTGGCGAGAAGAGCTTCACCAAATCTTTTTTTTTTTCCTTTCGGGGACTGTAAATGCATGCATCTAACCTAGCGACTCCATGCATAAATTTACGTAAGCTCTCTTTATTTACTTTCATGCAACTAGGCAGGTGTCTTTAATTGTTCGGTTGAATGCAATTAAATGGTAATTCAAGGGGGAAAAGAACAGAAGTTATGCACAATATTGCAATAGAAATGATTATAATTTTGAAAGGCAACTTGAGGGATTGGAGTAAGACGGTCAAATTTTTATGATAATTTTTTATTTATAAAATTAAGTTCAAATAAGATTTGCAGAATGTAGAAATTTCAAACGCCTATCAATTTATCCAACAATGCGCATGAGAATATTCATTCCAATATATATATATATATGAGTTGGATTTGATTGTTATCCTTTTAATTCTTGAATTCATTTAGATTTTGAAGCTTTTTATTTTTTTATACCTTCGTAATTCATGATTTGTATGAATTTAAGGATGTAAAAAGTGATGGATTTCAATTAATGGAAATGACTAATAGGCATTCCCAGCTGAAGGCTATGATCAATAATTTTATAAGCTAAACTTGAAGCAATGCAAAGGAAACTTTGGTTTAAACTTAAGGCAACTCCAATGTCAAAATTTCTGTTTCAAGAAGTTTTACTAGCCTATGATTTTGAATTACAAAATCACAACTATTATGGTAGTTATTATAATGGTTTCAACCACCCTGATGATGCGTTGCAAAGATAACTGACATGGGAAAAATAATGGGTTATTTCTTATAATTTTTCATTATAACATCCGGATATCATGTTATTTTCACTTGAACCTACCTATTTTTATCACCCAAAAAAATTATTTTATCAAAAAAAAAATAATGTTATTCTTTTTCATTATTACTTCTTATTTTTCTATGCTAATATCATCACAACAGCCATTATTGTAGTGATTATTTTGATATTAAAATTTTAAAAAGAAATTAACACATTTCTATTCTAACTTTAAAATATTGAAATTTATTTTGTAAAATTAACATAGATAATTGCCGGTGCAACTCTATTCTCATTAGTCTCAAGTACAAGAAATTCCTTAATGATAAAACACTTAAAAAAATCTTATGTTGATGCATGTAAGGAAATTTTCAATCAAATTTACTCGAAGTTAGGTTCAAGTAAGAAGTATCTCTTAAATTATTTTCGATACTTTCTTTCAGAATCCTCCATCAACATGTTTTCTAAACCTTTCAGCACATGTTCAAAGTAACATTTGACGGTTGGAGGCAGCCTAGGCTGGAGAGCTTCATACCAAAGCACTCGTACCATCAGGAAGTAAAGAAAAAAGATTGGTAGAGATTTGCATGGGCTCATGTACCCTATGTAATACTTTTGGTACGGAATCAATCTATACCACTTGCATCTTCCAATAAGAATAAACTAAAGATCATAGTTGGGCTTTTTTTCTTTTTCGAAGTTATTACTCTTCTGATCATCAGATTTTGTTTTCTAGACATTTTTATGATGGAGATAGATAGAGTAACGGTAAAGCACATTTTATTCAAAACTATTAAAGAATTAAGAATAGCATATCCTTTTCTCTTTTTATTTTTTTACCTTTATTGAACTCGAATGCATATCAAACAAAAGAAAGTACTATATGATTCTTTGCTTGTGCATCAAAATAAAAGAAGGTTCTTTGCTTGTTAAAGTTATCTTGAGCCGCACTAACATTCTTTTTATTTCAAAAGGATATTATGAGGGGGAAAGCCCGTCTAAATATTGCAAGAGGGTGAGAGAGAGAAATTAATCTATATATTTTTAGTCAAACAATAATCATTATAGTTTATCATTCAGCAATCAGATATTTGATTTGTTTGGTGTATCTATTTAGCCTTCGTTGGCCTCTCTAAGAGCACTTTTCAAACTCTTTCTTTGCTGCTGATTGGCATTAATACATCTTGTGAATCCTTCAAATCTATGCTTTCAATTTATGCCCTTAAATTCTCAACCCAGCCAATCATCAAATTCCTATGCATGTGCTTGCCTTGTCTCTATGTTTTTTTTTTTTTAAATCCATAAACATATTTCTTTTAAGACGTTTCATAAATTACAAGCTTGCACATTTGAATCATCTGGAAGAAATTTGCTCTTTCCATTGAAGAGTACCGACCTTAAAAGACATCTCTTTTGGGATACTTATCTGTGCCGGTAACAAAGCCTCCTCCACTAGCAAAAACAGAGTACGATGTCTTATATTTTCATTATACGATGTGCACATACTTTTATTTGTTAGTAAAATCTTGACATCCATATTGGATATTACAAGTTAAGATTTATTTATGTGATTTAATTTGAAAATAATCTCATTGGAGTAGGCCAGCGTCAATGTCATCATCCAACTAGAGTCTTGCAAACCTTTTAAGCAATGATGGATACCCTCATCTCTATAACGAGATGAAGTTGGGTGCTTTCTTGAGAAAAAGCTAATGCAAGCTAGATAACGAAATAGATAATGAATTAATTGATGAATGCAAAAGGTTTGTGTTGATCAACAATTCTAAAAAAGACACCATGCTAATCCATTTTTACTCCTACGAATAAATTAAAAACTTCACACAAAACCATTTTTCTTTTTTTTGGATGGCTGCAAATTATATGTAGTGCCCACTTTTCTATCATAGTCTCCATAGAAAAACTTATCAATCATACAATGTATAAGGGAGAGCATGCAAATCCAAAGCAATTCACAATTTATTGACATATATAAATCCAACAGCATCAGAAAAACTTATCAATCATACAAGTGAAAAGCATCACACTTCATAACAAGTCAACATAAATCCCCTCATACCTCGATAGCAAACCATACATGACATCTCACTCAGTCACTCATTTATTTTTACAAACAAACTGGAGAAGTTTGTGGAGGAAACACAAAATAAGACAAACAAACAACAAGAGAAGCAGTCAAAACCAACCAGGGGAGCACACTCTCAACACAGGTGCACGCACGGACAAGAGCAGCATTAATAGTAGTAGTTTTGGTTCAATAATTTGCCTCTCTTCTTCACCCCAAGGGCCTTTTCTTCTTCCCATATTTGATTTCCGCAATCGGGGGTGGTGGGTTGAATTGAAAGCAGTGATTCTTGCAATAGCGGTGCTCCTCGTCATCCCACTCTAGGTTGTTCCACCAGCCCAACTCTCCATTAACGTGGACTAGTCCATGAGAAGTATGAGGATGTGAATGGGGGGAGGAGGAAGTGGTGGCAATGGTGTCTTCCTTCCTGTCCTGTCCGAGTAGAGGGAGCCTATGGAGGCTTGGGCATCCTCGGATTTTGAGCTCCTTCCATTCCGGCAATCGAACTTGCCGGTTCTCATGGAGATGCTGCAGATGTGGCAAATCTTGTAAGCATATGGTTTGGAGCGATGGAAGATGGGTATCTGATTGACAATCTGTTGAGTAGAACACTGCCTTGAGAGTGCTGCAAAATTTGATGGTGAGCATCTTCAGTTTGCGAAGGTCCTGCTCCCAAGGGAAGACTTTCTCGAGTCTTGGGCAATGCTCCAGGTGCACCCATGTTAGACTTGAAAAATCAACATAATGAGATTGGGATGCTACCACTTGGAGTCTTCTCAAGTCGGAGACCCACAACTTCACCAATAATGGAAACTCGGGTCCTTTATCTTCAAAGATGCTCCGCATGTTATGGCACCGCACGAGCTGGCACTCTTTTAAACCTACCCAATTCCACGTATTCAGATATGATAGAGAGGCATCAAACATGTTGTCGTGCAAGAATAACGACTCTGTATAGCCAAGAAGATATCGAAGCTCGAACAGTGCTGGGTTGATTACATTTGTGATTTCCACATGCTTGTCAAGGCGGCATGGGTGGCCGGGGAGCTCTGCATCGGCAAACTTGGTGGTTAAGTCGTATACATCTTTGTAAAGGGATGAGGCCGAGCCCTTCTGGCTGAGTTTGGATGTTGCTACTTGGCTACCGCATGGAGAAACACAAATATGAAATCGTTCCAAACCATTGTCTTTCTCTATCAATCGCTCGACAGTATAAGAATCCAAGGTGCGGAATAACCTTGAATCACCTGCACGAATGTAAGTTTTGCCATGATCAGCATATCCATGTTGTTTGATGGACATACCATGGTCATCAAGGGTGCCAATGCCATCACAGCTGCACTGATCGAAGAAGAACTCCTGGGGAAGCCTCCGTATTTTGTTCCAAGGAAAGCTTCTTAGGCGTTTCATGCCTAAAAGCTCCAATCGCCTAAGCCGAGGTAGCATCAAGATGTCGGCCGGGAATTTTTGATCCCACTTGTTGAAAGATTGAGCATCTCAAGGTATGGAAGATCATGCAGGTCTATGATCTCCAATTGTTGGCATGCTCGCAAAGTAAGTTGAATGGTTGGCGACCCAGAGAGGGAGAAGGATCGGAGGCTGCTGCTACCTGACATTTTTATCTCCTTTAAGGCCTTGCAATCCTTGATGCATAGCTTCTCCAGACCTGGCGCTTTGGAAAGCCACTCTGGCAATGTAGTCAGGCAGGGAATATTGGAGACGGAGATGATTCTCAACTTAGCACTGTTGATTGCATCCATCTCCTTCAAGGCCCAACAATTTTGGAGTTGGATCTCCTCAAGGCTTGTTGCTTTCAAGAGTGATTCTGGCAATGATGTTAGGCAACCATTACCATAGAGGAAGAAGCTCTTGAGCTTAGGACCACCAATGGCCTTCATCTCCTTCAAGCTTGTGCAATCTTGGAGGTGGAGTTCCTCGAGATTTACTGCATTAGAAAATAATTCTGGCAATGATGTCAGAGAACTATTACCAGAGAGGATGAAAATCCTGAGCTTGGCCCCACCAATGGCTTCAATATCCCTTAAGTTCTTGCAATCTTTAAGGTGGAGTTCCTCAAGACCTCGAGCTCTAAAGAGTGATTTTGGTAATGACATCAAGTAGTGATTACTAGAGAGGTCAAGAAGTCGAAGCCACTGCATGCTCTCAAAGGCCAGATCTGGAAGTATTGTGATCTGAGTCCCAGTAAGCCGGAGCACTTGGAGGTTCGTCATTGCTTCCATGGAGGGTAGTGGATCTGCTAGTGCAGTGCAACCATTGAGCAAGAGCTCCTCCAGACAAGACATGTCAGAGAACAAAGAGGGAGGTAGGGATTTTATGTTTGGACATGAGAGATCCAAGTATCGAAGGTTTCGCTTGTGTGTACCCACATCATCAGGTATGTGGTCCAAATAGGTTCCATTCAGATCCAGCACCTCTAAATTTTCTAGGGCTTGCAGTGGAGAAGTCAAAAGAGGTGGAGATGGTTGTGATGATGGAGATGATGATGAGGCGGAGGGAAGGAGGGCTGTGAGGCTATTACAACCTCTTAACGACAACAATCTGAGATTGGTGAGACAGGACAATGAGGAGGGCAGTGATGTCAAAGGAGTGTAGGAGAGATCGAGGACTTGGAGCTGGGGCATGCTTTGAAACAAATCATCAGGGAAGCTGTGTGCCTGCGAGCAACCCCTGATGATCAAGGTAGTGAGAGTTGGTGAGACTTCTCTCGCTGATGGCCTTATCAAACCCATGCCTTGATTGTAGACGAAAGAGACCCCGTCATAGTTTTGGCAAATTTTTTTCATATCATTTTTCTGTTTTTCCCAAATTTCTAGCTTCTCTAGAAGATACAACCTCCGAATGATTGGTGCAGAAATAACACCGAGGCTCGGAGAGGAAGGAGAAGCATGGAATCGTAACAAGGATCGAACAAAGAGCTCTGTCAGTAGAGCCTTTCCTGTGTCAAATAAGGATGATGATGGTGCATCATCCATCTTCTCTTCCTCTTCAGGTTGGTGCACTCGTGCAGTGATAAGCCCACCCGCCACCCAAAATCTCACCAAATCTTCTTGATGGAGACCATGGGCCAGACCTCGTTCTTCATCATCACCTACACTTTCAATGGGTGAGAATAGCAGGCAATATCTTAGGCAATTAAAGATCATGTAAATCAATAATTGATCTTCATCATCATCATCATCATCATCATCATCATCTCTACGGTCGAGGGTTTTAAGAGAAAGGGAAGAAGCGACATCATGAAGCATTTTGAGAGAAAGAAGAGAAGCGACATCAAAAAGCGTTAGAAATAGTAGTAATGATAATAGTTCTTCGTCAATGCATTTCACTCGTCCAGTCCATGTTACCTCATGGGTAACCAAAATGAGGTCCTGGCTGGACCTGCTTTCATTGTAGACATCACCAGACAGAGTGGAGATCAACAACCTGCTACCGTTCCATAGGCTCTGTATCGGTACACCCAATCTATTCCAATTGCGCAACCCATGGGATGAGGTAGGTGTTCCACGACCAATAGGTAATTCTTGCTTGCCAACTTTCCATTAATCCACCTTGCCAATGGAGCTAACGCTTGCCACTCCTCTTCCTCTCGTCCTCTTCTTCCTTCTCTGCCAACTTTCCTTCTCTGTCAAGTGGAATCAACACTAGCTTGGTCTCGTCCTCGTACTCTTCTTCCTCCTCTACCAATATCATAGGCATGACATGATCTTTCTCGGCCTGCATTCCAAGCTCATCTGCTATAGCCATTGCCACCTTCACCCAGCTCATCCTCTTCTCCTTGTTGCTAATTAATGAAGGGCCTTGCAGTCGTATTACATGATCAAATTGTGCCTTCTTGTCCTCAGCCATCTGCATCAGGGCCTTCTCCGTGACATTTGTCAATCGTCCCAACAAGGCTTCTCCATCATCGATCCCTATGGTCCAAATAATTGTAGCATCTCTAGCTTCCTCGAGTATTTCCACTACTTTAGATATTGCTACCTTCTCTGCTTCTTTTATTGAACCCATTAGTTTACTGGGTACAATCTCTTCCTAGAGCCAAAGAAAATGTTCAAATAAATCCTTACGCATTGTGCACGAGTTCTAAGATGTCAGTTCTAAGTTTATTTTTTTAATCCAAGAAGTAAAACACTTGTTTAAAATCTTTTAATTACTAAGCATTACATCTTAACTAAATAGCTGGATGATTCAACATGGATGCTCTATTGCAAGGGGCTGGCATAATTATGAGGAACTATGTTTTTATTGATGTTTAATGTCATGTTTTAAAGAGAAGTTAATATCATATATCTAAGAAGTGGGAGAAAAGAAATGTTGCCTATTATGCCATTTGTTTTTTAAAGTGAAACCAATTAATTCGTGATGATATTAATAGTTGCTCGAGCGCAAACACTTCAAAGATTTGAAAACTATCTCCTTTATTGTCCTTTGTCATAATTAATTGCGTAAAACATTAAAAATTAGTATGTCATATTTTTAAAATTTATTTTCTTATGTACAAGCAACTAAACTGGGTGTTCTTCTATTTAATGATAACAAAAGTAACTCGTGCTCATACCAAGACTAACTGGCACATCGTATCCAAGACTAAGTGATTTATGCGTTTATTGTTAAATTAATACTTTTATAATGTTTAATAATCCTAAGAAAAGCAATGTAATAAGGTTTACCACATCAAGAGAAGATCAACAACTTAAAGTATATATATATTTTCTTGAAAAGTGCTTAGGTTTTCACGTCAATAAGAAAATGATTTGGATATTAAATCTATTTTTATATTTTTATTCAGCTAATTATGGATTTGGAGAGCGCCTGTTCTTAGATAATATTGGCATCACAAAAAACTCATTAAAATTTGATATTAATTTTTATGCTTAAGTCAAACTAACTAAACTATTCATTTATGTTGAAAAAATAAAAAGAAAACTTACATCAAGTATATAAAAATTAGATTTTTAATAGTCTTTCCAGCATCATGATGATAAAAATGTTTTCTTCAACAAAAAGTGCATGTTTCATATTTTGTTCTTCAACAAGCTAAGAATATTATAATTATTGATAAGAAAATCAAGTTATAAGGTTTAGAAAAGCTAGCTAATATTTAAAGTTAGGATCAAATAATTCAAATAATCTATATTAAAATGGATTTTACTCTATTACATGCCACTCTCTACTTGATAAGATGATGACCCTTGATGTTCAACCAATTCAATCATCTATTATTTTTAGATCGCATATATGTCCATAGATTACATATCATAAATACATTGAAATATTTCAATGATTACATCTTTCCATAAAAAGAAGAAAAAAAGTCAATTCTTTATCTATTTGATAGAAGGAAAAAAAATCCTATTTTATTTTTAAATATTTTAAAGATACTATTTGTAATCTTATTGTCAACAAAAAATTCTATTTAATCAATAGCTATTAAATCCCAACCAAAGTTCAACTCTACCCAGGATCACATTGTTAAGCCTCATTACCAACTCAAATGATTAGATCAAATTTACATAAAAGAATCATAAAGAAATTATTCTTCAAAAATTTACAAAAAAAATATGTATGTAAGAAAATATATAAGCTAGCTAATATTTTTTATTATTTTAAATAATAAAATTACTAAATATCAAAGATGGTAAAGAAAGTACATATATTTCATTTTCTACTAAAGAAAAAATAATTTTAATTATTAAAGCTGCTTGGAATTATAACCTTATTTTATAATTAAATGAATTATTCATACTTACATGAACACCAACCATAACTCAATGATTGGGTGGGTATAGATTGGTATTTCTTTTTATTTTTTGAAGTGAAGTAATTCATTTCAAATTAGGAAATGAGTTCCATCTACAAGAGGTGAAATTGCTTTATATTCTACTAATTATAAGAGATAGAATTAAAACTATCAATCTTGCATACAAGGGCCACTATGGTAAGAAAAAATACATGATATTGAAATTCTAATTGTTGTGAGATTGAATTTAACACATAAAAGAAAAAAGATAAAAAAAAGGCATAACTTAAAGGTCACATTTTCAAGAGATATTAAGATTATAATAATGTCGATATAAGGTGGATTCTTCTAAAACCACTGTGAAATGAAAGTTAAAAGGATGATATACCAATTATAGTAACATATGATATTGTTATTTGATTATTTTTTTTCATGCAATATTATATCATATTTTAAACTATAATGCATATATGAATTGTAATAATAGTAAATTAGATGGACATAGAACAACATTAAAATATCATATAATGTTTTAATTATATACTAGAAGATATCATAGCGATGATACTTTTTTAATTGAATGTTAGTCACATGTTTGTGCGTAAGCACATACATATATATTTATAAATGTGATGCATAATAGGGCCGCTAAATCCAACATGATATAAATGTAATGTCATGAAACAAAAAAATATTTTTAAATATTAATATGAGCAAAATATGTGCAAAATTCTTAAATTAGATTTATGATTACTTAAGATAAGCATCAATCTCTAGATAAAGAAAAAGAACTTAATTGATTAATAAAAACATGATAATAAAGAAAAAAATTATTCCGCATGAGTAGGTATCTAAGTTGATGGCCCTCCTACTAGTCTGTTCAAAATATCTCTTTTCAATTGCTTGTGCATGAGGTGAAGCTAGATATATCTTTTCCATAATTTGGAATATATGACTTGTAAACTATTTTAAAATATAAATTATATAAAAATTAAAAAAAAATTAAAATTTAAATAAAAATATAACATACTAAAATTGATCCACTATGAAGGTTAATAATTTAAAACATGAGATAAATATAATGTTATATTATAAGAAAATATTTTTAAAAAATAATACAAGCATAAAATATATAGAATGATATTTGCATAATATATAGTGGTCATGAATTAAATATACGATTTCTCATGATATGCACTAATCTTAACATAAAAAGAAGCATTATTGATTAATCAAAACATAATAATAAAGAAAGGAGATATTAAATGTGATTAATATTTTGCATGATTAATATTTTACTAGTATGTTAAAAAATTCTTTTCTAGCATTTGCTTAGAAAGTTAATAAATATGATATATCTATTCCATAGTCTCTAATATATTAAAAACAAACTATATTAAAATAAAAATTGTACAAAGTTTAGGTAGATAATAATTTAACGAAATATATTTAAAGAACCATGCTTCCAATATTTGCTAGAAGAACAAAGAAGATAAGAAAAACATGCACCACGAGATTCATAAACTCCTTTGCTGATTTCAAACCTATACTACCGTGGTGATATTTATACTTTCACTTGTCTTTGCTTTCTAAAGAAGGAAGAGATTAAGGTAATAAAAGAAATAAAAGGAATCAAATATCTTACTTGTGATTTAAAAGTAAAAGTCATATTCTCTTTAAAAACTAAAAGTTACTTGCAACAACATTTTTTTAATTCATAATATTTAATAATTAGTATCTTAGTTGATCTATAACTTACACCTCGCAATGGCATCATTGGTTCCTATTTTGTTCATAATAATCTTTGTTGAGTATAATAGTGCACCATCTATTCTGAGTAATGGCTAGAGATGGGCGTAGACTAAATGGCATGCAAGCTAGCTCAAGCTCAATCAAAAAAAATGAATGGCCTGAGCCCAATTTTTCAACCTATAGGATTGAGCCAGATCTAATTTTAGAAGCCCAATCAATTTCTAATCAGATCCAAACTTAGAAAAAATAGACCTAGCTCGAACATGACCCAAAAAATTATATATATATATATATATATATATATATATATATATATATATATATATATATGTGTGTGTATGTATGTATGTATGTATGTATGTATATTATAAGAGAATATGTGTTTCTTATCAAGTTTGACCCTTGTTCTTGAGAAGAAAACAAGTCATTTGAACACCATAAGAGCATGAGGGTGGCATTAGCTTTTCAAATATTTAATACATAGTTGTTTTAGTACGCTAGGCTTAGGTTAGACTTGGACTCTCAAAGAATTCAGTCAATACGACTAATGCCTACTCCTAATAATGGCAAATTCTATCTTGCTTCCAACTGTATCTGGATGGTGTCATAAAAATAGAAGTGCAATGATATAGGGATGTAAAAAAAAAAGCTTGAGGCATTTGGGCGAGAGATTTGAATGGATGAAGTTGAAGCTTGGTTCATATATATATATATATATATATATATATAAAGCATTATAGCTAAAGCCCTAAGTAATATATCTCACAATAGCAATTCAAAATATAGCATTGCTCTCACTGGTGGGTGATAAGGCATAAAATGGCAATCTATAGCCATAATTTACAGGGTTTGGAGAGTTAATGAACTTACTATATAGCAAGCAAATAGTTTTTTAACCAAGGAGACTCATTCAGGCTAGGTGAATTCTTGCCGGAGGAAGTTATGAAGCAAAAAATAATGCAATTGCTCTTTGTCACAAACTACTTGCAAAATAAAAATTAAACTTTAATACACAAGTAAATCAGATATATCTTCCTCATGATCGTAAACTTTAAACTTATAAGCTATATCAAAAGTATGAATTATATAAAAAATACATCAAGAACAAATTAAGTATAAATATGTAAAAAATTATCTTCTGAACTTGTACCGAAAAAAATGGAGTTTAACAAACAAGAGGCAAGTCATATAAAAAACTTTGAAGTTCTTTGTTGATATCAAAACTATACCATGTTACCGCTATTTATGGTTCCACTGGTCCATGCTTCACATGAGAGGAAGTGATCAATCGAATCAAAGGAATAAAGCGATCAAACGAGCAGGGATTTAAAAGCAAAAGTCATTTGAAATGGCTTTGAGAGAGATCCGAAGTCCACCTTCTTTTCTTGCATCACCTCCTTTTATTTTTTATCTCCTTTATTGCTTTTAACTTTTTTATATATATATATTCTTATAGTTGTGACCACTTTAAAAATTTGTTCTTAATTTTCACTGATTATTAATTCTTTCCGTATGTCTTTACCTTTTTAAATATGTTATTTAAAAAAAAAAAAGAAACAAGCTAGACTAGTGAGCTTCGGACTGACATACTCAACAGGAGCAATCATTCCATCACATTGAATTGGAGAAAAGTGGAAAGGCATGGCAACAAATTCACGTGAGCTCAGATCTACACCAGAAACTGGATCTGATCGGTCAGGGGTTAAATAAAGTATAACTTTACTCAATTCCGGTGCACATCGTATATATAAAGTATTGCGTGATTCTTTGCTTGTTCAAGCCCTAATCTCCGTTTTCTTTCTTTAAAGCTGCGTTCAACTTTTTCTTTTTTACGTTTTTGGAGAAGAAAGCTGGAGCATTCTCATCACGACAAATACATTGGTATGCATATTTTTATATTTTTTATATCTTGAAATATTTTAATATAATCGGGCTAACTAGTTGATCTAATGATTAAACTAGTGATCTACTTGTATTGCCTCTTTATGTGGTTGGTCTCTAATATAAATTTACTAATTAGAGCTCAATCTTTTGACCACCAAACTATATTTACAACTTTTGGTACTACAAATCCTATTCTAAAAATTTTATAAATATTTTATTAAAAATCTTTTTGATCATAGAGTTCAGTATTAAAAATAAGTGTATGACCCATCCATTTCAAGATATAATTAATAAGATGACTTACAAATTAAAATAATTAATAAATCATATCAAGTTATTATTTTTTAAAGTATATATGGTATATTTTTATTACCTTTCGGTCAAGCAACATATAAGAGTAAGCATATTATATTCAATTAAATCTTACTTGTGTTTTGGAACCTAATTAGACAATACAAATTGTATGCTACGAATCTATTTTTTTCTATATATCAAAAATTTAATCAAATGAAACCAATAAAATTGAGATAAATTTAACTCTGTGATCCATAAGGTCTCTTACTATCAACAGAAAAACTCCATTTGATCAATAACTATTAAATCCCAAAGAAAGTTCAAGTCTATCAGGGGCATATAGTTGAGCCTCCTTACCAACTCAAATGATTGGATCAGATTTATATAAAAGAATCATGAAGAGATTTTTTTCCAAAAAGTTTACAAAAAATATGTATGTAAGAAAATATTTAAGCTAACTAATATGTTTTATTATTTTAAATAATAAATTATTAAATATCAAAGATATATAGTAAAGAAAATATATATTTCATTTTCTACTAAAGAAAAAATAAATTTGATTATTAAAGCTACTTGGAATTATAACCTTATTTTATAATTAAATGAATTATTCATACTTGTATGAACGCCAACCATGCCTCAATGATTGAGTGGGTATAGTTTGATATTTCTTTTTATTTTTTGGAGTGAAGTAATTCATTTAAAATTAGGAAATGATTTTCATGTATAAGAGGTGAAATTGTTTTATGTTCTACTAATAATTATGAGAGATAGAATTAAAACTGTCAATCTTGCATACAATAGCAACTATAGTAAGAAAAAAAAGACATGGTACTAAAATTCTAATTGATGTGAGACTGAATCTAACACATAAAAAAAAAAAAAAAAAAGACACAACTTAAAGGTCACATTATGGCAGATCCTTTTAAAATGGCTATGAGTTATTATAATGAAAGTTAAAGGCATTATATAGAAATTATAGTATTATATGATATTTTTCTTTGATTGTTATTTTTCATGCAATAAGATATCATATTTAAAACAATAATGCATATATGAATTGTAATAATAGTAAATTAGATGGGCATAGAACAACATTAAAATATCATATAATGTTCTAGATATATACTGGAAGATGTCATATTAGGATGATACTTTTTTTTAATTAAATGTTAGTCACATGTGCGTTGATAGGAACATACATTTATATTTATAAATGTGATGTAATAGGACCGCTAAATCCATTATAGAGGTATTAAATTTAAAACATGACATAAATGTAATGTCATAAATTAAAAAACAAATATTTTTTTTATATTAATATGAGCAAAATATGTGCAAAAGTCATAAATCAGATTTATGATTTCTTAAGATATGCATCAAAGAACTTAATTGATTAATTAATAGAAACATGGTAATAAAGAAAAGAAGAAAAGTTTTAAAAAAAGAGGTATTATGCATGATTAGATATCTAAGTTGATGACCCTTCTAGTAGATTATTCAAAATATCTCTTTTCAATTGTTTGTGCATGAGACGAAGCTAGATAGATCTTTTTTTATGACCTAAAATATATGACTTATAAACGGTTTTAAAATATATATTATATGAAAAGTTAAACAAAGAAGAATTTAAAAGTTAAATAAAAATATAATATACAAAAATTGATCCACTATGAAGGTTAATAATTTAAAACATGAGATAAATTTAGTGTCGTATTATAAGAAAATATTATTTAAAAAATAATATAAGCATAAAATATATAGAATGATATGCATATATATATAGAGGTTATGAATTAGATATATGATTTCTCATGATATGCATTAATCTCAACATAGAAAGAAGCATTATTGATTAATGAAAACATAATAATAAAGAAAGGAGAAATTAAATATGATTAATATTTTGCATGATTAAGTATCTAAATTATTGATGATCCTTCTATTACAAATTTTATCAATATGTTCAAAAAAAAAAATTTTATTGTTTGTGCAAGAAGTTAAATGTGATATATCTACCCTATATATAGTCTCTAATATATTACACATAAACTATTTTAAAGTATAAGTTGTACAAAGTTTAACTATAGAAAAATTTAACTAAACATACCTCAAGAACCGTGTTTTCAATCCTTGCCAGAAGAACAAAGAATATAAGAAAAACAAGCACCAAGAGATACGTATAACTTCTTTGTTGACATCAAACCTACACTATCATGGTGTTATTTATAGGTTCACTTATTCTTGCTTTCCAGAGAAGAAAGAGATTAAGCTAATAAAAGAAATAAAAGGAATCAAATACCTTACTTATGATTTAAAAGTAAGAATCATATTCTCTTTAAAAAGTAAAAGTTGCTTGCAATAATATTATTTTTTAATTCATAATATTTAATAATTGGTATCTTAGTCAATCTATAACATGTACCTTGGCAATGGCATCATTGGTTTCTATTTTGTTCGTATAATTAATCTTTTTTGAGTACAATAGTGCACTCTCTTTTCCAAGTAATCATTCCATCACTCAATGGGAGTAATCATTCCATCACATTGAATTGGAGAAAAGCTTATCGACAGATCGTCAAAAACTGGATCCGATCACGATCAGGGGATAAATAAAGCATAACTTTACTCAATTCCGCTGCACAGCTAATAAAGTATTGCGTGGTTCTTTGCTTGTTCAGGCACAAATATCTCTTTTTCTTTCTTGAAAGCTAACGTTCAACCTTTTCTTTTTTCCATTTTGTTTTAAGATGAAAGCTGGAGTATTCTCATCAACGGCGAGTGTAGGCATATAGCAGCGTCCGAAGTATGAATATATCCTGAACTCTTATGCTGTGAGTACAAGCGTCCACATGGACCTTTAACTGAACCAATTACAAATGCACACCTTCAATTCATCCACCATGCTTAAATTGTATCAAAGATATCTTCTGCTCTTTTATGGAAGACCAATATCCATGTTCATCTTCTAATCGTCCAACCCTATGACACTCCCAATTCATATTAAGGATGGTAAAATTAAACATGGCATACAAACATGACTTGTACCCAACATGAAATAAATAAGTTTAGATTATCTTAAGTGAGTTCATATTATAAAGACGTCAATACAATTATGATACAGAATAATCCAGTCATATCATTAGTTGACCTGCCAACTTAAAAATGATCAGTTTAGAACTTATTTAGTTAATGGCATATTAAGTAGATCATATTAAGCAGATCGAATCATGTTTATTAATATCGAGCAAGTCATATTATGTTATCTTAATATAATACAATTTATTAATTAAATAGATTGTATATATCATATGTAATAATCATGTCATGTTCGTATTTGAATTTTGATATTATTAATTAATTGTATCATATTCGTGCCAATCCATATACTGTTATACTTTAACTTCGATATGATACGAATCCAATACGAAAATACAAATTACCATCTCTACTTGCATCATTAGCCATGTAATCTTCCTTTGATAACAGAATTGTAATTTTACTGAGAAAGAAAACAAAATAATTAAAGTTAATAGAAGAGAAAAATTGGTTGCCTTTCGATGGCCCTATTATCACGAGCTAAATACAATACAACCACAAAATTTTCGGCTATTACTCTAAGAATTATACAAAGGCTCTATATATCTGGGAGCGACTGAGGCTTGTGAGCGAAGCACTGACGGTACTCGGTGGGAGCAATCAAACCATCGCATTGTAATTGGAGAAAGGGACAAAGCCACGCCGGCAGATTCACGGTGACGATAACTAAAAGATAGTATGCCTTTACTCAATTCGAACGCGTATCAAGTAAAGAATGGCGTGGTTCCTTGCTTGTCCGAGTTACATTGCTCTGCTCTAATTTCCGTCTTCTTTCTATGAAGTTGCTTTCAACTTTTTCTTTTTATTTCTTTTTCTTTTTTTTTTAGGGGAAAAAAAAAAGCTCTATCTTCCTCGCAAAGAAAGACGGGAATTCTGTCGTCAGGCATATAATCATCGGATTCCCTGTTAATATATATGCAATAACAATTTTACCCCTCATCACATACCATTTGAATCTAATATGAAATAAGTAGATTTGAATTACCTTAAATAGATCTATATTATAAAGATGTCAATACAATTATAATATAAAATAATTATGTCATACTATAAGTTAACCCATCAATTTAAAAGTAATTTATTTAGAATTTATTTAATTAAAAATATATTAAATAAATTATGTTAAATGAATCGAATCATGTCTACTTGTATCGAGCGAGCTATATCATATCGTTTCAATTTAATATAATTTATTTATTAAATAGATTATACATATTATATCGTGTTATTCATTTATTAATTATTTTATATTTATATTTATATTTATATTTTTAATATTATTAATTGATTATTTCATATTCATATCAATTCATATAACGTTATACCTTTACTTTAATACGATATAAATATGATAAAAAAAGTGTGAATTACTACCCCTGCTTACATCATTAGTCATAAAATTTTTTCTTGATAATATATTATAATTTTAATTATTTTAATTTTATTAAAAAAATAAAAAATAATTAAAATTAACATAAAAGGCAAATCAACTACCTTCGAATGGCCCCTATTGTTACGCCAGGAGGTGAACATGCACTACCATCATAAAACTCCAAATTGTAACCTAAAAAACACCGAGTTACGTTGCTCTGCTCTAATTCCCGTCTTCTTTCTATGAAGTTGCTTTCAACTTTTTCTTTTTATTTCTTTTTCATTTTTTGAGGGGAAAAAAAAGGTATATCTTCCTTGCAAAGAAAGACGGGAATTCTGTCATCACGGCCAGTGCAGGCATATAATCATCGGATTCCCTGTTAATATATATGCTTGTCTTGACTCTTTTTATTTTTTCCTTGGATTCCTGAGAGAATGCACCCCTGCAATTAATCTATCATGCTTAAATTATACCAAAGATATCTGCTCTTCCATGGAGGATTAAGAGAGCCAACCTGTGACAAGTCGCCAGCATCATCTATTTCGTTGAAATAATATAAGAGGAAACAAGGAGTTCTAGGACTGATACGAAGGTTTCGCAACCTAGCAAAGATAAAGACAGATCAGCAAAGAGGACTCTTCAAGCATCGGTCCCAACAATATCTAGAAACAAATAGGACAAACTTAGATTCAAAAAACAAAAGCCAAGCAAAATCGAATAGGGATTCATCCGCACTCAAGCACTACCCACTAATTAACAAATTTACATCTAGGAATAACAAAATTGAATATGACATGAACACGGTTCGAGCTTAATAAGAAATAAGTAGGTTCAAATTACCTAAAGTAAGTTTGTATTATAAAAGTATCGATATAATTATCATATAAAATAATTATATCACATTGAGAATTGATCCACCAACCTAAAGGTCATCCGTTTAAAACTTATTTAATTAATAGCATATTAAATAAATTATGTTAAGCAAATTGGATCATATCTATTCGTATTGAGCGAGTCATATCATATCATTTTTAATCTAATATAATTTATTTATTAAATAAATTATACATATTGTATCATATTATTTGTACAATAATCGTGTCATGCTTATGTTTGGATTTTGATATTATTAATTAATCATAATGTATTCGTGTCAACACCTGATAATAGAATTGTAATTTTACTTTAAAAAAAAGATAGAATAATTAAATAATTAAAGTTAACAAAGGAGGCTAACCATTTGTCTTTGGATGGCCCCTATTATTACGCTGCGAGCTAAACATGCAACACAACCACAAAACTCCCAACCGTAACTCTAAGAATTATACAAAGCACATATTTATACACACACACACATTACACTTCAGTGAGTATTGTTTCAATTATAAAAATTACAAATTAAGTCATTACAAAGATTGATATCAGATGACCTGATTTATCTTGAACTACTCATACCTTTTTTTTCTAAGCAGAAATACTAAAATCTTTCTTATCTCTGGTTTCTCACTCCAAATATAATTCATCCCAAATCTTAAGTATTTTGAGGCCTTGTAGGCAAACAAAAATATAAAAGAATTTAATGAGTCTAAGCCTAATAAAAATTCCCTGAACCTCAACATGGGGCATGGCTTATCTTTACAAACATATAGTATTTAACAGCATGGATATGAATAATAATATAGCATAATATGAACATAACTTAAAGCAATAAGATAATTGTATTAGAATAATAATCAAATCATGTTCAATAGTAGTAGTATCATCAAAGGACATATGGTAGTAGTATCATCATGAATTAATATTCAATTATATTCATTAAGTTATTGAATAGTGGTTTATTCAATTTCATAATTAATTAGATGCGCATTGGACTAGTGAAGGTATTCAGTTTGTGACAAGCAATCAAGTCTAGTCACAGTTAGGGCAGCCTCTTATGTTGATCAGTGAAGAAATATAAAATGATTCTATGAACACAAAGGCATATAATTGATTGATCGATCTGAACCAAGCTCATTCGAGTAGAAATAAGTTTAGTCCTATACCCAAGTGTGAAAAGTTTCTGAATAATATAAGTGAATCATTTAATGCTTACATCGCATAGGTTAACGAACAACCAATTCTATCAATACTAGAGACTATTAGAGGTAGTAGGAGAGAATAGCAATCAAATCATATTCAATAGTAGTAGTATCATTAAAGGACATATGATATGTATGATCAACAGTGAACGATATATCATCATAATTATCATCATGAATTAATATTTGATTATAAATTAAATATTATATGAACCGGCTTTGAAAGAGATGAGATCCAAAGCCCATCTTTTCTTTCTTGCATGGCCTTCTTTTATTTTTTATCTTTTACTGCTTTAACCATTTCTTATATATTTCTTTTAGGTGTAACCACTTTAAAATTTTGTTCCTAAATTTCATTGGTTATTAATTCTATCTATATGTCTTTACTTTTTAAAATATGTTATTTAAAAAATGAAAAAAAAAAAAAAAACAAAAACAAAAACAAAATCAACTGAGGCTTGTGAGATTCGTACTGACATAGACATACTCAATAGGAGTAATCATTCCATCGCATTGAGTTGGAGAAAAGCTTACTGTCATATCGTCAAAAACGGGATCCGATCACGGTCGGGGGTTAAATAAAGCTTAACTTTACTCAATTCCGCTGCACATCTAATAAAGTATTGCGTGGTTCTTTGCTCATTCAGGCACAAATCTCCCTTTTTCTTTCTTGAATGCTATCGTTCAACTTTTTCTTTTTTCTATTTTTTTGAGATGAAAGCTGGAGTATTCTCATCGACGGTGAGTGTAGGCATATAACATCGTCCGAAGTATGAATATCCTGAACTCTTAGATAGTGTTTGATAGAAAAAATATTATTCATGGATAAGTATATGGGATAAAGTTTATCCTCTGGCTATCCCTAGGGATATCCCTTGATTATCTCATTAATCATATCAAATGCAAAAAGATAAATCCATAAGATAACTTTTTTTTTACTTTTATTTGGAGGGATAACCAGTTATTCCTGCATTCTCTAGGGAATAAATTGAGAGGATATCCCATGGTTAACCATGGTTAACTATGGATTATCCCTTTAGTTAACTTTATTCCCAACTATCCCTTATAGTTATGGCTTTTGGGAATAAGAAGGGATATCCCTTGGATATCCCCTCTTATCCCCTATTTCAAACACTACCTTAAAATCATCCGAAGTACAAGCGCCCACATGGACCTTTAACTGAACCAATTACAAATGCACACCTTCAATTCATATTAAGCGAATTATATCATATTAATTAAATATTATTTATTTATTAAATATATTATATATTATATGTATGATAATTATGTTATATTTCTATTTAAATTTTAATATAATTAATTAATTATATTATATCAGTGCTAATACATATATTATAACATCTTGGCTCCAACATGAAAACATACATTAATGTTTTTATCGTCGACGTACTGTTTTATTTCTCATCTCTTTCTTTGTTTAAGTTTTTTTTTTCCTTATATTTTTTCTATTTAGTTATGATCACTTCAAAATTTTCTCTATAATATTCATCGATTGTTAATTCTATCAATCTATCTTTAGCGTATTATGTATGTTAGTTGTCATTTAACCCAACTAAGGGCACGTGCCAGCTGGGCGCAGCTAAGGCTTGTGAGCTACGTAGTGAGCAATCATGCCATCTCATTACATGGAGAAACGGACAAAGCCGCGAGTTCACGTGCGGTTGGGCTCGCTCGGCAAATTCACGGTGACGATAGCTAAAAGATCGCATACTTTTCCTCAATTTCAATGTTATCAAGCAAAGAATGGCGTGATTCTTTGCTTGTCCGAGCTACACTGCTCTAATTCTCGTCCTCTTTCTTTGGAGTGAGCTTTCAACTTTTTTATATATATATTTTTTTCATTTTTTTAAGAAAAAAGTTACATCTACCTCGCAAAGAGAAGACGGGGATTCTTCAGCCCGTGACGTCTAAACATCGTTAACTTTCATGCTGTCAGTATAAGACTTGGGACCTTTAACTTTAGCATTTTTTTTTCTTCTATATAACAAGAGAATAGGAATATTGTGTTATGAGAATGAACAGTAAAGGTTGAAGCTAGCTATTAAAAAAAAAAATTTGAGCCAATCATCGGATTTTCTGTGAAAATGGTTGTTCACTCGTTTGTTCATCCGGTTAATCTATTTACAATTAAAATATTAAAATTATATAATTTTAAAATTTTAAATTAAAAATTAATTCATAATATAAAAATTAAGTTATAAGTTATTCAAAATTTGTATTTAAAATAAAAATTATTCTAAAATATCATAATTTTTCATTCTTGTGAGTTATAAGCATTTTTTTTTTTTGAAACTATTTTACAATAAGAGACTATTATAATATGGTGCTATCAATTCACGAATAGTACTTTTCTTTGCCTATTAACTTCTACACATTCAGATTAAATTTTGATATAATTTATAACACACCAAGCTCACCTACTGATACAATTAATTTGTTAGTGAAGCAAAATTATAGAGCTCTAAAATTGAACAAAAATTAATTGATAGTATATAAATTTAAATTATAAGCTATTTAAACTTTTTTTATTTGATATAAAATTATTTTGGAGTATTATAGCTTGTATTGACCCTTTTTAATTTTTCTTTTACTTTCCTAATTTTTTCCTCGGATTCCTAAAAAAATGCACCCTTGCAATCAATTCAACATGCTTAAATTATACCAAAGATATCTACTCTTCTATGGAGGAAAGAGAGCTAGGTAAAGAGATTCATTCTTCTTGACAACATTGGTTCATCTTCTGATCCCCAACCCTATGGCTCTCCGAATTCCTGCTCAACTTGAATTCTTGCTTATTGTTGATGTATTGGCTTGTGTTTTCCCTAGTCTATAATTTAGTTTTATTTTTTTTCTCCTCTACTTGTACATTAAGAAAATAAATCAAAAATATGTCTATTCTTTGGATATGCATACAATAAGTGTGTAGATAATCTTAATAGATTTACAAAGCTATGACAAGTCATTAACATCATCTATTTCATTGAAATAGTAAAATAGAAAAAAAAGAGATCTAGGGATGATCTAAAGGTTCCACGACCTAATGAGATAGCACTAATTTAGAGACAAACTAGCAAAGCAGACTCTCCAAGCATCCCAACAATATCTAGGATAAATAGGACAAACTTAGATGCCACAAAGCAAAAGCCAAGCAAAATTGAGCTACTGAAGATTCTGATCTCATGAAATAGAAAGGAAGAACTTAACACAAATGGGGATTCATCCACACTCAAACTTATCCATTAATTAATGGGTTTGCGCCTAAGGATGGTAAAATTGAACACAACATACAAATACGATTTAAACCAAACATAAAATAAGTAGATTCATATTACCTTAAGTGGGTTTGTGTTATAAAGATATTGACACAATTATAATACAAAAATAATTATTATATCATATCAGAAGTTGATCCACCAACTTAAAAGTGATCCATTTAGAAACCACTTAATTAATGACATATTAAGTAAGTTGTGTTAAGTGAATAGGATCATATATATTCATGTCAAGCTAGTTATGGCGTATCGTCTTAATCAAATACAACTTATTTATTAAACAAATTATGTATATTATATCATATTACCTTATAATAATTGTATCATGTTCATGTTTGGATTTTGATATTATTATAAATCGTATCATATTTGTGTCAACCTATATATATTATATCTTAATTTTAATATGACATGAAAATGCAAATTACCATCCGTGCTTGCATCATTAGTCATGTAATTCTTATCTTGATAATTTTACTAAGAAAGAAAAAGATAGAAAAATTAAATAATTAAAGTTAATAGAAGACACAAACGACTATCTTGGATAGCCCTATTGTTATGTCACGAGCTAAACATGCAGCACAGCCACAAAACTCCCAACTATAACTCCAAAAATTATACAAAGCCTCTCTCTAAATATATTATTAATTCTTATACATTAAACTTCATTGAAATTTTATTTTGACTATAAAAATTATAAATTAAGTCATTATAACGATTGATGTTAAAAAATGACCTGATTTATCCTTAACTACTTATACTTTTACCAGCAAAAGTACTAAAATCTTTCTTATCTCCGACTTCTCACTCCAGCATAATTCTTTTTTAATCTTAAGCATTTTGAGGTCTTGTAAACAAACAAAAATATAAAAAGAATTTGATGAGCCTAAGCCTAATAAAAATCCCTTCGAACCTCAACATGAGGCATGGCTTGTCATTACAAACATAGTATTTAATATCATGGACATGAATATAATATAGCATAATATGGACATGACTCAAATCAATAAGATAATTATATTAGAATAACAATCAAATCATGTTCAATAGCAATAGCATCATCAAAGGACTTAATATATGGTATTATGATCAACAGTAAGGACATCATCATAATCATTATCATGAACCAATGTTCAATTATATTCATTAAGTTATTGAATAGTAGTTTATTCAATTTCATAATTTTTGTAATTGGATGGGCATTAGACTAGTGAAGGTAATATTTCAATTCGTGGCAAGTAATCAAGTCTAGTCATAATCCACTTATGTTGGCTAGTAAAGAAATATAGAAATGATTCTATATGAACACAAATGCATATAATTGATTGATCAATATAAACCAAGCTCATTAGAGTAGAAATACATTTAGCCCTATATCCAAGTGCAAAAAAATTTCTGAATAATATAAGTGAGTCATTCAATGCTTCCATAGCATAGGTTAGGGATCAACCAATCTTATCAATACTAGAGATTATTAGAAGGAAGCTGATGGTTAGACTTCATAAGAATAGAGACAATATGGCAAAGTATAAAGGAGATAAATGCCCTAAAATATAGAGGAGGTGAAGAAGGTGAAAAATGTTTCTAAGGGTTAAGGGCTGATATATGAGGTCACCTATGGCAAAGTTGAGTTTATAGCTGATATATCCAAGAGGACTTATATATGTTATAAATAGAACATCTCTAAGATCTATTGTACGTATGCATTGACATTAATCTTTTATCAAAAGAAAGGCTAGAAGTTTATGTTGACAAAGCATATTATATTGAAATTTATTTGCGCACATATTCATACATTTTGAATCCCCTAAATGATCAAGACACATGGTCTAAAACAAGCTGAAATCCTATTCTACTTTCAGTCTTAAAAAGACTCAATGGTAGATCTAAAAAGCAAAGACTTAAGGACTCTAAAGAGCCATAAAACCCATACAAATTGAAAAGAACAAATTTAAGTTTGAGATATAGAAAATATGGTTCTTATGGTCAAAATCAGTAGACATGCAAGGACTAGTTAAAAGTAAAAAGATATGCCCGAATAGACCAAAATGCTAGTAAATGTTCCCTCTTTCATTTCCATTGTACATCTATAAGATTCAAGGTTTTAATAGGTTGGTGTCTTGTTTGCTGAATTTATGAAACTCATCACAAGTTTAAAAGAAAATTGGGATATTTATAGGGTTTGAAATAGCCGTTAACGTCCATAGTTAAATAAAGATATTACTTCTTTCAGCTACTAACAATAGTTAATAAAGAGGCTTTCTTTCTATTTAATTAATGCTTTTGATTGATCAGCCCAAAAAATTTATTTGATTGACTTTGACTTGACCTAATCACAATAGTGTTTATAGCCATGATCCATGTGACATGCCTAATTCCTAAACTGATTAATTTCATGGCTGCATGCATCATATATCATGTATCCTATGTTAGATCTTATGCATTATTGCACCTGGTTTCTATTTTACCATTATAATTGGTGCTCTAGTGTATTTTGTTGATGCAAAGAAATAAAAGGGTGACGTGAATAATTTCTACCTATAGATCTGAGAGAATAGAAAGAACTGAAAAAGATGGTTTGTTGCTAACGTCCATAGGAGGAGGATGGAAAGTAATAAAATGTTGGGATGCTTATATATATATTTCTTAGTGATTGTTTTATCACTATAAGAGAACAAAAATATAGCGACGCATCGCTAAACATGCTATTGCGACGTATTAGCAACGCAATGACGGCGTCGCTACGATGATCATCGCAATATCAATTTATCAAATTACGTCGCTTAACAGCGACTCTCTGCGATGCACTAAATGTATCGCAATATTGCGATGCAACTAAATGCGTCGTAATATTGCGACGCATCCTAAATGCGTCGCTAATTTTAAAACTAATTTTTAATATTTAATAATATTATTAAATATTGCGACGCATTCAATTATGTCGCAATATTTAATAATAATATTTTAGATATATTAGCGACGCAATTTGAGAAGCTAATGCGTCGCTAATTAATTTTTTTTAAAATATTGCGACACCAGGTCATTGCGTCGTAATATTTAATAATAATATTTTAGATATATTAGCGACGCAATTTGAGTCGCTAATGGGTCGCTAATTATTTTTTAAAAAAATATTGCGACGCCAGGTCATTGCATCGTAATATTTAATAATAATATTTTAGAAATATTAGCGATGCAATTTCAATCGCTAATGTGTTGCTAATTAATTTTTTAAAAAAAAATATTAAAAATTAAAATGGTTAATATAATTTTATTACATTTAAATATTGATTGAAACATTCATAACTCATATTGATCCAAACATTCATCATTCAATTTCTAAAAATAATTAATATTAAAATTTTGAAGTTTTTTTGTACAAAATATAAAAAGTAAAGAAAAAATACATCAAGAATCGGCACGATCACGTGGAGGCTGAAAACCCTGCGACATGTGGCTAACCATATCCTACAACTGATGCATCTGCTCTCGCATGTCTGCAAGCTCCTGTTGAAGGTGTCCCGTATGCTGCTCGAACTCGTGCTCAACCTCCCATCGAACCTCCTGCCGAACGTCCTATCGAACCTCCTGATGAACCTCCTCCGTGATAGATCTCGAATATCGTCTAAACGCTCGACAGGAATATCACCAGAATATCGCGAGCTAGAGGCCTGATGAGAAAAATATGCAGAAGCTCTAGTGCCCAGACCATAGACCCTGCGGTCTCACGGCTGGGCACCAACAGCCTCCAAAAACACACGTCGACTCTCCTCTGCTGAGAGTTCGATGGGCGTCCCCCCATCAGTGGAGTCGACCTGCGATGCCTAAGAGTGAAGCTCCTCGACTCGTGTCTTTGAATTATAAAATCAACAATAAATGAATCAATAAATTTCTTTAAATAAAATTTTAGAAATTAAACAGATACAACATAAAGCTAATTTCTTACCGCAACCTCCGTGATCGTGTATCGACCCAGGAACTGTCCCTCCTAGTGTGTGTCACCCTGAATAGACGAAACTCACCAGGATCTTCGCCCTCCTGCTCAGACTATAACAACAGAAAATTGATATTAAAGTAAGTATTTATAAATAACTAAATTAGTAATTAAATTATTTATGTTTTCTTACCATACGACGTCTATGCTCCTGAATCGAAATAGAGCCCGAAGTGTGGCGGGAGAGACCCGTGCCAGGACCGCCCCTCTCGGATCGGCGGTTCATGCTGGCTGATGCGGACCTCCTGCGCCAGCCATCAGACTGCCAGACCTGCTGCCACTCGTGCCAAATACCCTATGGCACATGCACAGGACGATGACCCGATGACCTCCAACGATGAAGCATGTCGGAGTATCGGTGTCCCGTAAGAGCTTCCCATGCTGCCCTAATGGCATCATGGCTGGCAGGGTCCCACGTAAACTTTTTCTGCATTAAAATAAATAGTTAGTTTTAGAATTTATTAAGTTTAAGAAATTTTATATCAGTGATAAATTGTATTTAATAAGTTTACATGAAACTCTAAAAAATAAAACTCCCTCGTGGCTGCAGATACATGGCGCCAATCGTAGCCACTGGGATCCACACGCCTCTGAAATATGGAGCTGATGTAGCTCGATACATGAAGCTGCTCAATAAATCTATTTAAAAAATGCATGTTTATAAGTAATTGACTTAAAAATATAAACATATATTTTTAATTAGTATATACTTACAGCCCATGAGCATCCAGTCGACATACGGTGCGGCCAACGGTGGAAGAACTCTCGGAGGTCTGTGCCGATCGGCTGGATGATAATAGCAATGCAGGATCACCGCCAACTACTGGAGAGATCGAAGGCTGTGCAATGTGTGGAGATTGAAACTCTTCATCTCCAAAGCTCATGTGATCAGATGCTGCAGGGCTACGTCCTTGCTCACTCCGTCCATCGTCGGTAGATCTACCTCGGCCCATCATACTGAAATACTAAAGATTCATGAATGTAATTACGATTAATGATTGAATATGTAAAAATATAACATTTATAAAAATAAATTGAATTTAAAAAAACCTCTATGTTTAGTCGGTTTCATTTGTTTCGTGAAATCTTGGTTCAACATCCGATGCCGTATCAGACTGCAATTCAGTTTCATTATCATCGGAAGGAAACCGAACATTTGCATCTTCTATTTCTTGGACATCACCATTTGGATCTCTAAGTGATGTTTCAGGAGCCCTTGTATCGTCCTCAATTGCATGCATTTCCATCTCATCCTCTTGAAATGCAGGGCACTCGGCTGATTGACTTGATGAACTTTTGTCTAATATGATTGTTGAACGTGGGACAATTTTAGAAACAGCACACCAATCTCGCTTGTCGTTGCGCAAACTTGGATATCCGTAGTAAAACACTTGCTGAGCTTGGGATGCAAGGCTGAATGGTTCATATTTTTGCAATCTTCGTTGATGGTTCACTTCAACTAAATTGTAGTCATTATGAACCCTTTTGCCCATAGGAACCGTCGGATCGAACCAATCACAACGAAACAATACGGTTCGTTTCATAGGCCAACCAGGATATTCAACTTCAACCACCTCTACTAACTTTTCGTAATAATCCTGTATATTTGCTCCAACACTTTCTCCTTTAACACACACGCCCCAATTCTGCGTGCCTCTTGAAGCTGCTAATCGTTCAATCTGAAATTTGTACCCATTAACAAAATAGCCAGTAGAGATTGTTACGGTCTTCAATGGCTATTGCAATAGACATTTAATAAAAATATAGTCGGTTGTGGACCATGGACCGTTTACCTATAAATTAATAAGCTATTCACAACCAATTCAAAAAATAAAAGCCATGATTGAAATTGATTGAGTGATACTACTCACAAATTCATAAAACCAGTAAGCGAACTCCGTTTCTAACTTCTGCCGAATTGCAACTTGACTGATGTCGGGATTCATCTGTCATTGTCTATCATAGTACATCCTTATGGGATGATAATGATTAAAACTTATGTTAGCAATTAAATATTATGGTATATTGTAATTTAAATTAAAAGTTCCAATTAAGCATTGAAGTATACACTTACTCAATATATGGATCGACTTCTCTACAGTTCATTAGGATGTAATAATGTATTGCATAATACTCCATATCGCTAAGATTTCTTGACTTCCGCCCCCCAAATGAACGGCCGATACCTTTAAAAATTGATATTCTACCGTCATCAGGTTCTCCTTCGTCCACACATACGTCATCGTTACGACCAAGATTTTGGCTCCTTGTGTGGATGTGACCCTCAAAGTAATGCGAGGCAAAAGCTAAAACTTCTTCGACCAAGTGTGCATTGCATATAGAACCTTCAACCCTTGCCTTATTATGCACATTATTTTTTAACTTCTTAAGGTACCTATATGTAAAGTTGAGACAAAAAATTAACCAATTTTCTCGCAATGAAATAATATTTGAAATGTCAACATATCTTAATGATGTACATATTTACCTCTCAAAAGGATACAAAAAATTAACCAACATGTCTTAAAGAAATAAAATAAGCTTGGTAGCTTATTGAACCAACATGATGTATCATGCCAATTCTCTAAAGCCACATGTGAGAAACAGTCATGAAAATGAGAGGCACAACTCCTAATAATAGTCATTATTAGGCTACCAGCTGCCAATCTAATCTAGGCCTAACCTAATGCATAAAATCTTGATTGTGATTATAATATAAAAATTATGATTAATATCCTATTAGAGTGGAACCATAATTAAATCACGTGATCTAGCCTAAATGAAACCCTAATTGTATCATGAGTAACAATTCTAGTGTTAGGCTTGCTTTTAATTTAAGAAATCGAGTTGTTGGATAATAATATTTTTTTTAAATTAAATAATGATGATCATTAATAATCTAAATCATTGACTATGATGTTACTATTTCTAAACATTTATATATAAAAAATATGATATTAATAATCTAAATCATTGAATATGATGTTACTATTTCTAAATCATTGAATATGACATTAAAGTATAAAATATTTTTAAAGCTCCAATTTTAGTTATCATGTTTTTAAATTTTATTTAAATTTTATTATAAATCTTTTTTATGTTCTACATGGTCCCTTTCTTTTTGCTAGATTATAAAATGTTCTGATAAAAATTAAGGTTCTTTTTTAACTCATTTTAAAAATATATATATTTCAATATTATAATATTTAATATGTATTATGTATAAATAATACATATTAATAAAATATATTAATATTTAGAAATATTATATAATAATTTAGTATTCAAGTTAATAAATATTAATCATTTAAAAACTAATATTTATATATATAAATATATAATAGAATTTAAAATATTAAATATAATATTAATATTATATTATGTATATAGTTAATAGTAAATATAAATATAATATTAAATATTTAAAACTTATTTTTTAACTTAATTTTTTTCTAAAACGGTGGCCTAGCCACCGTGGCTAGGCCACCGCCGGCCATGGCAGCGGCCGTGGCCGGCGCCTCAGGGGTGGGGGAAAACCCCACCCCAACCAATTTTTTTTTATTTTTTTACGGTGGCCTAGCCACCGTAAAGCGGCTTTCTTTTTGCTAGATTAAAAATGTTCTGATAAAAATTAAGGTTCTTTTTTAACTCATTTTAAAAATATTATATATTTTAATATTATAAATATTTATATGTATTATGTATAATATAATACATATTAATAAATATATTAATATTTAGAAATATATTATATAATAATTTAGTATTCAAGTTAATAAATATTATCATTTAAAAACTAATATTTATATATTATAAATATATAATAGCGTTTAAAATATTAAATATAATATTAAATATATTATGTTATATAGTTAATAGTAAATATAAATATATATTATTTAAAACTTTTTTTTAACTTAATTTTTTTTTAAAACGGTGGCCTAGCCACCGTGGCCAGGCCACGGCAGCAGCCGTGGTCGGCGCCTCAGGGGTTGGGGAAAAACCCCACCCAAACCAACTTTTTTTTTTTTTTTACGGTGGCCTGGCCACCGTGGCCATGCCACCGCCGGCCACGGAAGCAGCCGTGGCCGTCGTCTCCGGCCACGGTCGACGCCATGGTCGGCACCTCAGGGGTGGGGGAAAAACCCCACCCCAGCCAAATTTTTTTTTTTACGGTGGCATGGCCACCACCGTCGACCATGGCCGTGGTCATCGTCTCCGGCCACGGCCGGCCGTGGCCGTGGCCTAAAGAAAATGGGAGGGCGGGGGAGGGGAGTGGGGAAGAGGGGGCTTACCTCGGTAGAGAGGGGACGCCGTCGGGGGTGGGAGGCGGGGGCTGCCGCCGGTGTTCCTAGTGCCGGGGGAGAGGGTGGGAGGAGCCGGAGGAGGGTACGGTGGCGGAGGAATAGGGTTAGAAGAAAAAGAAGAAGAGACCGGGGGACCGGGCGCGACTGAGAGGATATATTAGGGCTTAGCGATGCAATTTTGCATCGCTAATCCCTCGTTGTTTTTTTATAATTTATTTTGGATTAGCGATGCAATTATGCGTCGCTAAACCGTCGCTAATTTGGCTTTTTTTATT
>UESW01001947.1:180153-211464 GCA_900491605.1 Calamus simplicifolius | reverse complement strand
CCAGACACTCCACGGCAAGGTCTCCCCGGGTGAAAATTCCCACAGCGAAAGCAGCGAGCCTCTCTATTCGGTTGTCCTCCTGGGGCCTGAGGTGCACCTCTCTTCTTGGCCTGAGCTGGGGGTTGGCTAGAATTATGCCCTTTCCTCTTCTTCTGCTACTCCAATCCCTCTGAACCGTATACATATCTCTCTAATTATTAAGGCCTTATTTACCACGGTAAGTGTGAAGCTCAAATGCGTTGACCGCCTGCATCAGTCTGGGTCGAAGTCCCTCCATGAATCGAGTGATCTTGGCCATTTCGTTAGATACTATACTTGGAGCAAAACGGGCCAACCTGGTGAATTCAGCTTCATATTGGGCTACCGAAAGATTCCTTTGCTCTAACTTAAGAAATTCTGATTCCATCCGCCTCTGCATACTCCTGGGAAAGTACTTGTCGAAGAATGCCTCCTTAAACTGCTCCCAAGAAATAGTCTGACAACCCTGATGCTGCTCCTCTACTAACCACCAGTCATAAGCCTCCCCTTGGAGAAGATAAGTAGCAAATCTGATCCTCTCCATCTCCTGACTACCATGGGCCATAAAAGCCTTCTCCATATCTCGCACCCATCTCTCGGCATCAATAGGGTTGCTTGAACCAGAGAAAGGAGCAGGGGCAAACTTCTTGAAATCTGCAAAGCTGCGGCCGATCCCCACCCAGGATTGAGATAAAGCAGACTGGGTCAGTGGAGCTGATTGAGTGGGTAAGGTTGGCTGCAACTGCGGAACAGGAAGGGTAGGCTGAGTTGGAGCAGAAGGGGGTGCAGACTGAGCGGTCAAAGCCTGCTGGATCTGATGCTGCATGTCCCGCATAGACTGCGCCATACCCGAGAGAGCTTGAAGCATCTTGGACTGGAATCGCTGGTGATCAGTCCCTACTGGGTTGGCAGGGGCTATACCTCCAGTAGTTCCTTGACCCACCGGCTGATCAGCATTACCGGCCTGAGAGTCTTCCTCATATTGTTGGCTCCTAGAACGGCGAACCATATCTATTTCCTATTAAATTAGTTATGGTTAATATCATCATAAGCTAAAGTGTCAGGTTTCTCTAAGTATAATGTCATCAAAATATGTTCTCTACGTGTTATCATGTCAATATGTCCATGTCCCTAGGGTCATAACCAGGCTCTAATACCACTAAAGCTGTCACACCCCAGACGCAATATCGGGCTAGGGTGACAACCCGCCGCGTGCCGGGCACGCAAGATGTCACAAAATTTTTTACACATAACACTATATATATATAACCAAGCCAAATTCATCACTGAATACTAAAAGTTTTGGGTTACAAACCCTTACACACCACAATAATAAAGTTTGGGCATCAAGCCCTACACATAAGTAATACTGGGGTTACAATAAAATAATGGGTCTTGTTTTATTTAATAGAAGATCCATCACCCCAACAATCCATCTTCAATCTCGTGGCTCTGACAAAAACATTGTAAGATTTTTATGAGCTTACACTCAATAAGTAAGCCACGTTATACAGTCAATTCATAGCATAACAATCTATAAGCACATAAATGATTTGCATGCTTAAACATTCCATAAATACTCAAACATGCAATGTAAGTAAACCCACTGTTTATACCCTCAATGGTAGCTGCAAATGTGTCCCACGGCCCTGCAATATCCCAATGGTGTACCAACAAGCATCCCCCTACTGAAAGGGTCCAGATACCAGGGCACGCCATATCATAAACCACCAGAACACATACTCTATATGTGTGATGCCACCTCAAACCAAGCAGAACACATCCTCTAGATGTGTGATGCCACCTCATAGTAACTCAGAACACATCCTCTAGATGCGTGATGCCATCTCGGACCAAGCAGAACACATCCTCTAGACGTGTGAATGACAGAACACATCCTCTAGACGTGTTTGTGGCATAAATCATCAGAACACATTCTCTAGATGTGTGTGTGGCATAAATCATCAGAACACATCCTCTAGATGTGTGTGTGGCATGACATGATAAAGGAGAACCGCGGCGACACATAACAGTACCTCACATCATGCACTAACATATCAATAACATCTTTATATTGCATAAACAGTGGATTATACTTACTTAACAATTGCATGTAATATATCACATCAATGTCATAATAACTGCATCTCTCATGCATAGCATCCACATATGAAATCATTCTCAATCATAGCACATAAACAACAATGTATTCATAATATTCATCTACTTACAATTTAGCCAACATCCATAACAATTCTTCATGTCACAATATAATTCATAATTTAAATATTCATATAATGAATAAAATAATTTATTAAATACTGATAACTGGCTTACTTACCTCAGTACGCAATCCAACAGGTATATATCAGCTAGTCAGATGTCTGAGCACCTACAGGATCATTTTACACAATTAATTTATTAGAATAAGAATATTAAAATGACCCTTAGAATTCTACCCAGACTAGTTCACGGGCCCAACTTTGGGCTCGAATATCTCCCGCTATACACACCCAATTGGGAAAGTAAAAATACCTCAAGAAACTAGAATTAACCCAGATTCTAGCCATAAAATTATTCTTATTTTTCGATCCAATATAGGGCTCAAAATCCCTCCCCAAAAGGGCTCCAGGAACGGCCCAACATGCCCTGAACCGGCCGGCCCAGCCGGCCCATTTAATCCCAAACCAACCCGATCCCCTGTTTCACCAAAACAGGGGACAGGTTCCACGCCGGCGGCCAGGGCCGCCGCGGGCCAAATTGAGGGCGGCCCGGCCGCCGGTGGCCGGGCCAGAGTCGGCCGCCGCCGCGGAGGGCCACCCTTTCCTCCCCCTCTCTCAATCTCTCTCTCTCTCTCATGTTTATCATCCGCACGGCTGCTTACTATGCCGGCGGCTTCTCCGGCTGATTGGGGGCAGTCCGGCCACCGTTGGCCGGACCGGAACCGGCCGCCGCCGTGGCCAGCCACCTCCCCCCCTCCTATCTCTTCAATTTCCCTCTCATCTCCCTATTTCTCTCTCACTATCCGCGTGGCACATTACTGTGCCGGTGGCACGACCGGCCACCTTGGCCGGTCGGACCTCTACCGGACGCACGCCCGGCACCGGTGGAGGTGGCAGGCCGGAGCTCAAGCCCAGCGAGGCGGCGAGCATGCCGCCGGGCCCAAACCAGTCAGTTCGGCTTCCGCCACAGCATGAGAGAGGGGCCGATTGGCCCTCTCTCTCTTCTCTCTCTCCACCACCACCCCGCCGGACACCTCCCCCGGTGCCGACGGGGTCGCCGGCCGAAGCTCAGGCCCAGTGAGGCGGCGAGCACGCCGCCGGACCTGAACCAAGGATCGGCCGATCCAAGCCACAAAGTATTCCCTCTCTTCCTCTCTCTCTCGCTCTCGTTCTCTTCTCTCTGTCTCTCACTCATCTCTCTCTCTCTCTCTCTCCAGAGGCCAGGGGAATACCTGAAGGAGACGGAAGCCAGGATGATGGAGGGAGTCTCCCTCCATCACATATTTAATCCCCTGCGCAATGCTTCGGTTTAAGGGGTCCGGGAAAACCGAAGCGCTTCGCTGAGAGCGAAGCGTCGGACAGTACAGGACCAAGTCCTGAACCTGGTTCACATGAACCGGGTACTACAATGTGTATGGTACGAAAAGGATAAAAATGCTTGGCGTAAGCTCGGCCGCATGCATGCGCAGCCAATCACCGTGTACAGTGCATGTCTCCTGCAAAGACTTTTTCTTAGATTAAGTTTGGGTTTCAAGTTAAAGCTTAAAAAATTATGGAGCCTAATCCAAACCGTTAGTTGTCCTGACTTGAAGTTCGAGCTTAAAGATAGCCCCAAGTAATGGCCTTAAATTAGGTTCAACTCTGATTCAAATACAATCCTAACCTTAAAAAGGTGATGAATTTTTTAAAGTTATATTAGATTTCTTATCAACTATATATAAATTTTCTTTTAGGATCTTTAACTTGTTGTAAATTAACTATGTACAATTATTTTAAATATTATTTATTTTTACATTTTAAAATTGAAAATTAAATTTGGGTTTGATCTTGAGTTGACTTTGGGCTTAGATTTTACAAACTTTTTGAGCCCATGTGGCATGACCGCTTTATGTGGTGGGAGTCGGTAGGAGCACTTCTTGGCATCAATTGGTGAATCTTAGGAAAAGTGTTTCAAGAGTGAAGGAAAAGAAGAAGAGCCTTCAAAACATCTAACATGCCATGGGAGTTTAAAGCACGTAATATGGCATGGGATTCGTGTTTTGGCTCTCTTGTGGTCTCATTGGATGTATCTTCCTCAACATGGAGACTGTAGCCCGTTAAACTCTCTGAAAGGCTACTGCTTGTATGCGTGAGAAAAACAGGAACATGAATGGGAAATTATCTAGTTCTTCTACCCATATTTGATGAATTTAAAATTAACCAAAATGATGCACACAAACAAGTTTAAATTGTGATCTCTTGTCAAGTGAAGATGATCATTTATATCAAGGTTTACAAAACTAATTTCAGCACTGGTACTCAATTGATACAATGTCAGTATATATGGTGCAGCAAGAGTCCATCGATTGCGTAAATCGGTCGCTTGCGCATGCTAGTGCGCATGTGATGCCCCATAATGTCCATTGGACCACCGCACGTCCGTCGATATGCATAGGTGATTAATCTGCACAACCGACGTGCATTTGCTGCACTGAAGGATGATGCAGCAATACTTTTCCTTTAGTAACATCTAGTTTTTGACGATGTCCACATTCAATCAATGGCCAGGATCGAACACGATAAAAAAAAAGAAAAAGAAATACATAGTTGATCTGTAATAATAAATCGTCATGACAATAAAAATCAAAAGAAAAAGTTTAACTTCATAGTAGAAAGAGAAAGCTATTAACCTGATCTTTTTAAATGGTAAAAATTTTGCTGCACCATCCTCTAGTGTAGCAAGCATGCATCGAGCATACGAATTGAGTGTGCAACAAAGGTCATTGAGTCTAGACACGCACGAATTGAGTGTGCAACAAAGGTCATTGAGTCTAGACATGTATGTGAATCGTTAATTGGCATATTCGATGTGTGCTTATTGCATCGAAGGATAGTATAGAATTTTTTTTTAATAAATAAATAATTCCAAAGACTACTCTCCAGGGCCTTGCGGAAAAGTTGGGTGCAGCAAGACTTTTCCAAATAAACAACTTCTTCCTTTTTGAAGACTACTCTCGGGGATCTTACGGAAAAGCAGTAGACAATGGGAGCCTACACAAACATTTGTATATAAAATGCAAGTTTGAATTCAAGATGTACATTTGAATATAAAAATCCTTAAACATGTTTCTTTTAAGATTTTTGATAAATTACAAGCTTGTACATTTGAATCATCTATAGAAAGTCTGCTCTTCCACAACAAAGCTCCCACTAGCAAAAATAGACCATGGTCTCTTATATTTTCATTATACGACATGCACATACTTTTTTGTTAGAAACATCTCTACATCTATATTATAGATATTGCAAGTTAAGATTTATTTATGTGATTTAATTTAAAAATAATCTCATTGGAGTAGGCCAGCACCAATGTCATCACCTAACTAAAGCCTTGCAACCCTTTTAAGCAATGATGCATACCCTCATCTCCATAATGACATGAAGTTGGGTGCTTTATTGAGAAAGAGCTAATGCAAGTTAGATAATGAAATGGATAACGAATTGATGTACGCAAAAGGATTGTGTTGACCAACAATTCTAAAAGAGACACCATGCTAATCCATTTTCAATCCTACAAATAAATTAGAAACTTCACACAAAACCACTTTTTTTTTTTTTTGGACGGTTGCAAATTAAATGTAGTACCCAATTTTCTATCATGGTCTTGTTAACTCTTCTATGGTGATGTGTAATCTTGCTACTCTTTTGACAATGTATGAGGGAGAGAGCATGTAAGTCCAAAGCAATTCACAATTTATTATTTATAAATCCAACAGCATCAGAAAAACTTATCAATCATACAAGTGAAAAGCATCACACTTGATAACAAGTCAACATAAATCCCCTCACACCTCGATAGCAAACCATACATGACATCTCACTCAGTCACCCGTTTATTTTTACAAACATCACACTCGGCAAGCTTGAGAAGTTTGTGGAGGAAACACAAAATAAGACAAACAAACATGTGCATACTCTCAACACAGGTGCACGCACGGAGAAGAGCAGCATTAATAGTAGTAGTTTTGGTTCAATAATTTACCTCTCTTCTTTACCCCAAGGGCCTTTTCTTCTTCCCATATTTGATTTCCGCAATCGAGGGTGGTGGTTTGAATTGAAAGCACCGTTTCTTGCAATAGCGGTGCTCCTCGTCATCCCACTTTAGGTTGTTCCACCAACCAACTCTCCACAAACGTGGACTGGTCCATGAGAAGTATGAGGATGTGAAATGGCAGAGGAGGAAGTGGAGGCAATGTTGTATTTCTTCCTGTGCCCTCCTAGTAGAGGATGTGGCATCCACTGGTCCCGTCCCAGTAGAGGGAGCCACTGGTCCCGTCCCAGTAGAGGGAGCCTATGGAGGCTTGGGCATCCTCGGACTTTGAGCTCCTTCCATTCCGGCAATCGAACTTGTCGATTCTCATGGAGATGCTGCAGATGTGGCAAATCTAGCAAGCATATGGTTTGGAGCGATGGAAGATAGGTCTCTGATAGATAATATGTTGAGTAGAACACTGCCTTGAGAGTGCCGCAGAATTTGATGGTGAGCATCTTCAGATTCCAAAGGCATGGCTCCCAAGGGAAGACTTTCTCGAGTCTTGGGCAATGCTCCAGGTGCACCCATGTTAGACTTGAAAAATCAACATAACTAGACTGGGATGCTACCACTTGGAGTCTTCTCAAGTCGGAGACCCACAACTTCACCAATTCTGAAAAGCCGGGTGTTTGACCTTCAAAGATGCTCCGCATGTTATGGCACTGCACGAGCTGGCACTCTTGTAAATTTACCCAATGATGGAAAATCAGATCTGATAGAGAGGCATCGAACATGTTGTCGTGCAAGAATAACGACTCTGCAAAACCAAGAAGATATCGAAGCTCGAACGGTGCTCGGTTGATTACATTTGTGATTTCCACATGCTTGTCAAGGCGGCACGGGTGGCCGGGGAGCTCTGTATCGGCAAACTTGATGGTTGAGTCATCGTATACATCTTTGTAAAGGGATGAGGCCGAGCCCTTCTGGCTGAGTTTGGATGTTGCTACTTGGCTACCGCAAGGAGAAACACAAATATGAAATTGTTCCAAACCATTCACTTCCTCTATCAATAGTTGGTTGGCAGCATCATAATCAAAGGTGCGGAATAACCTTGAATCACCTGCACGAATGTAAGTTTTGCCATGATCAGCATATCCATGTTGTTTGATGGACTTACCATGGTCATCAAGGGAATTCTTAGGCGTTTCATGCCTAAAAGCTCCAATCGCCTAAGCCGAGGTAGCATCATGATGTCGGCAGGGAATTCTTTGATCCCAGTTGTTGAAAGATCGAGCATCTCAAGGTATGGAAGATCATGCAGGTCTATGATCTCTAATTGCTGGCATGCTCGCAAAGTAAGTTGAATGGTTGGCGACCCAGAGAGGGAGATGATTCTCAACTTGGCGCTGTTGATTGCGCCTATCTCCTTCAAGCTTGTGCAATCTTGGAGGTGGAGCTCCTCGAGATTTACCGCATTAGAAAACAATTCTGGCAATGACGTCAAGTGATGATTATGAGAGAGGTCAAGAAGTCGAAGTTGCTGCACGCTCTCAAAGGCCAGATCTGGAAGTTTTGTGATCTGAGTCCCAGTAAGCCGGAGCACTTGGAGGTTCATCATTGCTTCCATGGAGGGTAGTGGATCTGCTAGTGCAGTGCAACCATTGAGCAAGAGCTCCTCCAGACAAGACATGTCAGAGAACAAAGAGGAAGGTAGAGATTTTATGTTTGGACATGAGAGGTCCAAGTATCGAAGGTTTCGCTTGTGTGCACCCACTTCATCAGGTATGTGGTCCAAAAAGGTTCCATTCAGATCCAGCACCTCTAAATTTTCTAGGGCTTGAAGTGGAGAAGTCAAAAGAGGTGGAGATGGTGGTGATGATGGAGATGATGATGAGGTGGAGGGAAGGAGGGCTGTGAGGGTGTTAAGGCTATGACAACCTTTTAACGACAACAATCTGAGATTGGTGAGACAGGACAATGAGGAGGGCAATGATGTCAAAGGAGTGTAGGAGAGATCGAGGACTCGGAGGTGGGGCATGCTCTGGAACAAATCATCAGGAAAGCAGCGTGCTTGCGAGCAACCCCTGATGATCAAGGTAGTGAGAATTGGAAAGGCTTCTCTCACTGGTGTGCTTATCAAACCCATACCTTGATTGTAGATGAAAGAGACCCAATTATACTTTAGGCAAATTTCTTCAAGATCATTTTTCTCTTTTTCCCAAATTTCTAGCTTCTCTTGAGGATTCAACCTCCGAATGATTGGTGCAGAAATAACACCGAGGCTCGGAGAGGAAGGAGAAGCATGGAATCGTAACAAGGATCGAGCGAAGAGCTCTCTCAGTAGAGCCTTTCCTGTATCAAATAAGGATGATGATGGTGCATCATCCATCTTCTCTTCCTCTTCAGGTTGGTGCACTCGTGCAGTAATAAGCCCATCCGCCACCCAATATCTCACCAAATCTTCTTGATGGAGACCATGGGCTAGACTTTGTTCTTCATCATCACCTACACTTTCAATGGGTGAGAATAGCAGGCAATATGCTAGGCAATTAATGATCATGGAAATCAATAACAATAGGCAATATGCTAGGCTTACCTGCATGGAGGGGCTACAAGATGATGGATGAGGAGGAGGCCAGCGTGGCCCCCTCTTTATAGCGGCAAGAGGAGGGTCTGGCCGTAAGACACGCTGCATACTGGTGTGCATACGGTATGTCATTTATCCTTTTTTATTTTTTTGTCAGGGCTTATAGATCCTAAGATAGATGCAACGCGTCTTTTAACGGAAACGTTCTAATCTTTTGCATAATTTAATTTAATAGATTTATATTTTAAAAAATATAACAAAATTTTATGCTGGTTATCAGCTACCTAATGTAACCCTCCTTCTTTATCTGGACTGAAGTTAATTAATAGTAGACAATACATAGAAAATTTCTAAAAATAAAAAGCACATTGACTACAATACATGATACACACATAATTTGATGCAACTTGGCACAATCAATGTGATTCTCATGGAACTCTAGCATGAGTTGCATATTCTATGGACAATGCTAGGCCAGGCTGCTGTCAGATTTGAACAATTCCAGGCTGCATATCTCCTTTGTTAGCAACCTGTAATTTATGCTCGACTCCTTAGATGAACATGAAACAATAAACTAATGACGCAATACAAAGTATAACCAATAAATTTCTTAATAAATTGTGGATTGTTCTGGAGTCCACATCTGCTCGGAATCATAAGAGCCAGTCTCTTGACCCAACGCATTCCTTCATGAGCTAAATAGCTCCGATAATCAACGGGGCTGTTGGAATCCCAGACGGCGATTCCAACGCTAGTGGGCATGGCCGGCAATCAGCATTCAAATAAAATAGATAAATAAATAAATAAAAAGCAAAAGTAGTCAAGCGTGGTCTAGATTTCACTTCTAGGGATGGCAAGCATTCATTATTATTATTATTATTATTATTATTATTTTTTGATATAAACAGACAATTATATTAGTTTAGTACAAATTAATCTAGATAAATTAGAATACAAAGTTTACTACAGAACAAAAAGGCACTATCAAATTAAATCCATAATCCAACATGCTGAGCCACTGAAGCAGCCGTCCAATCCACCGTCGAATTGGCTTTGCGATATATATGGCGGATCTGAGCACTATCAACCTCTCGCAGAATAGACCAAATATTCCTAAAGAATCGGATTAGTGGAGCCATGAGAGCAATTCTATAAATAATGTTAAAAAAAAATTAATTAAAAAATCACACTTATTACTAATCTTACTGATATATATACATGCAAATATGAGAAAAATTATTTTTATTTTGATAAAAATTAATTTATCATATTACTACAAGCAATTGTATTAAATATGAAACCAATAAAAATAAATTTTATTATTTTATAATATAAATATATATTATATTTGTTTAATATTTTGTATCTTTTTAATGAGAAATTCTTTTCATATAATGTAGAATTTAGATTTTTAGTGCACTGACTATTAATTATTTTTACTTTAAATACTGAGCAACTTTTAATTAAAAAATCGTACTTCTTAACTGTTGCAGAATGCATACGTAAGGAAGACTATTTTTATTATTTTATATTTTTATTCTAAAATGATATTATTCTTTTATTATGACTTAAGTTTAATAGCACGTACGTGTAGGTTTATTTTCTCCTTTTTTAAAAAATAAAATAACCATTCAATTATTTTAATTAAAAAATACAACAATGCTGATGCATGCATGCATGCAACGGTTCCTCCATTTATTTATTTTATCGGAGTTTTTGTAAATTTGGTAGAAGAACATGTCCGGTTTTGCTTTTTAATTTGAATGCTGAGTGCAATGCCCACTAACGCTGGAATCGCGTTCTGGGATTGCAAACCGTTGATTGGTTAACCATGGGATAATTCATGGTTAATCATGGTTAACCATGGGATATCCCCTCAATTTATTCCCTAGAAAATACAGAAATAGCTAGTTATCCCTCTAAATAAGAGTAAAAAAAAGTTATCCTATGGATTTACCTTTTTATATTTGATATGATCAATGGGATAGTCAGGGGACAAACTCTATCCCGTACACTTATCCATGGATAATATTTTTTCTATCAAATACTACCTTATAGTTATGGCTTTTGGGAATAAGAGGGGATATCCCCTCTTATCCCCTATTTCAAGCACTATCTTAAAGTTTTAACGGAACAAGACTAATGTTGTTGTATTTGTGGAATTTTCTTTTCTTATCATGAAATGAGAAAATTTACTCAAAAAAATTGTTTAGGCAACCAAAATTTTGTGGGAACTAATAAATTTTGACCTACAATCCAAGGCCATGTGATTTTTTTTTTAAAAAAATTTAATGTAATACTGAAGCCATAATTTAGATGTCAGAACCTAAAACCTTATCTAATAAAGCCTGGGATAAGTCTAAATAGACACATACTGCATGTGCATATGCATAATGACATATAGGTGAAAAGTTGGTGACATTGACTGTGTACAATACTATTCAATTTAGAGTTACAAGTAGGTTGGGCTAAATCAAAGACCTGACACCATCTCATATTAAAACAATTAATGAATCTAAGCCTAAATTATTCCCATTCAAATCAAATCTTATCAGATTTAAGATTTATTTTATTGGTCTCCTGTCTTGGTTCAAATTGAATTATTTTTTTTATAAAATTAAAATAAAATAATTCAAGCATAGAACATGAGAATCATATATAAATCAATTATTTAATTATATCTTAAACAATTTATGCAAGAAAAAAAAAACTAAATAGCATATAGACATTATGAACAACCCATTTACTATAAAGTTTGTTTAAAAATAACATACAAACTATGATTAACAATTAAAAAAATGATAATGAACAAACCAAATTTATTACTAATAACAAATTAATTTCTTGAATTTTAGAAGGGCTATGCAATATTTAATGGATCACTTTTAGATTAGCTGGGATCAATTTGGCCGGGCATGCATGAAACGTGGTACTTAGTAATCCATAGCTCATTCGTATTCTAAATGAATCATAATTTTAGATTTAAGTCTAATCTAAATAACTCCAATTGGGATTTGACCCGGATGTTTTGCATCAAAAGCCAGGCACTGTAAACCACTTGGCTTTGCCATGAGGCCACGCGATAAAGAATACAAGTGTAATTAAATTGCTGGCTCGAGGGCAAATTTGGAACAGGGAAAATTTTAAATTTAGGCGCCACTTATAAATATACCACGACCCCTTCGTCGCTCCGCCTCACCGAGAACTCCATCGCCGCTTTTTCTCCCCATTAAAACCAGAAGACGAATAGACGATCCGTCTTTCGATCTCCTGCGACGAAATCTAGGGTTCCAAAAACTCTCGATCTCTTCCGAAGATCTCCGAGAACGGATCGAGCACTAGGGCTTCTCGCGATCCAGATCTCGTCCCGAGGATCAGATGAAGCTAAAGATCAACAAGGCCTGCGATCTCAGCTCCATCTCCGTGCTTCCTCCTAGGTTCCGACTCTTCTATTTCAGATCTAGATCTCTATATTCTCTCCCTCGTTCTCTATTTTGATGTCTTGTTGTATCCTCTCATTGATTTCGTGTAGATCGAAGGGAATGAACTCTGGAACGGATGGATCGGGGTTGGGGAGGATCCAGGGGTCTCAGCTCCGATCCCAATCGCAGCAGTCGTTTTCTCAAGGGCCTTCGCTCTCGCAGCTGTCTCAAAGCTCGATGGAGGAGAATCTGATGAATGATCAGGTATAGAGTTCAATTTCTTCGACATAACTGTCATATGTTACCGTGGATCAAAAAGTGAGCTTCGGATAGACTGATGTTTCTCTCGCTGGATCTCTGTCGTTGAACGAGAAATTTCGATTTATCGTGACTCTCTTGTTTTTGGTAGAGTTTGTGAATTTGGTCGTTGGAGACAACCATTTGTGGTCTGTGCTCTTCTCTGTTCACTTTACGTTTCCTTCTAGACTCTTGTTTTAGGTTGCAGCAATTGGCGCCAGGAATTTTTTTATTATATTGAATGAGATCTCCAATTTCTACTCCTTTCTCCTGATTCTTATGAAATAAACCGTGACGGCAAGTTGTGGAGATATTCAAAAGAACGCGAAGTAGGATTTAATCTCAGTTTTGTGTGTTTAAACTATCCAGAGAAATTTGACGTTCCCTCCTCCAGAAGAGCAGCGCAATATTAGATTGATTGCTAAATTCTCAACTTTTAAATTAAGGTGCACGATGGTCCTTCAACAATCCAGGAAAACAGTTATTTATGTAATTAGAAGCATATTCTGTGTGATGCTGCTGCATTAACTTTATGTGATGGGTCCGGTTGTGGTGTTTTATATTTTAGCACATTTGCTTGCAACTGCCTGAGTCCTATACTAGTTTCTTTAATTCGTCAATTGTTCGTGGCTTAAAAATCAGGATACTTGAAAATGTTAATGTTATATGTCTTAGTCTTTTGTCATTTTGACATTTGACCAAAACAAACCATCCATACCTCTTTCTGTTCTGTATTCATGGATTGTTAAGAATAATGTCTTTACAATCTTACATGGTACAAGTTTTTATAGCATACAGTAATCATAATTCTTAGGTTTTCCATTATTTGTACAAAAGAATAAACTTAAAGTTTATAAGAAAAGGTAAAATTATTACAATAAAGAGTATTAAAAAATAAATTAGATGTAAGGAAAAAAAAGTAAAAGAAAAAATAATCCCAACATTATCTAGCTTCATGATTGACATATATTATTATTAGAATGAAAAATAATGTGGTGAAGAAAGTCAACTTTATTATTGTATGCAGCACCTTGGGCAAATGAGCTTGACCTTAAATATTGAAAGGATATTTCGTAAAGTTTCTACGATATCATTGGAGGTTGGTTTTGCTCTCAAACATTAAAAGGTAGCTCAACCAAAAGTCGGTTAAGAATCGTGCAGTGTGAGCTCTGGCGTTTGTGGTTGTGGTTGCTTTAAGATTCGTGCAGTGCGGTGGTGGTCTGCCTAATCTCCGGTGTATCAGGCCAGTTCTGGTGATCCTTCCTCCCTGGGTGATTGTCCTGTTCGATTCCTCTTCCCCAATGGCTGCGATTGGGGAATCTGCTGCCCCGAAGCCATGGAACAGGGGTCAGGCGTTCAGCTTTGTCTGGGTGTCGTCTTCCTCGTCACTGGCTAAGATTTCTGAGCTGGAGGGCTGCTTCCCGGAGGTGGTTCGTATCCCTGCTGCGGCGCTAAAGGAGACTAGCATCTGTTGGAAGGAGAAGGCCATTCTGGCCCGTACGTTCAAGAGGTGGGTTCCGCCGGATGCTTTCATCAGGGAGTTCCGACGAGCGGGCATTTCTGGTGTTATTCATCCAGTAAGCCTCGCTCATCGATGCTATATCTTTCGATTCGAGGATCCGGAGTTGAAGGAATTGGTGCTTGGGCATCCATGGGTGATCAACGGGCAGCCTGCTACAATGGAAGACTAGCGTTCGGAGTTTGTTCCGGCGATGGATGCGGTGTCTTCTGCCCTACTCTAGGTGCGGTTGCCCTCTCTCCCTGTTGAATTATGGACCGAAGCAGTATTGAGAGATATCCTGGAGCCGATGGGTGAGTTCCTGTTCGTTCACTCTGCCACTCGGCTGCTGTCTAGGGGGGATTCGCCAGAGCCTATGTTCGTGTGGATCTCCGGCGTCCCCTCCGGCCGGGTGTCAGAGTTCAGGGTTCGAGCGCTCCCTTTTGGCAGCAGTTTCAGTTTGAAAACTTGGAAGGTATCTGCCCTTGCTGTGGCTCGATCCATCTTAATGACCCATGTTCTCTGTCTTCCCCGTCTCTGGCGTCTGCGCAGCCTTCGACCGGGCCTAGCTTTGGGCCTTGGATGTCGGTCACCCGCCATCGTCGTCCGCTGGGTTCGGAGCAGAGGAAATATTCGACGCCTCCTGGGGCCTCCCAAGATGCTTCTGAGTCTCCCTCATCTGCTGCTGTGAAGTTGGACTTGGTGGCTGAGGGCTAGCTTTCTCCTGCCAAGGTGGCTCGACGGAGATCCTCCAAGGCCAGAAAGTCCTCCGTCAGTGAGGTGGTGGATCCTGCTAGTCACCCGGCTAGTACGAAGATGGGGCCTGGACCTTCGAGTGAGGGCTGTAGTGAGTTTAGGGGCGTATCGGTTTTAGGGAGTAAAGGGTCTGTGCCAGTTGAGGGAACAGTGGAGGCTGAGAAGTCTGAAGTTCAGATAGATGGGTCTGAACTTCAGCTTGTTGTGATCCAAAAGGTTAAGTCCAATAACCCATTTGCCCTCTTGGGTGCGGTCAATTGGGAAGGTAGACCTTCTGCCCAGTTAGAAGCCAATTCGGGTCCTTCTAAGCGTGCTAGGCCGGAGGAGTCCCATCCTTTGCGGAAGTCTTCTAAAAGTGAAAATCGGAAAGGTAAAGGCACTGGTTCTTTGGAAAAAGGGTCTAAGGGAAAGGTTAACCTGAATGCCAGACCGAACACTGATCGGGTCCTTCCTCTATTGTAAGCAATCCTGATAAGGGTTCCTCTGGATAGGAGTCAGTCAGAGTTGGGAGTGGTGGCCAATCTTCTAAGGATGTGAATTGTAACAATGAATCAGCTATATCCTACCTTAAATTGGGAATTCAGGGTCAGTCGGTCATTTTCGCCCTCCCTGCTAATGGATCTTGGGCTGCTGAAGATGTATTCGAGGCAGTTGCTCAGCGGGCTGATGATCTTATGATGGATTGTACTATGCTGTCGGAAGTGGGCGGTATCCTGCCTCCGGGGCATATTTTTGATTCAGTTATGTTGGAAAATCAAGGTGGCCTCCACCCCTCCCCACAATTGTAAATGAAAATCCTTATATAGAATGTTAGAGGAGCTCGAAAACCATCTTTTCGATCCTCTTTTGGTAGACTGCTGCAAATTCATAATTTTGATATATGTATTCTAACGAAAATTCGGTTATCGGGAGACAGTTTGGTCCAATTTCGGAGGCAGGCTGCCAAAATGTGGTCTTCATATGCTGTGGAGTCTGAGGGCCTATCCGGAGGGATTGTGGCTTTTTGGTGCCATTCCTCGGTGTCAGTGAACGCCTATCTTAAAGATACCCTAGTTTAAGACCCACAATACCCCCAGTTCAAGACCCACGACACACCCAGTTCAAGACCCACGACACCCTAATTCAAGACCCACGACACCCAAGTTCAAGACCACGACACCGTAGTTCAAGACCCATGACACCCCCAGTTAAAGACCCATGACACCCCAGTTAAAGACCCACGACACCCCCAGTTCAAGACCTATGACACCCCAGTTTAAGACCCACGACACCCTAGTTCAAGACCCACGACAGCCCCAGTTCAAGACCCACGACACTCCTAGTTCAAGACCCACAACATCCTAGTTCAAGACCCACGACACCCCTAGTTCAAGACCCACGATACCCTAGTTCAAGACCCATGACACCCCCAGTTAAAGACCCATGACACCCCAATTAAAGACCCACGACACCCCCAGTTCAAGACCCACGATACCCCTAGTTCAAGACCCACGATACCCTAGTTCAAGACCCACGACACCCCCAGTTCAAGACCCACAATACCCTAGTTCAAGACCCATGACACCCCAAGTTCAAGACCCACGACACTCCAGTTCAAGACCCACGACATCCCCAGTTCAAGACCCACGACACCACAAGTTCAAGACCCACGACACTCTAGTTCAAGACCCATGACACCCCTAGTTAAGACCCATGACACCCCAGTTAAAGACCCACGATACCCCCAGTTCAAGACACACGACACCCCAGTTCAAGACCCACGACACCCCAGTTTCTATTGGATATAATTCGTTTCTTCAACTCAATGAGGCCGAAGGTCTCGTTCTCTTCGACTCTTCAAAGGGAGCTGAGGTTTGGAGCAGCAACACTCACAACTCCATCGCTTCAGCCAGTCTCCGCGACGATGGAAATCTTGTTCTCTTGAATGCGCACAAGGATGTCGTCTGGCAGAGCTTTGCCACTCCTTCGGATACTCTTTTTCCAGGCCAGAACCTTACAATTTTTATCAGCAAAATCCAAATAAGATGGCGGGTTGAAGTAGGCTGGAGGGAAAGGGCATTTTTGTCTTCACACCAATGGTGAAAGGCTGAACGACTTTTAATGGATGTATGATCAAAAAGTAATATTATCTTCCTGCTATTCTGTCCCATCATGTCAGGCCACATGGGATCCATGTGGACCAATAGGAAGGAGCGGTGCAGCCCACGTAGGACTTGCTGCACCGGGGGCAGTGTACAGAGTCTTTTCCAATATGAAATCGTTCCAAGCCACTCTGGAAATGTAGTCAGACAGGGAATATTGGCGAGGGAGATGATTCTCAACTTGGCACTGTTGATTGCGTCTATCTCCTTCAAGCTTGTGCAATTTTGGAGGTGGAGCTCCTCGAGATTTACCGCATTAGAAAACAATTCTGGCAATGACGTCAAGTGATGATTACTAGAGAGGTCAAGAAGTCGAAGCCGCTGCACGCTCTCAAAGGCCAGATCTGGAAGTATTGTGATCTGAGTCCCAGTAAGCCGGAGCACTTGGAGGTTCGTCATTGCTTCCATGGCGGGTAGTAGATCTGCTAGTGCAGTGCAACCATTGAGCAAGAGCTCCTCCAGACAAGACATGTCAGAGAACAAAGAGGAAGGTAGGGATTTTATGTTTGGACATGAGAGGTCAAAGTATCGAAGGTTTCGCTTATGTGTACCCACATCATCAGGTATGTGGTCCAAATAGGTTCCATTTAGATCCAGCACCTCTAAATTTTCTAGGGCTTGCAGTGGAGAAGTCAAAAGGGGTGGAGATGGTGATGATGATGAGGATGAGGATGATGAGGCGGAGGGAAGGAGGGCTATGAGGGTGTTAAGGCTATGACAACCTTTTAACGACAACAATCTAAGATTGGTGAGACAGGACAATGAGAAGGGTAGTGATGTCAAAGGAGTGTAGGAGAGATCGAGGACTCGGAGGAGGGGCATGCTCTGGAACAAATCATCAGGGAAGCTGTGTGCCTGTGAGCAACCCTTAATGATCAAGGTAGTGAGAGTTGGTGAGACTTCTTCTCTTATCAAACCCATGCCTTGATTGTAGATGAATGAGACCCAGTCATAGTTTTGGCAAATTTCTTCCATATCATTTTTCTGTTTTTCCCAAATTTCTAGCTTCTCTGGAGGATTCAACCTCCGAATGATTGGTGCAGAAATAACACCGAGGCTCAGAGAGGAAGGAGAAGCATGGAATCGTAACAAGGATCGAGCGAAGAGCTCTCTCAGTAGAGCCTTTCCTGTGTCAAATAAGGATGATGATGTTGCATCATCCATCTTCTCTTCCTCTTCAGGTTGGTGCACTCGTGCAGTGATAAGCCCATCCACCACCCAAAATCTCACCAAATCTTCTTGATGGAGACCATGGGCCAGACCTTGTTCTTCATCATCACCTACACTTTCAATGGGTGAGCATAGCAGGCAATATGCTAGGCAATTAAAGATCATGAGAAACAATAATTCATCATCTTCATCATCTCTATGGTCGAGGGTTTTGAGAGAAAGGGAAGAAGCAACATCATGAACCACTAGAAAATGCAATAGACGTTCGTCAATCCAATTCACTCATCCAATCCATGTTAGCTCATGGGTTATCAGGATGAGGTCCTGGCTGGACCTGTTTTCATTGCAAACATCACTAGATAGAGTAGAGATCAACCATCTAGTGCCACTCCACTGGGCCGGTATTGGTAGGCCCAACCCAGCCCAATAGCTCAACCCCATGGGATGTAGATGTTCCACGACTAATAGGTAATTCTTGCTTGCCAACTTTCCATAATACGCCTTGCTAATGGATACAACGCTTGCCACTCCTCCCTCTCTTGCTTGTTCTCGTCCTCGTACTCTTCTTCCTCCTCTGCCAATATCATAGGCACGGCATGATCTTTCTCGGCCTGCATTTCAAGCTCATCTGCTATGGCCATCGCCATCTTCACCCAGCTCATCCTCTTCTCCTTGTTGCTAATTAATGAATGGCCTTGTAGTCGTATTACATGATCAAATTGTGCCTCCTCGTCCTCAACCATCTGCATCAGGGCCTTCTCCGTGACATTTGTCAATCGTCCAACAAGGCTTCTCTGTCATCGATCCCTAGGGTCCAAATAATTGTAGCATCTCTAGCTTCCTCTGAGTATATTCACTACTTGAGATATTGCTAGCTCCTCTACTCTTTTTATGGAATCCATTAGTTCACGGGGTAGAATCTCTTCCTAGCACCGAAGAGAATTAATGCCCAAATAAATCCTCTCACACTGTGCACGAGTTCTAAGATGTCAGTTCAAAGTTAATTTTTTTTAATCCAAGAAGTAAAATGCTTGCTTAAAATCTTTTAATTACTAAGCATTTATCTTAACTAAATAGCTAGATGATTCAACATGCATGCTCTATTGCAAGGGGCAGGCGTAATTTTGACAAACTACATTTTTATTGATGCTGAATGCCATGTTTTAAAGAGAAGTTGGATGAATTCCTTATCATATATCAAAGAAGTGGGAGAAAAGAAATGTTGCATATGATGCCATTTGTTTTTAAAGTGAAACCAATAGATTCGTGATGATATTAATGGTTGCTCGAGCATAAACACCTCAAAGATTTGGAAACTATCTCCTTTATTGTCCTTTATCATAATTACTTGTGTAAAACATTAAAAAAATAGTATGTCATATTTTTAAAATTTATTTCTTATGTACTAGCAACTGAACTAGGTGTTCTTCTGTTTCTTGATAACAAAAGTAATTGGCACTCATACAAAGACTAAATGGCACATCATATCCAAGACTAAGTGATTTATGCATTTATTGATAAATTAATACTTTTATAATGTTTAATATTCCTAAGAAAAGCAATGTAACAAGGTTTATTACATCAAGAGAATATCAACAACTTAAGTATATATATTAAAAAATAACTCCTGAAAAGTGCTTAGGTTTTCATGTCAATAAGATAATGATTGTATATTAAATCTATTTTTATATTTTTATTCCGCTAATTATGGATTTCGAGAGCACCTGTTCTTAGATAATATTGGCATCACAAAAAACTCATTAAAAATTGATATTTATTTTTATGCTTAATTCAAACTAAATAAACTGTTCATTTATGTTAAAAAAAAAACTTACATCAAGTATATAAAAAATTAGATTTTAATAGTCTTTCCAGCACCATGATGATAAAAACATTTTCTTCAATAAATAGTAAAGCATATTTCCTACTTTGTTCTTCAATAAGCTAAAAATATTATAATCATTAATAAGGAAATCAAGTTATAGGATTTAGAAAAGCTAGTTAACATTTAAAATTAGGATCAAATAATTCAAATATATTAAAATGGATTTTGCTCTATTGCATGCCACTCTCTACTAACTAATATGACGCTTGATGTTCAACCAATTCAATCATTTATTATTTCTAAATTGCATATATAATAGATTACATGTCATAAATACATTGAAATATTTCAATGATTACTTCTATTTGGTAGTAAGAAAAATTACCCTATTTTATTTTAAAATATTTTTAAACTTTACTATTTGTAATCATTTAAAATAAATAAATTAAAATTACATATTTTTATATAATATAATTTATCATTTTTGGAAAACATATTTTTCATGATTATTTTTAGTTATGATGTAATTGAAAAATAATATAGGATGTGGACACATTTGGCTTAAAGAGTTGCATATAAAATTGAAAACCTATCAATAATACTACATTAAACATATTTAATATTTATTTTTTAAAAATATTTTTATATAAATTTGATTCAACTTTTAGGCCCAAAGGGCAAACCAATGACCTAATGCCTAGATCCTAAGTCAAATCAATCTCCAATTCAGGTTTGAAAACTATGAATACAATACTTTCATCTATTTTTTAGATTGTTTATTTTAGTTATATACTTATAATTTCATCAAAACAAACCTATACACTCATTAAATATAGTTATTATATGAAGATTATAACATTTAAATGGTCCATCATTTTTTCATTTTGGTAGAAGTGAACAAATAAATCTACATCATTTTTTTTTAGATATGTCCAATACTTGATATTTTAAAATAATTAAATGATATCAACTAATGCTCACATATATTTTTGTACATTATATATAAATTTTCTATCGATTTGAAAAAAGAATTAATGATTGATGATTATTTCATATTTTATGTTGCAATTTAAGAATTCTTTAGTTTTAGATCCATGTGATGACAAAGGATAGTATATAAATAAAAACAAACACATTGGTATATATTTTTTTTATACTTTTTATATCTTGAAATATTTTAATATAATCGGACTAACTAGTTGATCTAATGATTGAACTAGTGATCTATTTGTATTGCCCTTTGTGTGGTTGGTCTCTAATATAAATTTACTAATTAGGGCTCAATCTTTTGACCACCAAAATATATTTACAATTTTTGGTACTACAAATATACCTAATCTAAAACTTTAATTTATAAATATTTTATTAAAAATCTTTTTGATCATAAAGCTCTGTATTAAAAATAAGTGGTATGACCCATCCATTTCAATATATAATTAATAAGACGACTTACAAATTAAAATGATTAATAAATCATATCAAGTTATTATTTTTTAAAGTATATATGGTATATTTTCAATTACCTTTCAGCCAAGCAACATATAAGAGTAAGCATATTATATTCAATTAAATCTTACTTGTGTTTTGGAACCTAATTAGACAATACAAATTGTATGCTATGAATCTTTTTTTTTTCTATATATCAAAAATTCAATCAAGTGAAACCAATAAAATCAAGATAAATTTAACTCTTCAAAGTTGTGATCCATAAGTTCTCTTACTGTCAACAGAAAACTCCATTTGATCAATAGCTATTAAATCCCAACCAAAGTTCAAGTCTATCAAGGGGCATATAGTTGAGTCTCCTTACCAACTCAAATGATTGGATTGGATTTATATAAAAGAATCATGAAGAGATTTTTTTCAAAATTTACAAAAAAATGTATGTAAGAAAATATTTAAGCTAACTAATATGTTTTATTATTTTAAATAATAAAATTATTAAATATCAAAGATATATAGTAAAGAAAAAATATATTTCATTTTCTACTAAAGAAAAATAAATTTGATTATTAAGCTACTTAGAATTATAACCTCATTTTATAATTAAATGAATTATTCATACTTGTATGAATGCCAACCATGCCTCAATGATTGAGGGGGTATAGATTGATATTTTTTTTATTTTTTAGAGTGAAATAATTCATTTAAAATTAGGAAATGAGTTTCATGTATAAGAGGTGAAATTGTTTTATGTTCTGCTAATAATTATGAGAGATAGAATTAAAACCGTCAATCTTGCATACAACTATGGTAAGAAAAGAAAAAAGACATGGTACTAAAATTCTAATTGATGTGAGACTGAATCTAACACATAAAAGAAAAAAATAAAAAAATAGACACAACTTAAAGGTCATTTTTAAGAGATATTAAGATTATAATAATGTTAACATAAGGCAGATCCTTTTAAAACCGCTATGAATTATTATAATGAAAGTTAAAGGCATTATATAGCAATTAAAGTATTATATGATATTTTCTTTGATTGCTTTTTTTTCATGTAATAAGATATCATATTTCAAACAATAATGCATATATGAATTGTAATAATAGTAAATTAGATGGGCATAGAACAACATTAAAATATCATATAATGTTCTAGTTATATACTGGAAGATGTCATATTGGGATGATACTTTTTTTTAATTAAATGTTAGTCACATGTGCGTGGATAGGCACATAGATTTATATTTATAAATATGATGTAATAGGACCGCTAAATCTATTATAGAGGTATTAAATTTAAAACATGATATAAATGTAATGTCATGAATTAAAAAACAAATATTTTATATATTAATATGAGCAAAATATGTGCAAAAGTCATAAATCAGATTTGTGATTTTTAAGATATGCATCAAAAGAACTTAATTGATTAATAGAAACATGGTAATAAAGAAAAGAAGAAAAATAAAAAAAGAGGTATTCCGCATGATTAGATATCTAAGTTGATGACCCTTCTACTAGTTTATTCAAAATATTTCTTTTCAATTGTTTGTGCATGAGGTGAAGCTAGATATATCTTTTCTATGACCTGGAATATATAACATGTAAACGGTTTTAAAATATAAATTATATAAAATGTTAAACAAAGAAGAATTTAAAAGTTAAAAAAATATAATATACTAAAATTGATCCACTATGAAGGTTAATAATTTAAAACATGAGATAAATTTAATGTCATATTATAATAAAATATTTAAAAAACAATATAAGCATAAATATATAGAATGACATATGCATAATATATAGAGGTTATGAATTAGATATATGATCTCTCATTATATGCATTAATCTCAACATAGAAAGAAGCATTATTGATAATGAAAACATAATAATAAAGAAAGGATAAGTTGTACCCTATAGTCTCTAATATATTACACAAACTATTTTAAAGTATAAGTTATACAAAGTTTAACTATAGAAGAATTTAACTAAACATACCTCAAGAACCGTGTTTCCAATCGTTGCTAGAAGAACAAGAATATAAGAAAAACAAGCACCAAGAGACAGTAAAACTTCTTTGTTGACATCAAACCTAGACTATCATGGTGTTATTTATAGGTTCACTTATTCTTGCTTGCTAGAGAAGAAAGAGATTAAGGTAATAAAAGAAATAGAAGGAATCAAATACCTTACTTATGATTTAAAAGTAAGAGTCATATTCTCTTTAAAAAGTAGAAGTTACTTGCAACAACATTATTTTTTAATTCATAATATTTAATAATTGGTATCTTAGTCAATCTATAATGTGCACCTTGCAATGGCATCATTGGTTTTTATTTTGTTCGTATAATTAATCTTTGTTCAGTACAATAGTACACTATCTTTTCCAAGTAATGGCTAGAGGTGGGCATAGGCTGAATGGTGTGTAGGTTGGCTTGAGCCCGGCCAAGAAAAATATATGGCTTAGGGCCAATTTTTCAACCTATAAGATTGAACCAATCTGATTTTATGGGCCCATTCAATTTCTAACCCAAAAAATTTTACATCTATGTATGCATGTATGTATATATGTGTGTTTGTAAATATCATATGAGCATATGTGTTTCTTATCAAGTTTGACCCCACATTCTTAAGAAAGAAAACAGGTCATTTAAACACCACAAGAACATAAGGATGGCATTAGCTTTTCAATTATTTAAAATACAGCTATTTCTAGTAGGCTAGGCTCACGTCAAGCCTGGACTCCCAAAGATTTCAGTCGAGCCAGGTTTAGATCAGCTATAGCCGACCAAGTTTGAGCATGGCTGATGCCTTGCGAGGTCGAGTTTCCTTTGTCTTCTTAGCTCAGTTTGATCTAGCCCATGCCCATCTCTAATACTAGGAAATTGTATCATTCTTTGAGCTACATGTGGGTGGTGCCATATATAAATGAAAGTGTAATGATATAAGAGATGTAAAAAAAAGGGCTGAGGGCATTTGAATGAGAGGCTTGAAGGGATAGAATTAAAGCTCGGTTTCGATAAGAAAAAAAAAAAGCAATCCAAGATCCAACATTACTCCCAACACTAGATGATAGGACATAAAATGACAGTTTATAGCCACAATTTTAAGGGTTTGGAGGGTTAATGAATTTATTATATAGCAAGCAAACAATTTCTTAACCAAAGAGACTCATTCGGAATAGATGTGTTGATGCCAAGTCGTCTTCCTCCAATACCGGGGAACGGAGATCCTCCTTTGCAGTGAAGCTCCTGCAAGAAAGTCCCCAGAGACCGGTTGCTCCGGTGGGGACCCTCCGATGGTCAAGTCAGTAACTTGGGAACAGACAAGAGTTAACTAGTAGAAAAGAGCTAGAAAACTTGAGTTCAGGATCCTTCCCTCATCGTGAGTGTGGGCCTTTATACCTGTTCGAATGTCTCTTTTTTTCATTTCCAGAAGGTTGCTGATTTCGAGGTGTTGTCCAGTAACGAACGGAAGGTAAGGCTGATAGTGATGGGTCGCAACCGACACTGGGCATGTCAGAGGTGTCCTGCCTTGCCTGCCACCTGTCAAGCGTGGCGCTATGGGTGGCAGGAGGACCTGATTGCGTCAGGCGTGTGCTGTTACGGGGTATGGCCATGCGCTGTTGCAGGCGAGTGGTGGATCACGTGGCCGCTGCAAGTAGTTTGGTGGGCCATGTGGGCATGGCAGGCGGCTTGAGGCAGTAGGTTGCCAGTCCTGGGGGCCAGACAGGGATGGAGCTCGAAACCAAGGCCGAGGCTGAAGCTAAAGGCCGAGGCCGAGGGGGCCTCGGAGGCCGAGGCCATCCCACGAGGCTGAGGTAGGGCTCTGTCAGTTGCCTTCACTGTTTACTCTGACGATGCTGGATCAGCCACATTAGATGCCCCCTCGCTCCTGAGATGAAGCGGGCCCACCTCTGCAAGGCAAAAGGGATGTCACCTCCCGAGTGGCTGATCCCCATCTGCTGCTAACCGCCATTGGACACGTGTCTCTGGGCGCTACCATAACTTAGCATGGGCGACCTAGGGAATGTGATCGGGCAGTCACTACCGTTCGTCTGATCTGCAGTGATCGTCCTCAAGGCAAGGTTGTCCTCTTGAAATCCATGAAAAGCTACCGCCATTATTGCCATCATGATGCTGACATCAGCGGTGTCCCCCATTGGCCGGAGGTGGATCGTCTCATGCGCCGGGAGCCTGCCTAGGCGACCCAGCCTATAGCGGGAGTCCGCGTGGCTGGCTAGATGAGGGGATAATTTGAAACTTGACAAAACTCGGGCGAGGGCTAAATCTCGCCACTTTGCTTCAACCATCATCGTCTTCCCCTGGGTCTTGACCTCTCCTGCAACCCGAGAACCAGCCTCCGCCATTTCTGTTACAGGTTAGCTCCCTAACCCTTCTCAGCCTTCCTTCCTCTCCTAAACCCCTGCCATGGCTTCCTCCCCGTCCTGGTCCTCGTCGATTGATCCCGAGGATCAAATCTCTCCTTCAAGGCTTCGTGCCTCCCCTTCTCCTGCTCTCTCGTGGTCCTCCGATCCGCAGGACCACGTTCCTATCCAACCACGGCGAGCCGCCCGCAGGGCTCCGGCGCGGAGGCACCGGGCGGCCGCCGACACCTCATAGAGGGTGGGGGCGAAATCCCCGACGGGAACCGCCTCCATGGTAACAGGCTAGGACCTAGCTAATATCAGGGCCCGTTACTAAATCTCCCAAAATATCGGGCTCTTCCTCCCGACCCCCGACGACAAGGTGGTCTCCTCCGGCCCGATAGAGGGCCATTTACAAAATATCCTTTAGGTTAGGTCTCCGCCTGTCCTTTCACCCTTTCTTCATCAACCTCCTCGACTACTATTCTCTGACCCCCTCCCAACTGGTCCCAAACTCCCTCCGAACTGTCTGCGCCTTCATCATTCTATGCCATTTCCACTGCATCACACCCAGAGTCTCCCTTTTTCGATCCTTCTACACCCTCCGGCAGTAGGCGGGTTGATGGCGTTCCAGCCCCAATCCGGCCGTGTCCTCAAGTTGTTCCTCCCTTCTTCTGTCAAGGGATGGAAGTCCCAGTTCTTTTTTGCCGACATCGACCAAGTCAGAACCGGGTGGGGGGACCCGGACATCAGGCCCAACTCAAACTCAACCGTACTCTCGGGGGACAAGGAGGCATTGGGGCGACTCTTGACCGCCGACATCCCCAGGTGCAACCAACTCCTATCAGAGGACAACCTCCGGTTGGCGAGCGTCTCCACCCGAAGCGGTGAGTAGCAGACGTCCCATATACTTAACCAAATTTCCTTCTTCCTTTTCCTTCTTTCTTCTTTTTTTTTTTTTTGCTAACTCCGACCGACGTCACGCAGTGATGAAGCTCCCGACCGCCAAGCTCAGGAAGGCCGCCGTCAAGAGGATAAGGGCCAAGGGAGGGCCGAGCATGGGGCAGCAGGCTCCGGCCCCAAGCATCTGACGGTGCGAGTTTCCCAACCGCTCGAGCGCCGAGAGCCTCCAACCGCTCCGGAAGTGGATTTGACAGCCGACACCCCACCGAAGGGGGCAAGGGTCAAGGGGGCAATATAGGAGCCCTAGGTGCCCGCTGAGCCAGCTCTGACGAAGGTAGAGCAGGGCCCAAGCGTGGGGCCATCAGCGACAGCGAGCCCACCCCAGAGGAAATGCCGACGGGCAACCCCCCACACACCGAGCCCGAGCGCACCGAAGCCGCCAAGGGGAGCAGGGTCGAACCGACCCCCTGCGGATTTTCCCTTATGAACGATGGGCATCGAGCGGAGCGGCTCATGTCCCAGGTTATCCTGCCTTAGTTCCAAGAGGAGCTCAGGCACCTGGGGGCATCCAGGTTCTTTAGGGAAGCCTTCGCAACCCTCGTCCGGGTAAGTGTCTCTTTTTCCCTTGGCTTCAAATATCCGATGGTTTGCATGACTGACTTTTGAATGCAGGTGACAAACTCCCTGGGAGCCACCAGAGATGTGATCGATGAAGGGGAGGCCATTATTCGATAGGCCCGGTGGGATGCCGAGGAGGCCCAGGCCCAAGCCGAGGCGGCAGAAAGGGTCCTGGAGGCGGAAAGAACTGACCACATTACCGAGGCAAGGGAGGCCACCATCCGAGCGGAGGTCGAAGACAACCGGCTCTGGGTGGTGCTGAACCAACTGGGGAGGCCGAGAGTGCAATCGAGGCCCGAAACCTCCACATCAGCGAGTTAGGCTCGACCATCCAGGCGGCCGAGGCCAGAGCCGTACGTGCCGAAGAGGCCAAGAGGAGGGCTGCCTCCCTGGCGGAGGAGGAGGCGCGAGCCCAAGAAGAAGAGGCTGCCGCCGAGGCTCGGGTCGTAGCGGCGGTGGAAGAGTTCAGGGCATCAGACCGCTTTGCCGACGAGCTGGTTGAAGCCAACGCGGATGCCTATTTTCAAGGGTTCTGCGATGCTAGAGAGAAGGTGGCCCAGGTTCTGGACCTCCCTCGGGCCATGGATATAAAGCCGGACCAAGGGTCTGAGGGGGCCCCCTCTGATGACGAGCCCATGGCCGACCTTTGATTTTGCACTATTTTCCCTTTTTTGTACCAAGTCCGACTCAGTTGGCGTTTTGTAAAAACCTTAGCATTAATGAAATTGTTTTTAGCTAACTGCAATGTGTTGCATTTGAATCCTCGGCTTGCCAACGTGGGACCCCGAGGGGCTTCATCGGCACCAAGGGGCAGTTTCTACCCATTCACGAGCGACTTTGACTTAGCTTTGTAGGGCCAGACCCCCGGGAGAGCCAAGGCCGAGCCAGGGACCATGCCGGCCCCGTGCCACCAGGCATCAATGGGGCAGCGATCTTGTGCCAATGGGGAACTCTATTCCGTTGGAACATCAGCCTTCGGACGCTAAGGTTGACTCGGGCTTTTGAGGACCGATGGAACATCGGCCTTGGACCGCCGAGGAAGACTCGATGGAACATCGGCCTTGGGACCGAGGAAGACTCGGGCTGAGGACCGATGGAACATCGGCCTTGGGACACCGAGGAAGACTTGGGCTTCTGAGGACCGATGGAACATCGGCCTTGGGACGCCAAGGAAACTCGGGCTTCTGAGGACCGATGGAACATCGGCCTGGGACACCGAGGAAGACTCGGGCATCTGAGGACCGACGGAACATCGGCCTTGGGACACCGAGGAAGACTCGGGCTTCTGAGGACCGATGGAGCATTGGCCTTGCGACGTCGAGGAAGACTCGAGCTTCTTGAGAGCCGATGGTACACCGGTCTTCGGTTCCAATGGTACATTGGACTTAAAGTGCTGAGCTGGCCTCGGGCTTTTTGGGAGCCAATGGTACATCGGTCTTCGGTGCCAATGGTACATTGGACTTGAAGTGCCGAGCTAGCCTCGGGCTTTTTGGGAGCCGGTGGTACACCGATCTTCGGTGCCAATGGTACATTAGACTTGAAGTGCCGAGCTAGCCTCGGGCTTTTTAGGAGCTGGTGGTACACTGGTATTCGGTGCCAATGGTATATTGGACTTGAAGTACCGAGCTAGTCTCAGACTTTTTGGAAGCTGATGGTACACCAGTCTTCTATGCCAATGGTACATTGGACTTGAAGTGCCGAGCTGGCCTCGGGCTTTTTGGGAGCCGATGGTACACCGGTCTTTGATGCTAATGGTACATTGGACTTGAAATGCCGAGCTAACCTTGGGCTTTTTGCTAAAAAACTGGGCTACTTGAACTCATGTTTATTAATATCAAATGCGGGGTGAGAGCCCAGAAGAATGCAAGCATGAAATTTAATGTAAAGAGAGGGTACACTACTGATAATACCGACGGAGGTTGTCAGCATTCCACATCCACAGGAGTGGCTTTCCATCCAGCCCTTCAATTTTGTATGCTCCGTGGTGGAGTGCCTCAATAACTCGATAGGGTCCTTCCCAGTTCGGTGCTAACTTGCCTCCTTCCGTTGGTTTTAAAACTTCAGCTCGTCGGAGGACTAGGTCCCCCGGCAAAAAGGTTTTAGGGCAGACACGAGCGTTGTAATACCTGGCTGCTCGCTATCGGTAAGATGCCATCCAGAGTCGCGCTCGGTCCCGTACCTCCTCCACCAGGTCAAGGTTGGCCTGCAACTGGTTCGGGTTGTCTTCCTCGCTGTATGCCTCCACCCTGGGGCTCGGGAAGCCGATCTCCATAGGAATGATGGCTTTAGACCCGAAGACGAGGCTGAAGGGAGTCTCTCCAGTGGGGGCTCATGGCGTTGTGTGGTAGGCCCACAGCACATTAGGGAGCTCCTCCACCCACCATCCTTTGCAGTCATCTAGCTGGGCCCTTAGTCCTTGAAGAATAATGCGGTTGGTCACCTCGGCTACTTCGTTGGTATGAGGATGCCCAACTGAGGTGAACCGCTGATGGATACCTAGCTTAGTGCAGAATCCTCAGAAGGGTGCGTTGTCAAACTGCTGGCCGTTGTCGGTGACTAGGGTATGTAGTAGCCCGAACTGGCATATTATGGACTTCCAAAAGAAGGACCTCACCTTACTCTCGGTGATCTTGGTGAGTGCCTCGGCCTCAATCCATTTGGTGAAGTGGTCAACAGCCACCAACAGGAATTTGTGTTGACCGAAGGTTGGGGGGAACGGGCCCAAAATGTCCATATCCCACTGGGCGAAGGGCCAAGGTGCCGCCAGGGGGGTTAGCTGGGACGTCGGCTGCTGCTGGATGTTGGCATGGCGTTGGCAGCTATCGCACTTCTTGATGAGCTCGGTCGCATCCTTCCTCATGGTCAGCTAGTAGTACCCCTATCGCAGGGCTTTGTACGCCAGGGCTCTACCCCAGATGACTTTTGCAGATGCCCTTATAGATTTCTCGCAGGATGTAATCAGCTTCTGCGGGGCCGATGCACTTGAGGACCGGGTATGAGAACGACCTTCGGTAGAGCTTTCCGTCCATTATCAGGAACTTCGGGGCTCACTACCTGAGCAATCTAGCTTCAGCTGGGTCTTCAAGAAGGGCGCCATCAGTCAGGTATCGGATGTAGGCATCCATCCAAGAGGGCTCCCGCTCGACCGGTAGAGCCTCCTCCGCTGCCTAAATGCTCGAGACTTGCAGGTGCTCCAGGTACGTCCTTTCCAAGGTCCCATCGGCCAAAGTGGCCAAGCGAGACAGTGCATCAGCCCTGGCATTCTCCGCCCGGGGAATGTAGCTAACGTGGAAGTAGAAAAACTAAGAGGCCTAGGATTGCACCTTGCTCAAGTAATGGGACATAGTCGGGTCTCTGGCCTCGTACTCCCCAGCGACCTACCCAGAGACAAGCTGAGAGTCCGTGAAGGCCCTCAGACGCTCCACACCGAGTTCCTTGGCTAGCTTTATCCCTGCCAGCAAGGCTTCATACTCCGCCTGGTTGTTGGTGGCTAGGAAAAGAAATCAGAAGGCATACTCCACCACCTCCCCCTCGGGGCTCGCAAGAATGAGTCCAGCTCCACTCCCTTGAGAATTCGATGCTCCATCTACATGAAGGATTCAGTCTTCCTTCCCCACTCCCTCGCCGTGGGGGACTCCATGTGTGCCTCGAGGTGCGACTCCTCCGGATGCTCCTCGGTCCAAGTGCACTCGACCAAAAATTGGCTAACACCTGAGACTTCATTGCAGATCTTGGCCGAATGGACAAGTTGAACTATCCCAATTTGATGGCCCACTTGGCCAGCCGACTGGAGGTGTCAGGATGGGACAAGATAGTCCGAAGAGGTTGGTCCGTGAGCACCACGATTGGATGAGCTTGAAAGTAGGGTCGGAAGCGCTGAGCGGAGACAACCAGGATGAAGATGATCTTCTCGGTCTTGGAGTATCTTGTCTCAGCATCGTGAAGTACTTTGCTGGTGTAGTAGACTGGCTTCTACGCTCCGTTAGCATCCATGCGAACAAGCACGGAGCTGACGGCCTCAGGGGAGGCC
>UESW01001947.1:0-174562 GCA_900491605.1 Calamus simplicifolius | reverse complement strand
AAGGAAAATACACTTCTTCCCATCCTCTCTTTCACGCCTCCTTCCCATCATTATCGTGCGCATATCCTCCTGATGAGTCCCTCTATCCATGCATGGAGAAAGAGAAAGTCAGAGAAAGAGAGAGAGGAACCGGGCTGAAAGAAGCCTCGACACCCTGCTTCCGTGCCAACTATGATTCAAGCCCGGCAGTGTGCCCGCCGCCTCGCCGGGCCTGAGCCTTGGCTGACCACCCCACCGGCACCGAGACAGCGTCCGGTGGGGTGCCGGAGACGAGTGAGGGGATTAGAGACGAGAAAGAGAAAGAGAGATGGTGAGAGGGTGCAGCCGGTTCAAATCCTCGGTTCGGGCGCGGCGGCATGCCCACGCCTCGCGGCTTGAGCCTTGGTCGGCAACCTCCACCAGTGCCGGGCGTGCGTCCGGTGGAGGTCCGGTCGGCCGTGCTGCCTGCACGATCCTGTGCCGCGATGGATCGTGAGAGAGAAAGAGAGTGACAGAGAGAAATTGAGAGAGAGAGAGGAAAGGGAGGGCCGACCGCGATGGCGGCCAGCTCTGGTCCAGCCACCGGTGGCCGAGCTGCCCCCAATTAGGCCAACGGCGGCCCTGGCCGTCGGCGCTAGGTAACCCTATTTTGTTTGAAACAGAGGACCAACAGGAATCAACAACTGGACCGGCTGGGTTGCCTTGATTTGGTCTTGTTGGGCCAGTTAGAGAACCATTTGAGCCGCTGTTTGGGCCCTGTAATGGGCCAAGAGTGGCAAAATAATTTATGGCCGGAATCAGGATTGATTCTAGTTTTTGGGATAATTTTGCTTTCCCATTTGGGTGTATACATTGAGAGATATTCGAGCCCAAAGTTGGGCCCGTGAAGTGGTCTGGGTAGAGTTTTAAGAATCATTTTATTATACAGATTTTAGAAACTTAATTATGTAAAATGATGCTGTAGGTGCCCAGGTATCCAAATAGCTGGGTTATCAATTGGGATTTGCGTACTGAGGTAAGTACGCCAAGTATTATAATTTTCATAGGTTATTTAATTTATAAATTATGAATTTACAATTAGATGCATGTTATGAAATGTGAAAAATGAAGTTCATTTATTCTAAATTAATGTATAGTACCACGAATTTATAAATAGTATTTGTTATGATATGACTTATATGTGTATATGCAAAAATGTAATTATGTTAATTTTACAAATTATGTTGGTACTATCAAGATGATAAAATGCAATCATGATGATGACAGTAAAATTTAGTGTATGTGTCGTTGTGGTTCTCATATAACTTGAAATGCCTAGTAATACGTGATCCACCTCAACAGGGAAGATATATGGAGGACACACATCCGTAGGATGTGTTCTGATGACAGATTATGATAGGGCATAACACTGGTACCAGGACCCTTCCTTTTAGGGGACATTTAAGAGTGATACACAAGATGAGTGTTGTAGGGCCGTGGGACACATAAAGAAAAACATTGACAGTATAAGCAGTGTTTTGTTTACATTGCATATTCTATGATTTATTATTTAATTAAGCCTCCAAATTATTTTGATCTGATGACATGAATATGCTGATAGCATGATAAATGTAAATTTTGAAATTGTATTAGGCTTACTTATTGAGTCTGAGCTCATAGAATTCTCACAATATTTTTCAGAGCCTTAGGAATGAAGAAGGATATTTGGGATAGACGGAGCTTCTATTAAATAAACTTAGTTCCATTATATTGATATAGTTCAGTATTGCTTGCGTGTAGGGTTGGTAGCCCAAGACTGATAATTATGTTTGTAATAAATCATGGAATTTGATTTTTGCTTATATTAATTTATGTGATGAAGTTCAAGAGCCTTGCATACCTGGCATGCGGCGGGTTGTCACCCTAGCTCGGATTTTGGGACTGGGGCGTGACAGCTTTAGTGGTATCAGAGCCTAGGTTATGACATTAGGGACACATACATGATGACACTTTAGGCAAAATACTAGGATGACATTGAGACAATTATAATTTAAAGGAATTTCAGGTATTATGCTTTGAAAGCCTGAAATTTAAAGTTTATCAAGATATTAATTGAAATATAAATTGATAGGAATTAAGAATGAACCATCGCACCAGAAGCCAATGATATAATGTGGGACTCCCAGGCTGGTGACCTTGACCAGTGGGGAGGCCAAGAGGCTTCTAGAGGTTTTAGCTCCGTCAAGCTTGTTGGAATGGCTCGTAGCAGTTTCAGACCTTTAAATAATATGGGTAGATGAAACTTTAATTGGATATGCAATAAAAGATAGATGAATATATGGAATATAATATAGTAGTTGAAATTGCAATTGATGACTAATATGACTAAGATAACATCATTATATCCATATTGCTATTGAGTTAGATATTTGGATTTTGAGCTATTAAATCTGAATTTGAACGTGGATGTATACAATGAATTTTATTTGTAGGACTTACATTGTTGATATTGTAAGTTAAGATTATGGGCTAATTGCTGGTTATAGAGATGATTAATATTGATGATATTTTGATAATGAAATAGTTAACTATATTTTTGATCAATTACAATTGAGTACTTAGTCTGGATGGATAGGTAATGGTGAATTTTACTAAGAGAACTTTTATTATGGATATTGCATGTTCAAAACTGATTGTTACTTTGCTAGATATGGAGATGGTTAATACTAATGTTAATAAAGTGGTTGACTGCATTATATCCTGATGGACCATTTAGGAAGAATATATAATTTTAAATTCAAGATAATTACTGTTTAAGTTTTTGAGAGTCGTAGGCCCTATTAATCTTTAGAACTGATTTTGGCTATAAAGATCAAATATTTTGATGGTAGAAGTGAAAGATTTTAACAGTAATAAGAATAAGATAAATTCGACTGATAAGAATTTCATGAGGATTTTCATCTATTAATAGATTTCTAAATCAAAATATCTATTCATTAATTTATTGTGCATTTCTCATAGTTCCTATATAGATATCTTTCTTCAGGATGGATAAATTATCAATCAGCCATAAATGGCATAATTATGTTAAGGAAAAAGGAGGGAGATGGTTTTAATTTTGATTATTATCGATTATGGATTATGGTTAGGGATACATCTAATATTACTTTCAATCATAGAGAGATTACTATAATTTTCCAATTATGTCTTTGGGATGGTAAGTGCATTTTCAATCTTTATTGACCTTATAAGTCATGTATCCATCTGAGCTAGATGTAAGGTCACTTTGAGATATTCAAAGGGTTTTAATTAGTTGACCATGACATGACATGAACATTGCATAATCTATAAAATCAACATAATTTTTAGGTGACTTTGATAGTCATTGGTAATAAATATTGATTCAAGGATTTGAATCATTTAAATTGCAATATTTATCAAGAATATACTGACCTATTCAGAGAAATTGATTGGTTGTGGTAGTATTACTGATAAATTAAAGATGACACTATTATTCAAAGAAAATAAATTAGTTAATTATGATAATTATGAAAGATGTCCTAAATGATTGGCATAATGTTCATTGATGTTAGCTTGAAGTATTCAAGAGTGAAACCAAGTATGTTATGATGATTGAAATACGTGTCGTAATGATTAATGGCACATTCAACTATTTAAAGAGTTGAGAGAGCATTGGAAGAAACTATCTTATATCTAATTCACAAGAATTTAGAACTATCTTCTCAAGGAATTAAGAGTAATTGATATGTTATTAGCCTTAAGAATGGATGACATAATACATGTGATGGACTCTATGATATTTATGATGATTGTGTTGTGATGGGAGGAAAGAAACACTTCTTAAGGAATTCAATTTGGTAGAAATATCAAATTAATTGTTGAAGTTGGATATGTCATTTGGGTACTTAGGGATGAAAAAAGTTCGCTAGTGAGTATCTATAATGGTACAAAAATTAGTGGACATTTAATTTCGAGGATGAAATTTTAGTGGGATAAAAATGTTAATATTTATTTTTGGTTTAGTAGTAAACTGGGTAAATTGAGTCTGAATCCATTTGTATCATTCATCTATATTGAAGATGTCTTCATAAGGCTTAGTGGATTAAGTTGAATTTCAGCGCAACCTTCCACCCTCAAATAGATGGACAGGCTGCAAGAACCAATTAGATTTTGATGATATACTCGAGCCTGTGTGATGGATTTAGGAGGTGCTTGGTATAGTTTTTTTTTACCTTTAGTGAAATTGCATATAATAATAGTTACTAAGCCAGTATCCAGATGGCTCCATTTGAAGCTTTGTATGGTAGGAGGTGCAGATCTCCTTTATGTTGGGATGATGTGGGAGAGAGGAAATTGCTAGGCCCTGAGTTGGTTCAGCAGACAATTGATAAGGTGCAATTGATCAGGGACCGTCTTCGTATAGCTCAGAGCAGGCAGAAGAGTTATGCTGATATCAGGAGAAGAGAATTGGAGTTTCAGGTTGGGGACCATGTTTTCTTAAGGGTATCACCAACCAAGGATGTGATGAGGTTTGGGATCAGAGGAAAGCTGAGTCCACGTTATATTGGACCTTTTGAGATCTTGAGCAGAGTCGGGGAGGTTGCTTACAGCCTGGCACTGCCTCCGATTTTAGCTGGGGTACATAATATTTTTCATGTCTCTATGTTGAGGAAATATATTTCCGATCCCAGCCATGTCATAGCATATGAGCCTATACAGTTGAGGAAAGATTTATCACATGAGGAGTACCCTGTGCGTATTGTAGACCGCAAGGATCAGGTCCTTAGATGACGTATCATTCCCTATGTCAAGGTACAATGGAGTAATCATTCTGAGAGGGAGGCTACTTGGGAACTTGAGGAGGAAATGACAAAGAAGTATCCATAACTATTTGTATCTTAATATGGTTAATGATGTAGCTACGACTGTTGACTTTTGAATAAAGACTTAGTTGATTGTGTGACAGAATTTGGAAATTCTAATTTTATCTAATGAAAGTGCATCAATTTCGAGGCCAAAATTTTTATAAAGAGGGGAGAATATAATCCCCGGGATGTGATTACCTGATCGCGAAACTTAATCGCGATATTCCTGGAATGGAAAACGCCAGGGACTCCTGCAGTTGTGCGAGGTGTTTGAATTTTAAATCATCCGTAACAGATAGAATCCCGAATCCCTTGATATGAGGAGAATGCATCGCCATTAAAGGAAGATACAGACACTTCTTCCCCATCATCCTCTCTTCCAGACGCCTCCTTCCCATCATTATCGTGCGCGCATCTGCTCCTTATGAGTCCCTCTGTCCATGCATGGGAGAGAGAGAAAGTTAGAGAAAGAGAGAGAGAGAGGAACCGGGCTGAAATAAGCCTCGGCACCCTACTTCCGTGCCGACTATGATTCAGGCCCGGCGGCATGCCCGCTGCCTCGCCAGGCCTGAGCCTTGGTCGACCTCCCCACCGGCATCGGAGACGGCGTCCGGTGGGGTGCCGGAGACGAGAGAGAGGGGATTAGAGACGAGAGAGAGAAAGAGAGATGGTGAGAGGGTGCAGCCGGTTCAAATCCTCGGTTCGTGCCTGGCGGCGTGCCCGTCGCCTCGCCGGGCCTGAGCCTTGGTCGGCGACCTCCATCGGTGTCGGGCGTGCATTCGGTGGAGGTCCGGCCGGCCACCGTCGGCACGCATCCTGTGCCGCGGTGGACCGTGAGAGAGGAAGAGAGTGACAGGAGAGAAATTGGAGAGAGAGAGAGAGAGAAAGGGAGGGCGCGGCTGGCTCTGGTCCAGCCACCGGTGGCCGGGCTGCCCCTAATTTGGCTAGTGGTGGCCCTGACCGCCGGTGCTAGGTAACCCTGTTTCGTTTGAAACAGGGACCAACAGGAAATCAAACAACTGGGCCGGCTGGGCTGCCTTGATTTGGGTCCTGTTGGACCAGTCAAAGAACCATATTTGAGCCGCTGTTTGGGCCCTGTAATGGCCGAGAGTGGCAAAATAATTATATGGCCGGAATCAGGATTGATTCTAGTTTCTGGGGATAATTTTGCTTTCCCATTTGGGTGTATACATTGAGAGATATTTGAGCCCAAAGTTGGGCCCGAGAAGTGGTCTGGGTAGAGTTTTAAGAATCATTTTATTATACAGATTTTAGAAACTTAATTATGTAAAATGATGCTGTAGGTGCCCAGCAAATAGATGGGTTATCAATTGGGATTTGCGTACTGAGGTAAGTAAGCCAAGTATTATAATTTTATAGATTATTTAATTTATAATTATGAATTTACAATTAGATGCATGTTTATGAAATGTGAAAATGAAGTTCATTTATTCTGAATTAATGTATAGTACCACGAATTTATAAATAAGTATTTGTTATGATATGACTTATATGTGTATATGCAAAAATGTAATTATGTTAATTTTGCAATTATGTTGGTACTATCGAGATGATAATATGCAATCATGATGATGACAGTAAAATTTAGTGTATGTGTCGTTGTGGTTCTCATATAACTTGAAATGCCTAGTAATACGTGATCCACCTCAACAGGGAAAGATATGTGGAGGACACACATCCGTAGGATGTGTTCTGATGACATATTATGATAGGGCATAATACTGGTACCAGGACCCTTCCTCTTAGGGGACATTTAAGAGTGATACACAAGATGAGTGTTGTAGGACCGTGGGACACATAAAGAAAAACAATGACAATATAAACAGTGTTTTATTTACATTGCATATTTTAGTATTTATTATTAATTAAGCCTTCAAATTATTTTGATCTGATGATCTAAATATGTTGATAGCATGATAAATATAAATTTTGAAATTGTATTAGACTTACTTATTGAGCGTGAGCTCGTAGAATTCTCATAATATTTTTCAGAGCCTCATGAATGAAGAAGGATATTTGGGATAGATGAAGCTTCTATTAAATAAACTTAGTTTCATTATATTGATATAGTTCAATATTAATTACGTATAGAGTTGATAATTTAAGACTGATAATTATAATTTGTAATAAATTATAAAATTTAATTTTTACTTTATATTAATTTATATGATAAGGTTTGAGCCGCCTTAACATGCGGCGGATTATACCTTAACTCGGATTTTGGGACGAGGCGTGACAAATCTCGAAGGTACCTCTCCTTACGCTTACCTTCTTCTTTCATTATCGATCTCCGTCTTCGCTTCTCTTTGGATCGTGAAGGCGCTGAAGGATCTCCAGAAAGATCCCCCCACGTCTTGCAGCTCAGGTATCCCAGACTGCTTTTATCCATGATTCTCCCCTATTATGATGTTTTCGTTGGTAGGAGACCTAAATCCGGTTCGGTTTTCAGAATCTTGTGAAATAAGTGCCTTGGATTTCTCTTTTCTCCCCTCTTTCTGGAAATAGAAGAGGGGCTCGACGGGGCGTACGCGATTCCAGGGATTGCTTGCTTGACTACCCAGATTCTATGTCAATCGTCCCATAGATGTTTGGAAAGAGATTGTTTTTGATAAGATTTTTTTTAAAAAAAATGAAAGTCTATTGTCTATTGATTAGTTTGGTTTGGTGTTCATAAAAAGGGAAATACGAGGGGTATGTTCTAGATTCTTTCTGAAGAGCCTGTTGGTGTCTTTCAAGTGATGCAGATAATACGGCTGGTTTCGAATTCACTTGAACAATTCCACGTAGTATGTTTTTTCCCTCCAAATTAGTTTGTGGAAAGTGAGGATTTCTTTGAGATTGCTGTAGGACTTTGACGTCTTCTTGAGAATGAGATCAACCCGGTTTTAAGCCTTCATTCATGAATCGATTTGGTCTAAGAACCTAACTCCAATGGATTAGACCTATTTCTGGGTCAATTTCTCTTAATTTAGAACCTATCTGCTTTAATTTCAACGCCTTTGATGGCGTCCAATCGCCTACAACACATCAAGACCGTTCATTTCACTCATGAGAGATGATGCCCTAGATTAACATGCTCATAAGTACGCTTCCAGGGTACGCGCAGGGCGACAGGGAAGGGAAGAGAAGGATGAGGAAGTTCGATCCGTGGCCGGTGTTCTTCAGGAGGGAGTTCAACCGCAATGGCCCTTCCTCGTTGGCTTCGGCATCGTCGGCGCTGTCATCGTCAAGCTCACCGCCGGCCTAACCGGTGATTAAATTTCTTCCCCCTTTATCCTCTCTGATCTCTTCCTCCATTTCATCTCCATCATTTTCTACTCCTTTACTGATTTTTATTCTTTATTTTTTTTTTTCTACTCAGAGGAGGACGCCAAGAACTCTCGCTTCGTGCAGGAGCACAACAGGTTCGGTCGTATCTCAAACCCTAGATTTTCTTTTCTTTTCTTTTCTTTGTAAAATGAAGCTTTAGGTATCTTTTTAGTGTTATTTTGATTGATCACCTTATATCTACGCATGATCTTGTGGTGCCTGATGTTTGAGTTTTAGGATAAGTTTGATTACCCAGATCTGGTGCTAGATCTTGTACAAATGTTGTTGTTTTCTTTTAAGACGAAGGTTGCGCCTTCTTTCTCTTTTGTTCGATTTTTTTCCGGTACAGAATCACTATCTTAAAAACCTTTCAAATTTCACTACCCCTAATGATTGGCTTCATGGATTCGCTTGCATTGGAGTTTTGGTTTAAAGTCTTTGCTCTATTTTTGTTTCCCATTTTTACCGTAAAACAAGGCATCTCAAAACTCAGGTTTCTGCTAAATGAATTATTTGAGAATTCTATATGTTTTTGCAAACAGTTTAAGGACATATGGAAATGTCTTATCTCAAGGCCATTAGATTGCCAAAGCTATAGTTTTAATTTTGGGGTTATTAACCTTCCCAGATGAAATCTAGGATTCATGGGGATGATTGCAAACATGTGAATCAAGAAATGGAAAGAAGGGCACTTGTTACATGTGGATTGTATAGTTTTAGAAAAAGCCAATGACAAAATGATCACAGGGATTTGAGTTCTAATAAATATTAGAAAGCATATTTTGATAAAGTAAAGGTGTAAGGCTAAAAGCAATAAGAAGTTCCATCTATTACTTCTATTTGTTAGTGTCTATATAGGGGCTAGTTCAGTATGTTTATGATACTCTAATGCTTCTTGGAATATTTCCAAGAATACACAAAAGCAAGTCTCATTTGCTTCTTTTTTTTAAAAAAAAAAGGTTGAAAAAATACTTTTGCCCCTCAAACTTTCACTCAAAATTCAATTTGATCCTCACACATTCAGTTGTTACAGTTTAGTCCTGTATGTTTAAAAGTGCTGCATTCCTAAAGTTCCCTTGTATGGGATCAGTTAAAGAAGATGTGGACTATATATGAAGTGACAATCCATATGTTCATATCAAGGTGACAAGTCAGCTATTTCGTTAACCTTGTATAATAAAATATTAATGCAACATTCTTAAAACATGAGGAACTAATATGTAACAACTAAAAGTTTGAGAACCAAAATGGATTTTGAGTGAACGTTTAAAGACCAAAGTATATTATATCCAAAAATAATAATTTTAACGAGAAAGTGTGTTGGTTGATAATGAATCATCACCACTTGTTGTTTGGAACATATGGATCATCAATTGTTCAAGTAGTAGATGTAATTGAATTGCAAGATAGATTTTCTTTTAAGTATCTGAGTCTTTCTTCAGCATTGGGCAGTTCAAGACATGATTGGAACCTATTAATTTTTAATGATTAGGTGGTGAGTCATGTATATCTGTTGGGGATAAAGTTTACTATTGTCAGAGCCATTTCTGCAATCCGTGTGTATTCTAGAATGATTTGCAATATCCTAGTTAGTGCCTACTAGAGTAAAGAACATTTGGTGCATTTCTTATGGGGTCCAGTAGGAGATTAATGGGTAGAGAGGGGTTTGCATGCTATAAGTTAATTTGGAAACAAGAATTTAGCACATAACCTGTAGAGACAAACAACCACGATTAGATGCAGTAAGATAGCTATTTGAGTTTTCAGTCTCTTTCCAACTTGGTTTAAAACTTTTTGTTTTTGGGACATTTTTCTACCCAATCATTGGTTGCCTTTCTAGCATTTCAAACCAATGCATGTCAAAGGCATAAAAGCAACACATGTAGAATCAAATAATAACAATCATGATGATTCAATTAAAAGATGCTGAATAAATATTTAGTTGAAATGAATGGAGGTTGTCACATTAGATGATTCACTGGAATTTGCAAGAAGTTAATGGGAATCCTTATAGTATTGATAGATTATGCAAGAAGAGCTAAGTTGACTGGATGCTAATCTTGTTAGTGTGGTTCCACTATAATGCACTGTAAGGTCACTAGATGACTATGTAATTGTACTAGAAGCCCACAGGAATTGAGAAGCTTACCATAAGGCACCTATCATGAAACTCCCATAAGCTTGGAAGAGATACTGAAGTAGTTTTGTCAAATGAGGTAGCAAATTGGGTTTTTGTGATAGTTTATTTGATTTATTGAAAACAAAGTAACAAACCTAACAAGGAAAGAGAAATATTTGTGTTGCAACATTGTGGAATTATTAACCTGATGATCACTCAATAATTTCAGCTGAATTAAAGGGTGATCAAGATGCACCAATATACGTGCAAATGGTTGGTGTGATGTGTGAATGAATGAGTTCAAATGACCAAGCCTTAGATATTTTGCTCAGATCAAACCATGCAAAAATGAGAAATACAACATTGTTTGATCATATATCAACTTTATTTAACCAAGATTTATCAGTGCTTAGTGAAGAAAGATTTAGCAAACTTCTAAAGGAGGGAAGGAGAGGCACAAAGGGCCCTTTTCTATGTGACCGAGTAATGTGGAAAACAGGAGTTTCTAGATAAAGTAATGGTTGGTTATACAAGGATGTTAAATTATAGTTTCTTTATATTCTTTTGCATTTTTCAATGAAGGCCTATGTAGATTCCCAATGTTTGTAATAAGAAGTTGATTTGATGGGCAATTTCAGGATCCAATGTTGGTTTTTAGAAATGCTTAAAATGTGTCATGGAGATTTTGGATGGATTATCGATATCCTTCTTGATCTTTAACTTTCAATTAAACTTCTGTGCATAATTAGGACTGTCTTTGATACTATGTAACTTATGTGAGGAGATAGAGTAGGTACTATTTATCTGACAAGATGCCAAAAGCACTTTTGCAAACAGAAAGACACTAGCAGCCTTCTCATTTAGGTGATATCAATATCTAACATTGAAGTATATTTTTGAATTCAAGCTACTCATTACGTATTTGGGATAACAAAATGGTTGCTACTGCTGTTATTCAAGCGTAATGTTCTTGGACTTAGCAAACTTGCTAATCATATGAGGGTGGTCCCTTACAGCATTGCCATATTTATTGATTAGGTTACTTTTGGTTGTCTTTTGGTTTTGAATAAATTGAACTTCCTGTCAGAAAAAAGAAGTTGTTACTTTGATATTGCAAGTGGGGAACACTATCAAACTAGTAGGCGAAGTTATAAAATGTGGTAATTTAGTTGAGATTGAAAACTTGAACAATGGTGGATAATTATTGCATCACTACCTTTTGCCCCTTGATGCATAGTTGGGGCAGTTTTTTGTTAGCCTTTTTTAGATTGCTTGGGCGTCATTTCAATTAGTATAGGTTTGTTTATCCATTTTTATTAGAGTTTGGGTAATCCATGTGCAGGCCTAAAGTTGTTCAATATTTTCATGACCAAGAGAGGTTGTCTTTATGAATTGAGCAAGCATAATGCTATTCTAACAATTATAGTAAAATTGGCCTGGTAGTCCTCATACCCAGCCATCATGCAATTACTTGATTATTCCTGTTGTTTGTCAACTTTGTTATCAAAATGGTTTTGCATTTGAACCAGTGGTGCAAATGTTTGAATTTTTTGCAGATACATATGTGATATTTATTTTTGGTGATTTTTTGTAGGTGAACAACAATGGGTGATTTGGTCGCTGGTTCTGAGCTTTGTTCCATGATGAGGCTGGCCAGGTCCCTTATGTTTTGCATTAAAGCTTAGCATGGTCTGTGTGCTTTATTTTGAAAACTACTTAGTATTTTTCAATTGAGAATAAAGGACCGATGGCTGGCATATGATCATTTCCTCTAAGGCCTTTATTGTGAGTTTAAAGAGAGTTTTGAACTGCCACTTAGTTTAACAGTTATTTTTGCAACTGTGCCTGTGTGTTGGCTTATAATAAAAGTGGATTGGGTCGCATTTATCTATGGAGATTTATTTATCGTGCGGCTGGCAAGCTAATGAATGCTCTCGGCTGATATCTGCTTACTGTTCCGACATCATGAGGTTCCCTTTTTATGGCGGATGTAGGGGATGGTAATGGCTCTAAACACGGTGTGACACTTCCAATCAAAACCGGCGGGCTGGCCGGGTAGGCCTGCGAGAACAAGCAATTAATCTGATCAATAGTAGTTCATGGCAATTCCCAAGGCGATCTTGCTAATATCTTTGCTTTGAGAGCCTATTTTGCATCGTTTGCTGATTTGTTTCAAGTATGCGATAAAATCTGTCTGATGATATGGTGCTTAGATAATGCTGGCTTGTCGTTGGAGTCTTACTGCCTGACTGCAATAATCGTCAACGTCAAGCTTACCTTGGCTTGATCAAGAAGTTGCCTTGAATCAAGCCTGGGAATTATGATGTAAGGTTGTGATCCTCTTTTGCCCCTTCATCCAACTTTTAAGATAATCGCTAATATTTTAGTATTGTAGATTTGATAGGCAGAAGCTCAATATTCTTTATATTGATGATTTAATTATTACGGATAATCATGGGAATATGATCTTGATTTTTTAAAATGATATGATGAAAAATATGAAATGAATGATACGGGTTTGGTTCATTATTTTTTGGTAATTGAAATAAGTCAAAAAAAAGATGATATATTTATCAGTCAAAGGAAGTATGTAGAAGGCATTCTCAAGAAATTCAACATGAAAAATTGCAATAGTATGAAAACACCTTTTATGGTAAATGATAAGTTGATGAAAGAATATGAAAGTGGTGAAGCAAATGCACAATTATACAAAACATTATTGGAACCTTATTATATCTAACAATTACAAGGCCAGACATAATATTTGCATCAAGTTTACTTTTCAGATTTATGCAAAAGCCAAGTAATATTCATTTTGGACAAGCAAAAAGAGTCAGAAACAAGAATGATATGATGAAATTAGTTGGGTTTTGTGATAGTGATTGGGCTGGAAGTATTGATGACATGAAAAGCAATCAGGATATGTATTCTTTTGTGGATCAGATATCATATCTTGGGCATCCAAGAAGCAAGATACAGTGGTATTATCTTTTTCTAAAGCAGAATATGTTTCAACAACTTTGGCAGCTCAACAAATAATTTGGTTAAGAAGAATAACAAATCTACTATTTCTATGACAAAGAATCCTATATATCATAGCCGCATCAAGCATATCAAAATCAAGTACCATTTCATTAGAGATGTGATAGAAGAAAAAGAAATTGAAGTCAAGTATGTGAAGACTGAAGATCAAATTGCAGACATCTTCACCAAGGCACTACCTAAGGAGAAATTTATTCACTTTAGAGATCTCATGGTATGCAAGAACAAACATCAAAGGGGAGTGTTAAAAGATAATGGTTGTTAGTTTGTTAGAGTTAGTTTTTTAAATAATGAGCCTATCTTTTATGATTTGATAGGATAGTTTTAGATGGATAAGATCATAAGAGGATTATGCTTATCCGTAGAAATAAGAAACAATATTTATATGGTGATATGCTTAATGAAACATAATAGAAAAATTTTATTCTTGAATAAAAACCCTTCTTCTACCTTAATTTCTCTTTTCAAAACAATCTGTGTTGGAAACAATCCCAACACACCTGGTCATGTTAGCAGCTGGATTGGATTGGAGGTTCACAGTCATCAATTATAGTCATCAATTTTTAAAAACAGAAAGGGCTTCAGGGCACCAGTCACTGGTGTATGAGTTGGAACTTTCATTTCATTTTCTGGCTTGCATCATTGTTCCAGCGTGGAGATAAAGTTGTTTACGTGCTCCACTTTAATAGAGTGCAATTAGCTACCACCTGGAGGGGCTGTCGGATAATAAATGCAGTGCTATGGTTGTAACCTTAATAAATATTGTTGGGGGGTAAAATCGTCATTGCATTGATATCTGCGCAAGACGGCTAAGGCTGACCTCCGCCTACCGTCTCCTTCCGGGCTTCCGTAGCTCGGCCTCTTTCGGGCCTCCGTAGCTCGGCCTCTTCCGGGCCTCCGTAGCTCGGCTCTTCCGGGCTTCCCTAGCTCGGCCTCTTCCGGGCCTCCGTAGCTCGGCCTCTTCCGGGCTTCCCTAGCTCGGCCTCTTCCGGGCTTCGTAGCTCGGCCTCTTCCGGGCTTCCCTAGCTCGGCCTCTTCCGGGCCTCCGTAGCTCGGCCTCTTCCGCTCGGCTTCCGTAGCTCGGCCTCCCTCCGTAGCTCGGCTTCCGGGCTTCCATAGCCCGCTGCTACCTTGCAATCCACGCCCCGACGTCCACCTCCGCGGAACCTGGCGCAGGAGAGTTCAAGTCTACCCGAGCAGCCCTGAGCAGGGGATCATATTGAGACGTGGCCTAAGACCTACTATAACCGCCCCAGGTCTACTCACCCAGATCCCAAGACATCAAGGAGCTCTCCCAGCCGTCGATCCCTTAACGGACAAGGCGTGGATTCTAACGGCCCCACAACGGCCTGATTCTGTCTACCCTCGAATCTTAACAACCTCAGTACCTTCCAGAAGACGCTCAAGTTCCCAGGTGACAGTCTATAAACTCGAGTTTGGCAGATCACTTCAGGTACGCAACCCTTGACACCAAAAAGCTCCAGGGTCTCTCTCTCTCTTCCGGCAGCTCGTCGGTGCTCTGTTCTTACCGGAGCCTCCGATTGATCGCCCCCCTGGAGAGGTCTCCCGGAGAGATCCACCTCCTCATTTGTCTGGTTGATCGCCGACTCCCTTCCCCACTGACTTGAGCGTCGGAGGGCCTTCCGCGGAGGACCACCCCCGGCGTCCTTCCGCGTGCAGGGCTTCCTGTTTTGCAGGTTCGCCGCGCCCCATTCTCTGAGGACCGACCGCGCCCGAGTCGGAGGACGGATCCCGGCGGCAACAGATTGGCGCTAGAGGAAGGGCCTCAAGTCCCATTAAAACTTGAAACAAGGAGACAAGGATCTTGATCCGGAGAAGAACCTCTCTGATGGCCAACCGGAAGAGAGGAACAACCTCTGATGCTCCCGATCAGGTCGCCTCCCAGAGGCCTGATCCGACTGGCGCCACAGCGCCGCAACCCCCACCTGTCGAGACTCCGTCGCCGCCTGCCATTCCGGTGACCCAGGACCAGTTTGCTACGCTGGTCCAACAAGTCCAGGCTCTCACCCACCTGGTCCAGGAGCGTCTTGCACCTCCTCCTGCTCCACATCCCCGGAAAGAGACGACGACTTCCTCTTCACCGGCAACCTCCTCTGATCCGCGTGAATCAGCGGACCCCCCGCGTCGCCCCAGGGGAGACAAACCGGTCCCTCGAACCGGTTGCGATGGAGATCTTCCCAGATCTCGGCGAGCCCGCTCCCTTTCTCCGGCAACGTCTCGCCATGATTCGACGCCGTCCTTGCGGTTCTCCCGCCCGGCTGCTCCTCTCGCCGGCGAGGAGGAGATCCGCCGTCAGATCCAGGAAATGCGTCAGGAGCTGGACGCCGCCAAGCAGATCCACCTGCCCCAGCCCAAGGCAGAGCAGGGCATCCCTTTCTCTAAGGGGATCATGGAGGAAGTGATCCCCTCCCATGTCAAGCTGCCGACCGTCGAGCCCTATCACGGCTCCACTGATCCGGACGACCATCTCAGCAGCTTCCGGTCAATAATGATGTTCCATGGAGCATCTGATGCGATCCTCTGCCGGGCCTTCCCATCCACACTCAGAGGATCCGCCCGAACCTGGTTCAACGCCCTGAAACCAGGTTCCATCGATTCATTCGATGAGCTGAGCCACCTTTTTATTGGCCAGTTTGTCAGCAGCCGCCGCCACCGACGGAGATCCGACTCCCTCTCCGAAGTCAAGCAAAGAGAGGGGGAGTCCTTGAGAAATTATCTTGGCCGTTTCAACAAGGCCATGTTGGAGGTAGACCACCTTAATCATGAGGTGGCCATGTCCGCCCTAGCGGGGGGAGTTTCGAAGGAGAGCGACTTCTATTTGGCAATGGAAGTCAGCTACCCCCCGTGTCTGTCTGATATGATGGCCCTTGCGGACAAATACGCTCGGGTCGAGGAGTCGCGGAGAATGGCCCGCGCTGAGCAGACGAAGAAGAGGCAAGAGCCCAAAGTTCCCGACAGACATCGCCCTGTCCGTCGGCCAAGCCCGCCTCGCCGCCAAAGAGTCCCTCCGCCGCCGCCAAGGAATCGCTCCCGGAGTCCCCCTAGGCGATTCGATCGCTACACTCCGTTGACTGTGCCCCGGGCACAAATCCTCATGGAAATAGAGCGCCAGCTTCCCCGACCAGTGCCTCTCCGAGGGAACCCAACCCGGAGAGATCCCGCCAAGTACTGCCGCTACCATAGGGAGCACGGCCATGACACTGAAGAATGCTGGCAGCTGAAGAACGAGATCGAAAGACTGATTCGGCGGGGACGGTTGGACCAATTCAGAAGGGCACCGAGCCACCACAGGGAGGTGATCGCCAGCCTGAGCTCCCACAACTCCCTCCTCCTCCAAATCCGCCAGTGGTTGGCCGCATCAACATGATTGAAGAGGCCGGCGGATCGGGCTCCGGGGGCAATGGTGATGCACCGGTGCCAAAGAAGGCGCGCACGGGCGAGCTCTCCTTTTCTGATGATGATCTTCTTGGGATACAGCTTCCCCATGAGGACGCACTTGTTGTCTCCCTAAATTTGAACAATTATGATGTAAGCCGAATCCTGGTTGATAGTGGAAGCTCGGTGAACGTTTTGTACCTCGATGTGTTTGCCAGGATGAAATTGCTCATGGAAAACCTTCGAGCCGTGGATTCCACCTTGATGGGATTCACCGGCGACGTCATCATCCCAGAAGGAATTGTCACCCTGACGGTCCGCGCAGGAACCTGGCCCTTTGTAACCGTTGTACAGCCGATTTCCTAGTGACCGACCTCAGGTCCCCGTATAATGCCATATTCGGCAGGCCCGGCTTGATGTCTCTTAAAGCGGTTGTTTCTATCCCGCATCTGTCGATGAAGTTCCCCACCGAGCAAGGAGTTGGAGTAGTTCGGGGAAGTCAAGCCATGGCTCGGCAATGTTTTGTCACGAGCCTTCAGTCCAGAATTCCCGAGGTTGACGGGCTAGACGCCCGCGAGGATTTCGCCGAGCAACGGGGAGAACCGGTGGAAGAGCTGGAAGAAGTACCGCTGGACGTAGCTCGGCCCGACCGAACCACAAAGATCGGGTCGCTGCTTGAAGGAGAGCCTCGTCGCGAGCTAATCAGATTCCTCCAAAGCAACGCGGACATCTTCGCCTGGACCGCCTCCGACATGCCAGGAATTAGCCCCGAAGTCCTCGTCCATCGTCTCAATGTGGACGAGATGCACAGGCCGTTAAGCAGAAAAAGAGAAGCTTCGCCCCAGAGCGGCAAAAGGCCATTGAAGAGGAGGTCGACAAACTCATCAAAGCCAACTTTGTCCGAGAGGTAAACTACCCCAGTTGGCTGTCAAACGTCGTCATGGTAAGAAGTCGAATGGCAAATGGAGGATCTGCATCGACTTCACCGATCTCAACAAGGCATGCCCGAAGGACAGCTTCCCTCTCCCTCGGATCGACCAGCTTGTGGATGCCACCTCGGGCCACCAAATGCTGTCATTCATGGATGCCTATTCGGGCTACAATCAGATCCGGATGGCCCCCGAGGATGAAGAAAAGACAGCCTTCATAACCGACCGAGGTACCTACTGTTACCGAGTTATGCCTTTCGGTCTTAAAAATGCAGGAGCGACCTACCAGCGCCTGGTCAACAAGGTGTTCAAGGAGCAAATCGGCCGGAACATGGAGGTGTATGTGGATGATATGCTGGTCAAAAGCAAGGAAGCGCTGCGGCATGTTGAGGACCTCGCGGAGAGCTTCGCCACGCTGCGCAAGTATGGAATGAAGCTCAACCCAACCAAGTGCGCCTTCGGCGTCAATTCTGGGAAGTTCCTCGGATTCATGGTCTCCCAGCGCGGCATTGAGGCTAACCCTCAGAAGATCCAAGCTCTCCAACAAATGGCGCCCCCAGCGTCCATTAAAGATGTCCAGCGCCTAACCGGGAGAATAGCGGCCCTTAACCGCTTCGTAGCTCGGTCAGCCGAGAGGTGCCTCCCCTTCTTCAAAACCCTCCGATCGGCCAAGAATTTCCAATGGACTCCTGAATGCCAGAAATCATTTGAAGATCTCAAGAAGTACCTCGGCTCGCCTCCGCTTCTTAGTAGTCCGGTCCCGGGGGAGACTCTGTTTCTGTATCTGGCCGTTTCCGAGGGAGCAGTTTGTTCGGTACTGGTCAAGCAAGAAGGCAAGATCCAAAGACCGATCTACTATGTGAGTAGGCTGCTCCGCGACGCGGAGACGAGGTACACCAGGATCGAGAAAATAGTGCTTGCCTTGATTACCTCGGTCCGGAAGCTGCGACCATATTTCCAAGCACATTCAGTGACGGTCCTGACCGATCAACCCATCAAAGCGGTGGTCCACCGTCCAGAAACATCAGGGAGGATGACCAAATGGGCCGTCGAACTAAGCGAGCACGACATACAATTTCAACCTCGCCCGGCCATCAAAGCTCAAGTGCTGGCCGACTTCCTCCTTGAGTGCACCATCCCGGAAGACGGCTCTACCCCAAAAAGTCCCGAAGGACCAAAACCTGAAGCTCGGTGGCTCCTTCACGTCGATGGGTCGTCCAACGCCCATCATTCCGGTGCTGGTTTGGTTCTCACCAGCCCGGAGGGGATGATCTTCGAATACGGCGTCCGATTCTCCTTCCCGGCCTCCAACAACGAAGCCGAGTATGAGGCCCTGTTAGCCGGTCTCCGGATCGCCCGCAACCTGAAGGTGGAAAAGATTAGCGCCTTCACCGACTCTCAGCTGGTGGCCGGCCACGTGCGAGGGGAGTTTGAAGCCCGAGAACCCAATATGGTTCGGTATCTCCAAGAGGTGCGCGGCCTACTTCCTCACTTTTCAGAGTTTGAAATCATTCAAATTCCTAGATCGGAAAACGCCCGTGCCGACCTACTCTCCCGATTGGCAACCACGGAGACGATGGATGCTGAACAAAAATTCCATCTGGAGACTCTGGAGAAGCCGAGTATCATGGAAGCTGACCGGGTGATGCAAATCGAGACCGAACCATCCTGGTTCGACCCTATCCTCAGCTATCTTAAAGAAGGGTCGCTCCCGTCCGACCGAAGGGAGGCCAGGAAATTGAAGCTGCAGGCGACCCACTATGTATTGATCGACAGCCAGCTTTACAAGCGGTCTTTCTCCATGCCGCTGCTCAGATGCCTCCGCCCATCCGAGGCGGACTACGCTCTACGGGAGGTACATGAAGGGATCTGCGGCAACCATCTGGGAGGCCGGTCCCTGTGTCACAAAGTGCTACGGCAAGGCTATTATTGGCCGACCATGCAGAAAGATGCGGACGATCTAGTCCGAGCCTGTGACGCCTGCCAGAGGCATTCGAGCATCCAAGGCTCCCCTCCGCCGAGCTAGTTTCCATATCCTCCGCTTGGCCCTTTGCCAAATGGGGGATGGACATCCTCGGCCCATTCCCGTTGGCGACGGGACAGCGAAAATTCTTATTTGTCGCCATTGACTACTTCACCAAATGGGTTGAAGCGGAAGCCGTTGCCCAAATCACCGAAGCCCGGGCCAGAGACTTTGTGTGGAGGTCCATCATCTGCCGGTTCGGCCTCCCCCACACCATAATCACCGATAACGGCAAACAGTTCGACAATTCCAAATTCCGCCAATTCTGCGAAGAGCATGGAATTCGTCACCACCTTACTTCGGTCGGACACCCTCAAGCCAACGGAGCGGCCGAGGTAACCAACAGGACTCTCCTCCAAGGAATCAAAGCTCGCCTCTCTAGAGCCCAAGGCAGGTGGGCAGATGAGCTGCACCATGTCTTGTGGGCCTATCGCACCACTCCGAGAATCCCAACGGGCGAGACCCCATTCCGAATGGCTTTCGGTACGGAGGCCGTAATCCCTGTGGAAGTGGGCCTCCCATCTTTGCGGGTGGAGAATTACTCGGAAGAAGCCAGCAACGAGCAACTCCGCACCAACCTCGACTTGGTGGAGGAAGTCAGAGAGAAGGCCCGAATCAGGACGGCCGCCTATCAACAGAGGGTGGCTCGGTACCATGCCTCCAGAGTTAAGGGGAAGACTTTCCTTCCTGGCGACCTTGTCCTCCGGAAAGCCTCTGTATCCAAACCGCTGGAGCAAGGAAAGCTGGCGCCGAACTGGGAAGGCCCGTACCAAGTCACGGAGGTCATTGGGCCAGGAACCTACAGGTTGCAGGACCTCGAAGGGAAATCCGTCCCCCGAACGTGGAACTCGGACAACCTCCGCAAATACTATCAATAGGGTATGTCCTTTACGCCCCGCCAGTTGTCTATTTTCTGTGAATCGATTATATCCCATATTGCCATAAATCGTAAATGGAAATAGATGCTGCTTATCAATCCTCGGCACGACCGAGCTATCTGCTTGAACAGGAAAATCTCCGAACCTTGGCAGGGCCAAGTAAAACATTTCTCCGAACCTCGGCAGGGCCGAGCAACAAATCTCCGAACCTTGGCAGGGCCAAGTAAAACATTTCTCCGAACCTCGGCAGGGCCGAGCAACAAATCTCCGAACCTTGGCAGGGCCAAGTAAAACATTTCTCCGAACCTCGGCAGGGCCGAGCAACAAATCTCCGAACCTTGGCAGGGCCAAGTAAAACAAATCTCCGAACCTGGCAGGGCCAAGCAACAAATCTCCGAACCTTGGCAGGGCCAAGTAAATCTCCGAACCTTGGCAGGGCCAAGTTCTCCGAACCTCGGCAGGGCCGAGCAACAAATCTCCGAACCTTGGCAGGGCCAAGTAAAACATTTCTCCGAACCTCGGCAGGGCCGAGCAACAAATCTCCGAACCTTGGCAGGGCCAAGTAAAACATTTCTCCGAACCTCGGCAGGGCCGAGCAACAAATCTCCGAACCTTGGCAGGGCCAAGCAACAAATCTCCGAACCTTGGCAGGGCCAAGTAAAACATTTCTCCGAACCTCGGCAGGGCCGAGCAACAAATCTCCGAACCTTGGCAGGGCCAAGTAAAACATTTCTCCGAACCTCGGCAGGGCCGAGCAACAAATCTCCGAACCTTGGCAGGGCCAAGTAAAACATTTCTCCGAACCTCGGCAGGGCCGAGCAACAAATCTCCGAACCTTGGCAGGGCCAAGTAAAATCTCCGAACCTTGGCAGGGCCAAGTAAAACATTTCTCCGAACCTCGGCAGGGCCGAGCAACAAATCTCCGAACCTTGGCAGGGCCAAGTAAATCTCCGAACCTTGGCAGGGCCAAGTAAAACTTCTCCGAACCTCGGCAGGGCCGAGCAACAAATCTCCGAACCTTGGCAGGGCCAAGTAAAACTTCTCCGAACCTCGGCGGGGCCAAGTAAAATGTTTCACCGAGCCATGGCAAGGCCAGGTAAAAACCACTCGGGCTAAAACCCCGGCAAAAGGGTCTGGAACCATGGGCCTCAACCAAAGCCGAACGACCCCAAATAGTACCCGAAAAACTTTCGGTTTGAGACGGGCACAAAAAATGCCACCATCGGCATGCGAAAAAATGCCACCATCGGCAGAACTCCCCCAAGAGGCTATAAAGCCTCACGTAACCGGCCAAGGGCCCCAGGCTGGGCTGGGAAATTCTCCCTAGCAGTAGAAAACCTTTGGGAGATCCCCTCTGTAGCTCGTCATTCGAAATATCTACGATTAATACGCAGGGCGATGGGACCAAACCGACACCCAAGTCCGTCGAGCGTATTGAAGCGATCATTCTCAAAGAAGAAAGAAATTCCTGAAAACGAGTCTATTTTTCATTTAAAAAGGAAGCCACTGTGAGGCACAAAACATGGAAAAACAAAAGAGAGGGCAGGCAAAAGCCCTGGGGTCACTTGCCCCCGGAACCCAACACCCTCTCCAAGAGAGCGGTCAGGTCGGCCACCTGCTGACGAAGCAGCCGGATCTCCTCCTCCTGCCGACTCATGACCAAACGAGAGGCCTCCGCCTCCCGAACCGAGCGTCCCGGAACTCTTCAGCGGTCCTGGCGAGCCGCTCGTGGGCTGCGAGGCTTGACGCAAGAGCCAGCCCGTCGACGGTCACGGAGATCGCTCTCTCCCCCGACTCCGACAGGTTGTCGACCGAGGAGCGTGAGTCGGTTGAGGACCGCGCCGGAGAATCCATTTTCTTTTAAAGCTCAGGCCGAAAGATAGCCAAAGCCTACGCCCCCGAGCCATATTTATACCCGCCGGGAGGGTATCCAGTTCAGCCGTACCGCGACGCCGACCTATGAAAATTTGCCATGTGTCGCCGTTCTAATGCGTACGGAATCCGAAAAGTCACGCCCTATCCCGAGGCAGATCGGAAAACAGGCATCTTCCCGATCTGCCGCCTCCTGCAATAAATGCTTTCGACGCTTCCCCAAGCCTTTAAAATCGCCCCCTTCCTCGAAAAACGTGGGAACAGAGTCCGACGCCCGATCGACGATCTGTCCCCTCGGAAAAGAGCACCGCCAGTAAAAGCGTGGCAAACACGCCGACCATTCCGTTCGGCGACTGATTCGCTCCCTCCGAGCTACAGTTCTCCGAACCTCGGCAGGGCCGAGCTACAGTTCTCCGAACCTCGGCAGGGCCGAGCTACCAATTCTCCGAACCTCGGCAGGGCCGAGCTACCAGTTCTCCGAACCTCGGCAGGGCCGAGCTACAGTTCTCCGAACCTCGGCAGGGCCGAGCTACAGTTCTCCGAACCTCGGCAGGGCCGAGCTACCAGTTCTCCGAACCTCGGCAGGGCCGAGCTACCAGTTCTCCGAACCTCGGCAGGGCCGAGCTACCAGTTCTCCGAACCTCGGCAGGGCCGAGCTACCAATTCTCCGAACCTCGGCAGGGCCGAGTTCTCCGAACCTCGGCAGGGCCGAGCTATCAGTTCTCCGAACCTCGGCAGGGCCGAGCAGTCTCCGAACCTCGGCAGGGCCGAGCTACCAGTTCTCCGAACCTCGGCAGGGCCGAGCTACCAGTTCTCCGAACCTCGGCAGGCCGAGCTACAATTCTCCGAACCTCGGCAGGCCGAGCTACCAATTCTCCGAACCGGCAGAGCCAAGCCTCGGCAGGCCGAAAAACCTTGGCAAGGCCAAGTAAGACCTTCGAAACTTGACTATCTCGGGGACAATCCCCAGCAAAAAGGGTTGCAACTCCCCGAACTTCGGCCAAAGCCGACCCACGATACTCCGGCTCCGATAAAAACGGAGCACAAAATACCAGACTCCCGACCTAAGCAAGGAGTGTATTTCGCCGAACTATCTTTGCACCGCCGCATACGGACCTCAATTAGTTCGGGCATCATGAGATCCTCGTCTAAGGACGAGCGGGACACTTTTATGCCCCACAAACGACAAATAGCAATGGGATCGGCACAAGAAAAGGCAAATTGAGAAACAACATATAACTCTCTTTATTGCCCATCATGATCAATTACAAATGCCTCATAGGCGTTACAAAAGCATTGAAATGCATAAAATAAAGGCGAATACAAGACTCGGGCAACCAGACAGTCGTAATCGCGTCCCAGTTGGTTAGGGCCGATAATTGCCCGTCGACACGGCCAATAGTTGCGACTGGCCCCAAGTCAGGACGACATCTTGGTGGCCCAACCGGGATATCTGGAGGACCATCCCAAACCACCCACCGGGGGTGTACTGCGCTCCATGCCATGTCTCAAGGACAAGGAGTCGGCGACGAGGCGCTCTCACCCCCCCTTGAGCGGCTGATCCCGGGAGCCCGAACCAGGGGAGGAGGGAAATTCACGAGCCACGGGAGGCCCGTGTGCGCTTCTTACCTAACTCCCCATAACCGGCCGCAAAGGTCACACGGGAAGAGATATGTGCGCTCCCCGTGTGATCTCCGCGCCCCTCCATGTGCGCTCTCCGTATGATCTCCGAGACTCGTCCCCTAAGGANCGTCCCCTAAGGGCGAGCCATCCTCCAGCTGCTCCCCGGTCGCCCCAGCTATCCGGCGGCAAGGAGCCCATGAAAGGAAAGTCGATCCTCCCACTCGTAGCGACAGAGAAATGAGCATAGTAAAAGCTCTGGCGAGAAAAGAAACTTTGGGGATAACCAGATGAGACCCCCCTTTTCCTTTTATAGGCAATGGACCAGGAAAAGCCACCCAGGCTGCGCGTCCCAAGATTTAAATTTCAAGTAGTACTTCCACGTGGTCTCCCAAGATTGGCGCCCCATTGCGCGCCAAAACCCACCGCCCGAACCAGGACGCGTACGAAGATCCTCTCCTGATCCCGAATCATAGTCATTAAATGCAGGAAATCGTCCGCTGACACTTCGAAAACCGGCGGGCTCAGAAAATCGTCCTTCGAAAAGTACTGTCCAATAGTGGATGGTTGCGTGCGCATCACAACGAGGCAACCTGCATGGGAAAAGAGCACATTTCGGAAACTCTGATGCAGCTTTATGCCCCCCACTGTGCCGTACACCGTTTCTAGTAAAATAAAAAACCGAATCGCCTGCGGGACAGTAGGACACTGGCAGGATGGCAGGAACCACGCCGACCTGTTTTCGCCCGTCGGCCCTAGCCGACCTATTCCTTCTGTCGGCCCACGCCGACCTGTTTTTCCTGTCGGCCCATGCCGACCTACTTTTGCCATCGGCCCTAGCCGACTTATTTCATTCTCGGCCCCAGCCGACCTTTTATCTGTCGGCCCTAGCCAACCCACTTTATCCGTCGGCCCCGCCGACCTACTTATGTCCGTCGGCCCTAGCCGACTTATTTCATTCATCGGCCCCAGCCGATCTAATTATCCATCGGCACCAGCCGACCTATATTGTTCGTCGGTCCCACGGCCTACTCTGCCCCTCGGCCCTGGCCGATCTATTTTGCCTGTCGCCCTGGTCGGCCTACTTTGCCTACCGGTCCGAGCTAACGCGTTTGCATAGTCTTGGGATAAAGATAACCCAAGATCGCTAGCGAGCCACAGACTGCTCAACGCGAAATTGAACGACGATGAGATCAAACTGGGACAGCACTTAAGTCAAAACAGTAAGTTCTTTTATCAAGGAACGACAAATAAACAAGGTACAATAACGACTCCTACGAACCAGGAGCCGCACCAGCCTTTGAGGAACCCTCAGTTGCGCCTACGGAGGCGTGACTAGGCTCACCCTTCTCCGATGTTCTCGCCCCCTCGGCGGCAGTTTGCGATCGTCCCTCAGAAATTGCAGCTTCGCTGGGACTAGGGGCGGCGCCAGGTTCGCCGTCAGAAACATCGACACATTCGTCTTCGTCCGCTTCTTCCTCATCCTCGTCTTCTTCTGAATCTTCAACGCCCAGAAAAGAGAGGTCCCACTCCGGGCGCTCACTAAGAATCCGCTGCTTACACTCTTCCATCCCATGATGGAAGGCGTCAACGCTAATAGCGTCCTGCCTACCCCTGAGAATGGCGTGCTGCGTTTTGACCTCCGCAGTCTGTTTCTCGGCCTCGATCACTTGGGCCTTCAAAATGGCATTTTGTTCCTCAAGCTCGCTGGCCCGTGCCTCGAGTTCCGAGCTCCTGCTGCGAGTGGACCCGAGCACACCTTGGAGAGCCCGAATCTCCGATCCCATCTTCGCCATCTGGAAAAAGCTAAAAATCAATCGGCATCGCAAGGAGCCAATGGAAAAATAAAGAGGATAAAATGGGAGCATACCTCCCCCTCTCGCCTGGCCAGCCTTTTGGCCAGCTCCTCGGCCTCACTCCGTGCTCTTGTCCTGTCAGCGCCGACCAGCTCGACCCTCTCTTGCAGGGTACTAATCTTCGATTTCTGGCCTCAATCTCCCCACGAGCTTGCAACAACTCGTCACTCACTCGAGTCATCATCCCTTGATGCCACCTGGCGCTCTCCTTCAAATCGGCAATTTCACCATCACGCCGTTTCAGTTTCTCCTCCATTTCGCCAGCATTCTCGCCAGGCGTCTTCTCTCATCGTCGGCTCCCTCACCAGCCGACTCATGCTCTCACCGTGTTCCCGCTGCATCGCCGCCACCTCCGCAGAATGTTTCGATTTAATTTTAGCCAACTCCAAGCATGCGTCGTTGTTCCTCGCTAGGAGTCCCTGTAACTCCTCCACCCGGCGCTTCTGCTTGGACACCTCTCCATGGCGGCCTGATGTGCCGCCCTTGCCGCCTTCGAGTTCCTGTCCATCGTGTCCATGAGCTCTTCAAACTGCTCAGACACCTTCAGCCGTGACTGGAGCTCGACATTCTCCTCCGGCCTGGACACTGGCCCCCGTCGCCAAACTCAGGCGCCAGCAAATCGCCCGGGAAAGCAAAACGCTCTGCAAAGACAAAAACCGAATAAGCACCCACGACGGGGTCTATCGGGAAACATCTGTCACATAGGAAAAGTGACTCACCCGCGAAGCGTAGTCCCGGGTCATCCTCATCAAAGTCGTGTTATCATGGCAGGAAGGAGATGGATACTCTCAGCTATACCTTGCTGCCCGAACGCAGCATCGACCAATCCCAGGTCGGCAAACTTGTCGTCGACGGATTCGCACCCGGATGCAGGACCGACCTTATCATGGCGGAAAATGCCTCATCAATGCTAGTCTCCGAGCTGCTGGGTTGACCAGCCCGCCTGAGGGACCGGCCTGGATGACCCCCAGCTGAGAAGCCTTCAACCTCCCAGCCTCCTCCATTAAGGCCCTGGCTTGGGCCTCTTCAGATAGCTCGGCCAGCCCAAGCGCCAGCCTCCCCAAAATCTTCTTCGAGGGAGCCCCGATCGTGGGACCCCCACTTTGTTGTGCTCCCTCCACCGATGCATCCTTTCCAGTCGCTACCACCTGCGTCTCCTCCGCGAGCTCCCCCGAGGCCTCGGTCTGACCCGCCTCTTGACCCATCGAGGGCGCCCCGACCTCACTGCTACCAGACTCCCCGGCGGACAGACCAAGTGGGGGCTCCCCCTGAACTTCCTCCACTGCGGCTGTCTCCTCCCCCTCTCCCGCTGGAGCCAGTGGTAATCCCGCGGGGGCAATGGGCCCCTCTGCTACGGTCGCCTCCGATAGACCCATCGCAGGTTCCTCTTTCAAGGGGGACGCGGTCGGATGAACCAGCGGAGCTTCATCAAACTGTCCGATATCTACAGTACGAGGGCGCCAGGTGCCGTGGCCGTTCTCCCCGAATCCTCCTTCGCCCCCAGTGGTCCTATGGGGACTGCTCCAATGTCCGGCGGGCTTTTGGCAGAGGTATGGGCCCTTTTCTCGGGTCGGCCGCTGTCCGCGCCGCTACCTTCCCCTGGGCGCTTCCCCCTCTTCCTCTTGGAGAGGCTCGACAACGCCAACCTTGTGGCTGTCAAACCGGAATTTACATACTCAGGCCCAAGCACGGTGATCAAGAAAAAATACAGCGCAAAAAGGGACTTACCTTATGGATCCAGAGGGCTGAGCCCGGCTGCGAAGAGGGCCCCCTCCGATAACAAGTCGTTAGCCGAAAATACTTGTCCATTACGAAGGACATCCAGGTCCCTCTCCTCCTGCGCCGATAAGGCCGGATGCGTCTCCGCATCCCTCGCAACTTCCCCCCATCGTCGAGGAAAATCGGAACCGACGTTCCCCTCCGCAATCACGAACCAGCTCTTCCACCCCTTAATGGAAGAAGGCTTATCCGCGATGACATTAAAGGATCTCCGGGGCCCGATGGAGGTCCACTCCAATTTCCTCCCGGGAGTCAAGTGGTAACAGGTGCGGAAAAGGGGGAGAGTCGCAACACATGAATCTGGTGACACATCGAAATAAATCCGACGATATTCCTCCAACTATTTGGAGCCACCATTGATGGGCAGATGTTGTAGTGGGTCATGATCTCCTTCACCAAGGGATGGAGAGGAAAACGAAGACCCGCCTTAAAACTATCCTCGTAGATAAAGACCCGGACTCTAATCCCCGAGTAACCCTATCTTCGGGTTCCGGCACTCGCAGAACTACATCCAGGGGCAGACCATACCTCTGGTGGATCCTCCCCAAATCCTCAGCAACGATTTCTGAGGCCACATCTTCAGGGCTCATCGCCATCTCGGTTGAGGGAAGTCCTGGGCGAAAACAATGAACGCTGGAGAGGATGAGAGACCAATGCTCTTCTGAAAACAGGGTGAGAAGACGCCGCGAACATGCGCACATGTGCATAAGCATGTATATATATAGGGCGGCTGTCGCTTCGCTTCTCCGCCAAGGAACCGCCCTGAGGAGGCGGGACGTCTCTCGAGGCGTCCGGAATCGCCTCGACTAACCTCCATATCGATCGGGATTCACGGCACGGCACAATCTCAACCGTCGCTAGTAGAGGAACCTTACCTCCGAAGGTACGATAGCCTTGTCGCATTAATTAGGGCATCATCGCACGAACTGTCTAGGCCAAGATGTCCCATCCACGGGCGCGCCACTTGAGCTTATACTCCCTACGCCCGAACCTACGCTTCGAACTAGGGAGTGGAGGGCATGTGTTGGGGGGTAAAATCATCATTGCATTGATATCGTGCGAGGCGGCTAAGGCTGACCTCCTCCCGGGCTTCCGTAGCTCGGCCTCTCCCGGGCTTCCGTAGCTCGGCCCTTTCGAGCTTCCCTAGCTTGGCCTCCTCCGGGCTTCCGTAGCTCGGCCTCTCCCGGGCTTCCGTAGCTCGGCCTCTCCCGGGCTTCCCTAGCTCGGCCTCCTCCGGGCTTCCGTAGCTCGGCCCCTTTCGAGCTTCCCTAGCTCGGCCTCCTCCGGGCTTCCGTAGCTCGGCCTCCTCCGGGCTTCCGTAGCTCGGCCCTCCCGGGCTTCCGTAGCTCGGCCTCTCCGGGCTTCCCTAGCTCGGCCTCCTCCGGGCTTCCGTAGCTCGGCCCCTTTCGAGCTTCCCTAGCTCGGCCTCCTCCGGGCTTCCGTAGCTCTCCTCCGGGCTTCCGTAGCTCGGCCTCTCTCGGGCTTCCGTAGCTCGGCCTCTCCCGGGCTTCCGTAGCTCGGCCTCTCCCGGGCTTCCGTAGCTCGGCCTCCTCCGGGCTTCTGTAGCTCGGCCCCTTTCGAGCTTCCCTAGCTCGGCCTCCTCCGGGCTTCCGTAGCTCGACCTCCTCCGGGCTTCCGTAGCTCGGCCTCTCCCGGGCTTCCGTAGCTCGGCCTCTCCCGGGCTTCCCTAGCTCGGCCTCTCCCGGGCTTCCGTAGCTCGGCCTCTCCGGGCTTCCCTAGCTCGGCCTCCTCCGGGCTTCCGTAGCTCGGCCTCCTCCGGGCTTCCGTAGCTCGCTTCTACCCAGCGATCCACGCCCTGACGTCTACCTCCGCGGAACCTGACGCGGGAGAGCTTAAGCTTACCCGAGCAGCTCCTTAGGCAAGGAATCATGTCGAGACGTGGCCTAAGACCTATTGTAACCGCCCCAGGTCTACTCACCCAGATCCCAAGACATCGAGGAGCTCTCCCAGCCGTCGATCCCTTAACAGACAAGGCGTGGATTCTAACGCCCCACAACGGCCTGATTCTGTCTACCCCCGTATTGTAACAACCTCAGAACCTTCCAGAAGATGCTCAAGTCCCCAGGTGACAGTCTATAAGTATCAGATTGACAGATTCCCTCAGGTACGCGACTCTGTACGCACACCTCCACTCTCACTCTTCTGCCTTTGGAGCCTCCGATTGGCCGCCCCCGGAGAGGTCTCCCGGAGAGATCCACCTCCTCATTATCTGGTTGATCGCCGATTCCTTCCCCACTGACTTGAGCGTCGGAGGGTCTTCCGTGGAGGACCACCCCCAGCGTCCCTCCGCGTGTGGGCTTCTTTTGCAGCTCCGCCCGCACCCCTCTTTCCGGAGATCGACCGCGCCCGAGTCGGAGGACGGATTTCAGCGGCAACACAGATAATACCAATTAAATAACTAGTTTCCAAATATAAGGTGCACAAAAAAAAAAAAAAAAATCAGTAGGAGCATTATTTAAAATTTCTCTATCTTCTAGTGGACAAATTATACTTTGGGAGAAAAAAATAATTCTTTAATTTTTTCAGTAGATAAATTTGCAATTTGATCTATGCTGAATGTTTTCTTAAAAAGGAAAAATGCCAAGTACCAGATAAAATCCTTCATGCTATATTTTCATTTTGTCAAGATCTTTAAAAATATGTTCTGACTCTAAATATATGTTCTCTGAGCAAATGATAAGTAATTTGACCGAAAATTGATCCTTAGCATTGAAAAATAATTTTAATTTTTGCAAAAGATTATTCTTACAAATTGCTAAAAATTTAGTCTAAAAATATAATGCATAAATAATTTAAAATAAAAAAAATATAAATCGATCGAGTCTGAATGAGGCGTGTTAGAAACTACTCTAAGAATCAGTTTCATTCCTTTATGTAGGTTATAGGCTATTTGTACCAAAAATACAATGATCCGGCTCGATTCGAACCTTCTACTATGAGTAAGATCGCATGAAGGTGCAATCCAATGACTCCTTCAAATGCCTGAAAAAACCAGTAAACATAAAAAAAATAAATAAAAAATTAATTTAAAATAAAAGATCTGCTTCTATCTTTCCTTTTTATTTCTTTGAAAAGGAGCCAATGTCAGGTTAGCAACATAGAGAAACTCCAATGCAGCCAGGGATGATTCCTCTCACTCTCTTCTCTCTCGACTATTTTATTTTTGCCAAAAAGATGAACTTAGGGTTGAAGACATGCTGCATGCCTATTTATTTATTTATTTATTTATTTTTTAAACCCATGAACGAGCGTTCACGGAATGCTGGCGGGCGTTCCCCTTTTTTTTTCCTTTTAAAACTTTTTAGTTTTTACCAACAAGGGTGATGCATGGGGTTTATTGTATCTTGACCACCCTCCTTGGCTCCTTCCATCGTCGTTAGGACACCTACTTCATTCCTTCTTCAGCCACTCCGGCAGCCCAAAGTCATCGCTAAGATAACTGTCTGTACGCTCACTTCTTAACCTCTCACAATGTAGATTAAAATATACCCTCTGGCCCTCTAAAGTAAGGTGATACTAGAACTGCTAAATAAAACAACAAGCGAAATAATCGACTCAAAAAATACATCAACATCAACTGTTTGTCCTGACTAGATTAGATTGATATAGATTTGTTGCTACGAACTTAAGAAAAAAAAAAAAAATGAAAGACTTGTGTTGGTTCATGACCCACTGAAACAAAAAATAAAAACGTCTTCTGTGAACTTGGGACAGAGTTGATAGCATTAGCGGTAGCACGGCCAGCCAACTACACCTGAAGGCGGCGGCCCAAAAGAAGCCACATAATTATTCGTCCCTCTAATAATCTCTCTTTGATCACATCCTCCCCGGTCCCCTCTCTCTCGGTCTACGACCAGTGCCAGTTCAAGAACCCCTTCCCCTGCCACCGCCCGATAGCAGAGCAAGGAAGGATCGGGCACCATGAACGGCAAGGCCCGGCGTTTAGCTGTAAGGCGCCGGCTTTGGCATGTTGACGACGTTACCGCAGAGCAGGGAGTTCACTGGGATGTTATACTCATCCCTCAGTGACCGCTCCGGCGAGATCACGCTGATATAGAGCTGCTGCCCGAGGTATTGCTTGTCCCAGATCATCGACCTCAGATTCCACATTCCGGCATTGTCGAACGTCAGCATTATCGCCGCCCACGACTTGGGGTATACCTGAACAGTGTGCCGGCTCACAGCGTCGAGGAGGTTGTAGGTTTTTCTCTTCTCTGGACTCCATTCTCCATATCCCATTCTGCATCATTATTGTTATTATCATCATATATATAGGATTTAATGCTGGCCTGTCTTCATAAATAAATTATAATCCTTGAACAACTTACCCAGCAGGGAAGAAGGAATAGCCATCAAGGTGAAAAGGATTGATAACTCTCTCATGGTTCTCGATGATGATTTCGATGAAGGTCCGGAAGGTGCAGTTGATGACGTTGGGTGCAACGACGATGGGGGATTTGTCTTTCGGCGGCTCGTCGCTGATAATGTTGTATTTGAATTCCTTGTCGGCGATGCCAAAGTACTCGGAGAGCTTGATCGGGGTGGCGGGGTTCTCATGGGAGACGCCGTTGAACGCATAGCGGCGCTTACCGTTGACGAGGCCAGTGCCGCCGCGGAGCCGGATGGTGCGGGTGATGTTAATGTTGCCGTAGTGATAGGAGCCTGCGGGTTGGGCCGCGCAGCGCTGGCAGTGAGGTTCCAGCGGAAGGAACGCCACTGGTTGAACGACCAGGCCCAGCCGGAGGGGCCGGCGGCATGTCGGGGGACGGCGGGGTGTTGGAGCCGGCGTAGCGGATGATGGCGCTGCCTTCGCAGTTGTACTTGGTGAACCGGGTGGAGGCGACCATGTAGTAGTCGCCGGGCTGCTGGTCGGCGGTGACGAACACCGAGAAGCACTGGCCGGTGTGGAGGTCCAAGGAGCCGTAGATGTTCTGCACGGTGTGGGAGCCCTCCATCTCGACCAGCCTTAGTGAGTGCTTCTGGATGCGGAAGTTGAGGGAGGTCTTGATGCCGATGTTGCAAACGCGGTAACGGTAGGTCTTGCCGGCCTCCATGGTGAACATCGGCGCTCGTCCTTGCCGGAGGCGTCTTTGCCGCGTTTCCCATTGATGAGGACGCCGGCGGGGCGGCCGATGCCGCGGCCATTGTCGAGGCGGCCGGCCAGCACCTTGTGGCTCTTGGTGTACCAGTCGCCGACCAGGACGTTGAACTCGTCGGTGGGGTCGGCGTAGGGGACCGGGATGAGGAGCCGGCTGTGGACGCGGAGCATGCCCATGCCGCCGGCCGCCTTCTGCATGCCGATGGACGGGAAGTAGAAGTAGCTACCGATCTGGTCCTTGGGCTGGAAGTGGTACGTCCAGTTCTTGCCCGGCATTATGGGGCAGTTGGTCCCCAGCGTCCCGTCATCCACGAGTTCTTTCTATGCTGCATGCCATTCCTGTTTCAATATACATATATATAAACTCCATTAAAACCGTGCAAGTGTTATTTGTTGTTGTTGATGATGTTGTGTTGGAGAGAGAGAGAGAGAGAGAGAGAGAGAGAGAGAGAGAGTCAAACCATGAGAGGAGGAAGGGCTCGTCGAGGTTGTTGAAGACATTGATGACGATGTTGTTGTTTGAAGTGCAGTTGATTTCGGGGCCGGGGAACTTGTTGTTGATGAGGATGACCTGCTGGGGAACGCCCAGAGGTGAAATGGTACCATAGGTGACTTTCCATGTGAAAAAGAGATACGGGTCCTCGGCCCGGACCCTCGAGGGGAGGCCGAGGAGGGCTAGTAGCAGGATGAGCACGACTCGCACCATTTCTCTGTCTCTGTCTACGTTTTCTTTCGATCTATATTGCCTTTGTTTTAGCTTGAGTTTGGGGTGGGGAGAAGGAAGAGGAGAATTTAGTTCATGGATGGAGGAAGGCGGTGGAAGTAGAGAAGGTCAACCAAAGAGCTCGGCTCTGCTTTCAGAAGATGCCTTCGCACCGAGTCCTCTTTATTAACACAAGCCCGTTCAAAGCCTCGCGCTCCTTCACTCGTTCTCCGATCTTGGCGCTCTTTCCCTCCAAACGGTTTCCGCCGTTTGACCGAGGAAGGAGAGGAGGGCGGACGAGGAGGGCGGATAGAGAAGGGGTCGCTGCTCTGTGCCAACATGTTGGTATCCTCCTTGATGGGGCAGCACCCAATAGAAGATGATGATCGCACTTTCGATTGATCATCCGGATAGAACCTTTGGTCGATCATTCGGTAGGACCTTTGGTTGGTCGTCCAAGTAAGACTTTCTACGAAGCTTACATGCATAACCCATGCCGCTTATGATTGTTTGTAGGATCCTGATTAAGGACTTCCTTTAGGCCCACGTGCTTAACCCTTATCACACGATGGTTTGGTTTGCAGGATCATAAAAAAATATTTCCATTAAGAACGTGGAGAGCAAATCCTATCAATTCAATTATAGCCACCTCAGCAAACCCTACCAATTCTATATACATGGGAAATAAATTCCGCTAATTCAGTTATTCCATGAACTTTCATAAATGGGTAAGAATCTTGATCAGGTATAAATACATACAGGCTCATACAGAGAGTGATTCATCCCAAACAAAAAAGAAAAACTTTCTTTTAAACCTAGGTTGTTGCCTAGAACACTCGGAGTGTTCCTGCCAAAATTCTTAGCCAGGAACTTTCTGCAGGTTCCCGATCGAGTAGAGCCCATCGGATCTTTGATCCGCTGAAGAAGATGATCGAAGGCTTGCCGACGGTCGAGAGGTGTCTTGCAACAACAGATTGGCACGCCAAGTAGGAAAGACTGACAACAGATCAGCAATATCAGCTTGCAGATCTCCATCCCCTCTAGATCGAAGATGGCAGTGACAACGCGCGCTGATGAGGCTTCCACAGCCGTGCGGGGGCGCCTTCATGGCGAGTCAAGCAGCAAGAGGCCAACCTTCCTGCTCCACCATCGCTGTCGTCTCAAATTGCCCAGTCGAATCAGCTCGCCACCCTCACCTAGCAAATTCAAGTGCTGTTGCAGCGATCTAGGAGTTGCAGGAGCAGCATTCGTGACTACACAGTAGCAACCAGGGGCTTCTGCTCTCCTGCGGCTGCTGCTCGCGCCAGCCATCAATCCATTCACAGAAGATCTTTCCGTTTGGGACTCACCGCTACCATGCCTCACCATCGCATCGCTAGAGCATCCGCCAAGCTCACCAGCAAGAGCACCACCATGTGAGGCCCCCAAATGACCTCAATCTCCCACTCACCATCCAAACAACCCCCCTCTTACGAATGGCAGCACGGGAAGGAGCCTGAGTGGGGGCACTGGCATCTCTCTCCTTACTCTTCATCTTTTGAGTCATCAGGAGAGAGATTCACTGACGGACCGATCAACTTTAAGGCGGAGCCTGGCTCATAGTTGGCGGACACCTACCTCTCGACTCTGCGTCGGGGAATGATCATCCAATCGGTTTATAGTTGGGATAGATCTACATCCTGGCTCACAGTTGGCGGACACCTACTTCTCGACTCTGCATTGAGGGATGATTGTCCAGTCGGCTCACAGTTGGGATAAATCTACCTTTCAGCTTATAGTTGATGGATACCTACCTCCTAACTCCGTATTAGGAGATGATCGTCTGGTCAGCCACAGTTGGAAAAGATCTACCTTCCGGCTCATTGTTGGTGGACACCCGCCTTTCGACTCTGCGCCAATGGATGATCGTCCAGTAGCTCACAGTTAGGATAGATCTACCTCCAGGCTCATAGTTGGTAGACACCTGCCTCCTAACTCTGCATCAGAAGATGATCGTCTAGTTGGCTCATAGTTGGGATAGATCTACCTTTTGGCTCACAATTGGCGGATACCTGCCTTCCAACTTTGCGTCAGGGGATGATCGTCCAATCAGTTCACAGTTGGGATAGATCTACCTTCCGACTCATAGTTGGTGGACACCTACCTACCGATTTCATGTTAGGGAATGATCATTCAGTTGGCTCACAGTTAGGATAGATTTACCTTCGGCTCACAATTGGCGAACACCTACCTTCCGACTCCACGTCGGAGGATGATCGTATAGTTGGTTCACAATTGGGATAGATATACCTTCCGGCTCATAATTGGTGGACACCTACCTTCCGACATCGCATCGGGGGATGATCGTCCAATCGGCTCACAGTTAGGATAGATCTACCTTTCGGCTAACAGTTGGCGGACACCTACCTCCCAACTCCATGTCAGGGGATGATTGTTAGTCGACTCATAGTTGGGATAGATCTACCTCCCAGCTCATAGTTAGTGGACATCTACCTCCAGACCGAGTCAGTAGATGACTACTGGCGCTCCCAGTCGGCAAAGGAGTTCTAGCCGACCCCTTCTAACTGAGGACTGCCTTCCAACTCTGAGTCAGGAGAAGATTATTGGCCACTCCCAGTCGGCCAAGGAGTTTCAGTGGCCTCCTTGGACTGAGGACTGCCTTTCGACTCTCAGTCGGGAGATCACTGCTGGCCGCTCCCAGTCAGCCAAGGAGTTTCAGTTGGCCCCCTCCGATTGAAAACTACCTCCTGACTTTCGAGTCGGGAGATGACTGCTGGCCGTTCCCAGCCGGCCAAGTAGTCTCACCACCTCCCGACCTAAAGTCAGAAGGTGATTACTGGCCGCTCCCAACTGACCAAATCGTAACCAAGCTGCTTTCAACCTTCCTTAAAGTCCTTCGAGCAAGTGAATGCACAATTTTGAAGAATATGTAGATGCGTTCACGAGTTCGTACAAGACAGACAAAAACTACCAATACCAAAAGTAGCGCAAAAAGAAAGGGATTTCTTCATAGGAAGGAGTTGAAGCCAGAGCTAGCATGCAAAAATAATCACCAAGATAAAGAAGAACATAAGCATTCAGAAGACCAATACTTGAAGGAAAAAGATTTCTTTATTAAGTTTGAAAGTATACATTACATGATGGAATCAGCTAAAGCCGGATTACAAAGAAAGCACAAAAAGAAAGAACATATATAAAGAGAGTACAAAAATGAGGTGGACTCTTAGTGTTTGGTTGACTTTGTTACAAAGCTATCAGACTTGATCACTTCCACCATCGCCTCCGCTATAGTGCCCACCTCTGACATTGCTTGGGAAACAACTTCTCAGACCGACTCTTCTTTGGGTGATGGTGGCTTGCTTCCAGCGATATCTTCTGGTGTCATGCTTGTGGTGCCATTACCATCACCCTCTCTGGCTTTGGCGTCGTCGTCATCTGTCTTCGACCACTTCGACTACCATGGTCACTAACTCCTCCACCGACTCCTTAGAGTCCTAAGCGGTGATGGCATCCAAGTTCGCGATATGCAAAACCGGAACACCTTATTCTTGCATTCCTCAAACCCTTTAAGAAACACATTATATGCCACCTCGTGACCTCATCATTGAATTCGGCGGAGCCTCTGTATGCCTCCACACCTTAGCGGCCTCGGCTCTAGTGGCTTGGGCCTTAGTCCTTACCAAAGAAGCTTCCTCCCTGGCTCGAGCAACCTCCTCTCTCGCCGCCTGAGCGATGTTGTTGGCCTTGATCCTCGCCTCAGCATCTCTGGCTTTGTCTCCACCACCTCTTTTCTTACCCTGGCTCCTTCGAGTGGCCCTTAAGAGCCATCACTTGGGCCATGGCATCAGCCCACCTCAACTTAGCGATAACCGAACGCTCAGCCTCCATTTTTGCCTTCTCCTTTACCTTTGCAAGTTGGGCCTCCAGCTCCCGGCTTGCCTCCACGTGGGCTTGGAGTTCTTGGTCTTGGGCTACCTTGCGGGCCAGGACGATAGCAAGCTCTGACGCCGCATTCTCAGCCTGGACATGGGCAACGATAGCCCTACCCCAAGTGGTGCGACAGGACTTCGCGGTCTGAAGGCACACCTCCGCATGGCGAAGACGCCGCTCACCATCCGCAAAACAAAGAAGCAAGTGTCAGCACACCAAGCCATAGAAAAACAAGTCAAAATATAAGTCGGAAGCTACTTACCTGGAGCATTTGGGGGAAGAGATTGCCCAGGATCTCTCCTATGCCTCGACGATGGGTTTCCTCTCAGTCCTACGGGAGCAGGATGCACTCCAGCAGCTGCTCCACCAGTTGGCTATCATGGAACGCTGAGGCCCTCAGAGGAATCGATAAGGAAACCCAGATGTTTTCCCCCTCCCTAGCGTGCTCGGCGATTGTTGGTTCCCCCGCATGAACCATTGGGGGAACCGATGGGTTGGCATGGCTTTCAGGAGCCACCTCCCATGTAGCCGACGTGTCACTGATGAGTGGGGGCACCGCTGCAGACTTGGGAGTCACCGTCACCGCAGGCGCAGACATTGGGGTTCCTCCTCCCACGACTCCACCGTCGCCACCGGCGGACAACCGAGTTGGGGTCTATTGCCCTCGACGGGCAACTTGGGCCTCCCTAGTCGAGGCTGCCTTGCTGCAGGCCCCCTAAGGTTGAGGCGGCATCGGGCATGATAGAAGGTTAGAGAAGAAAAGGAGAAAAAGAAGAAAAGCAGAAGACAAAAAGAACGCCCCTGCACTCACCTAGGGTTGGCGCCGAGCTCACACCAGCTTCGAACATGTTCTTTTCTGATAAGAGAACCCGACTGGGAGGGATTTGGGAGTTCAATAATTGGTTGAACACCTCCTTGTCAGCCTGTTCTACTGCTGAGTTTTTATTTAGGGACTGGTCTGGCTCCCCCCACCTCTCTCTCGCTCCACCTACATGGGCAAAGAAGAAATGGGAGTTTCATCCCTTGATGGAAGAAGGAAAATCAAGTTTGAGCACTCTCCCTTGCTGGGGAGCAAAAAATCACCATCCCAATTCAGTAGGATGGTGATGGAGGAAATACATGGCCTGGATTAAAGGGACTTTGGCCATTAAGCTATGGAAGTGACAGAGTGCCATAAAGGCACAAGCGGTCCTAAAAGAGTTTGGGGACAACTGTGCTGGAAGAAGGTCATACCTCTTGAGGAGGCTCGCCATAAAGGGATGGAAGGGAAGGCGTAGTCTTGCCCTAAAGAATTCCTCATATAGGGTGACCCTTCGGCAGGGCCGGCGATCATCCTTTCGTCAGGACCAGGGACGAACAACTTAATCCCTTCCGGCACACTATAGACCACCCGACCTATTTCTTCCACCTTCGACCGGGTCATGGTCGAAGGGACGCTCTTCGAACCGATCAAGCTTGGACAGTGGCCTAAGGAGGCGTAGGACAAGCCAGAACCATTGAGTATTCGCGGGCTACTACGCTGCCAGCCCTACGGCGTATTCGGAGACGAACATTGTCCTTGAAAGAAGAAGAAAAAGAACTTTCTATCATAGGCTTCTTGCCTTTCCTATATAGGGGGCTAGGGTCCATGACTACTCTAAAGAAAGGCAGAAAGAAGGACCTAAAAGAAAGAGGAAACCAACCTACGAAACAAGGAAGGACACCCAGAGGACTTAGAGAGTGAAGGGAGGAGAAGGAAGCCTGTTTTCTCTCTCTCTGGTAGCACAAAACTCGATGGAAAAGATGGAAGGGTCTTATGTAGAGATTTTCAAAATAGAAAAATCATCTTTCCCAATGGCACGACCATGTGAATGTTGACGATTGGGAGCTAGCATCTCAACTGACGAACGATACTTCATCACTCGGAAAGCAGCATTTTGGCGGCACATAGGAGAATGCAATTTACGACAGAGCAATGATGGGCCCATGTACGACTCTTCACCATTCAAAAATGTTACCTTGATTCTAGCGATAACTCACCGTCTACCAACGGTATTGTGCCCCATTACCTCACCCCTCTCCTTGGTGTGAAAAGACCACACTTCTCTGAAGGCATGCCCTTCGCGCATGTTAGGCTTTGCAGTCGATGATGTCCAAATCTTGATGCGAGGAAGTACTGCACTCCTTTTGTTTGGTAGATGCAACGCATGCAGTCGCACAAGTTCAGAAGTGGGAGGCATATGATAGGGTAGCACTCGATAGATGGTGGTGATTGCACTTCAGTCAGCCATCCGGATAGGATTTTGGTCAGCCACTCAAATCGAACCTTCCTATGGGGCCCACGTGTATAACCCTTGCCGCTCATGATGGTTTGCAGGATCCTGTAACGATCCTGAATCACAATGGAAATATTCCCTCTACTAGGGACATAGGGAGCAAATCCTACCAATTCAGTTATGGCCATCTAGGCCCAGCAAATCCTGCCAATTCTGTTATGACGCATGAAGAGTAAATTTCACTAATTTAGTTATTCCATAAACTCTCATAAATGGATAAGAGACCTTCGATCAGTTATTAACCCATACGCTTACACAAGAGCAATTCTTTTCGAACAAAAAAAAAAGCTTTCTTTTAAGCTTAAAACTATTGCCCAAAACATTAACTTGAGTATTAGATTATCCCCATCAAAATTTTTAGCTCAAATTTTTGATTAAGTAAAACCCATTGAAGGATTCTTAATCCGTAAAAAAAGACGATCGAAGGCTCGTTGAGGATCATGGAGGTATCATGGCAACAACACTCCTCTACATGGCTCCACTTATTTTCTTTGCATTTGGTGTGATGGGCGAAGCTGCCGCCAAACTTTTGGGCATCTATGATTACGGTGTCAGGATTATGGAAAGATCTAGTTACGATATATATATATATATATATATATATATATCAAACTTATCACATCAACTCCTTAATCTTTGGAGGAGGTACGCATTGATGGATGTGATCATTCTAATTCATTTTAAGTCCCAATGTAAATCTCAATTTTGACTAGATTTTGAGACTTTTTTAATTTCACGTAAGGATTATTAATAATAAACTCCTATAAAACAAAGTCGCAAGACAACTGATAGAATTCTTGGTTTTTCTTTTTTATACTTTCAAAATAGTACATATTCGTTGGCCCAGACGGCAACCCGTCTAATCCAAGATGTTATGTGGATGCTGCCACTTTCTAGGCTCCTACGCAAAAGCTTCGAAGGGACGGAAGAAAAAGGGCCAAGCTGTTCTACATATATTGGCAGATGATGGCTTTTCATTTCTTTATGCTTTAAGATTGCTACAGTATTTTTGAAGCGATTGCTGCAATGTCTTTTTCCCTGTTCTTTATGCTTTAAGATTTTCGTTTCGACTATTTTCGATTTGATCTTTGGTGATGGTCGTTGTTTTCTCCGATTCTCTTCTCTGGACCATAGCTCAAGCTGCCCCTCCCCTCCTGGTGCTGCTGATGGTGCATCGAATGGCCGATCGGCATGAAGAAGACCAACGGAGAGTCGGTTTGTATGGTCTACCCCCTCCCCATCTCCGACTGAGGTTACTGACCTAGAGCTCCGTTTCCCTGAGATTGTCCAAGTTTCCATTGATGCCTTGGCTAAAGAGGCTAGCAGATGGGAGTTAAATGCAATCCTTACGAGGAGTATTAATCAATGGGTGCCGCCATAAGCCATTATTCGGGAGTTCCAGCAAGGCGGTGTACTTGGCGAAGTGGAAGCTGTTTGCTTGGCTCATAGGTGCTTCATCCTTCGGTTCTCCGACCTCAATGCCAAGACGATGGTGCTGGGTAGGCCGTGGGTTGTTAACGGGCAATCTTAGCCACTGAAGAATGGTATGCGGAATTTTTTCCTGCTGAGAGCTCTGTTCCCTCTGCCTTGCTTTGGATCCGCTTGCCGCTCTTGCCGATGGAGTTCTGGACCGAAGAGATCCTCCAATCTATCGTTTCACCGGGGGGGGGGGGGGGAATTCCTCTTCTCCGATCCTTCAACCAAAGCAAAGAATCGAGGTGGATTTGCTCATCTGTGTGTGCGCGTTAATCTCAGCAAACCTCTTCGCCCTGGAGCCAGAATTTGAGGTCGACGTGCTTCGTTCTGGCAGCAATACTCATATGAGCATCTAGAAGGCATATGTGGCCACTGTGGATCGTTGCATTACTTCGGTCCCTATTCACCTTAGCCGGATGCAAGCTCCTCATCGACGGGAACCAAGTTCGGGCCATGGATGGCTGCGGTTAGGCAGCGTAGGCCCTCCCCTGGTTCTGTTGATAATTTGAGGAAGAAGTTGGCTGGTGCTTCGGGGCAAGGCGTTGCTGCTGATCCTCAGTCGTCGCCTGGGAAGATGATGCCTTCTTCTGTTACGCTGGATGTGGCGGAGGGCTGGAGATCACCGGTTAAGGTTGCGTGGAGACGCCCGTCCAAACCTCTCTCGGTGGCGTCCTCCCCTGGCTCATGGGCAGCTTGGGCTTCAAGCTCTGCCATCATGCTGGGGATGATGGGTTGTGTCGGTTTCACTAAGTTTCAGCCTGAGACTGAGACTGAGACTGAGAGCTTAAATGTTTAGACTGGCTTAATTCCCTAAGTGCAAACTCTGAATCCTTTTTCACTTCTTGGTTTAGATAAGTGGGCTGGGCGGCCCAAGGTCAGCATGGATACCTGCCCTGGCCCATTGAAGAAGGTGAGGCCGGAGGAGAATACAACCTTGCGAGTTGTATCAAAAAATACAAAAGGGAAAGGAAAAGCCAAGTTATATGTTTCCAAGGTTACTCAGGCTAATGTCATCCCTATAGACACAACGGATAGTCCTGGTGCTGTGATTGGAATGTGCTCTAGGGAAAAGGATGTTACTCCTGAATTGACCCAGATTATAGGTCATAACCATGATCTCGTGCTCTCTCATCTTAAGGGAGCCATTGGTGCACTGGAAAGGATATCCCTACTGATGTGATGGAGGCCACTCAGCTGATAGATACTTCAGGTCATTCAGTTGATGGCAGACCTTCTGATGTTGATATGCCGAAGGACCAGGATGGGTCCCAACCTTCCCCAACTACTAAATGAAGATTCTTATTTGGAATGTGAGAGGAGCGCAGAAACCTTCGTTTCGCTCCTCCTTTGGGAGACTTATGCAGCAGCATAATTTTGACATCTGTGCTTTATTGGAGACCCGATTATCGGGTGATATCTTAGCCAGCTCAGGAGACATGTCTCTAGAGTTTGGTCTTCCTATGCTGTGGAGTCAGTGGGGCTTTCAGGAGGTATCTTGGCCCTCGGCGCCATTCCACAATCCGTGTAGATGCTTTTCACCAGTATAATCAGCAGGTTACCCTTGTTATCTCTAAGGGTTCTTCTGATCCCTGGCTCCTCTCTGGTATTTATGCCAGCACGGATTTCGTGAGAGGCGGGTCCTCTGGGATGAGATTCTCGCTCTCCTTCATCAGGGCTATCCCTCCCTTGTTGCGGGGGACTTCATTGTATAGTTGAGGCTAATGAAAAAAGAGGGGGCAGGCATCGAGCTGGGTCAACGGATATTATTGAGTTCAGGACCTTTATTTCTGATGTTGGCTTGTTGGATCTGGGATACTCGGGTCCTTAATTCACCTGGTGCAATAATCGCCAGGGTTTAGCTAGGGTTTCGAAAAGGCTTGATAGGGCTTTGGCTAGGGTCGCTGGATTCAGCATTACCCTGCTGCCACTGTCACTCATCTTCCGAGGATTGCTTCGGATCATTGCCCTATAATGATATCCACGGAGGCGGAGACTCAGCAGTGGAAACAGTTTTGATTTGAGCAGTTTTGGACCTCCTATCCTTTCGCCAGGTCCATTCTCTATCAGGTCTAGCGAACTCCTGTCAGAGGTAAGCCACTTACAGGCTTTCCAGACGTTTTCAGCTAGCGAGATGTAGGCTTTCCAGCTGGAACAGAATGGAGGTTGGAGACATTTTGAGAAAAGTTAAGCAAGTGGAAGCTGATATTGTTAGCCTCCAGACCATTGAAGATCAGGAAGGCGGCCTCCTTGAGTCTGACCTCACTTCCCTCGAGCTAAGCTGGCCCTACACCACTCTCTTCTTCTTCAACAGGACATGTTCTGGAGACAGCGGTCTCGGATCCAGTGGCTTAGAGAGGGAGACCGTAATACCAGATTTTTTCACCAGGCTACATTAAAACGTCGGGCAACTAACAGGATTCGTCGCATCGTGATGAGGAGGGGCATTGCTATGAGGATATCCAGGTTATTAGGGATTTGTTCCTACAATTCTACCGGACTAGATGGTCGGAGCATAGTGGAGATGGGTACCCTGTTCACCCAGTTCCGAGTTCCAAGAAGGGATATCACTGAGGATGAGATAAAAAAGGTTGTATGGGATCTTGTGCCTGATAAAGCCCCTGGGTCGGATGGCTTCCCGCCTTTCTTCTTTCATCACTATTGGAACATTGTCGGTCAGGATGTTTTGCAGGCTATCCAGCTTGTTTTTCAATCTAACTCTATGCCTGCTGATTGGAACCGGACATTTATCACTTTGGTGCCTAAACGCTCGGATGCTTCCACTCTGCTACATTACCATCCTATTAGTCTCTGCACTACTCTATATAAGGTCTATTATCGGATCCTCATCTCCCGCTTACAGACTATCATTCCTCACCTTATTGCCCCAGAGCAGGGAGCTTTTATCAGAGGGCGATGCATTACTGATAACATCTTCATTGCCCAGGAATTTATGCATGACCTCCACCGATCCTCTCACGGTCAGGGTCTTATGGCTATTAAGTTGGATATGGAGCGGGCTTATGATAGGTTGAGTTGGGTCTTTCTATACCGAACTCTTCTGGAATTTGGGTTTGATGATCTCTTTATTGACTGGATCAGGGCATGCATCCATAGGCCATCATTCTCTCTCCTCATTAAAAAGCCAGACGGATTTTTTTAACTCTGCTGTGGGGCTGCATCATGGATGCCCTCTATCCCCTTTTCTGTTCATCCTGGCTGCTGATGACCTATCCCGCTCGCTCTCTCAGGCTTAGTATGATTTATGTCTAGCCCCTTTCTCAGTGGGTCCCCAAGGTCCATCAATTTCCCACCTTCTTTTTGCTGATGATTGCATTCTACTGGGAAAGGCTACTGTTCAGAATACGATGACCTTTGCTTCCATCTTTCAACGTTACTGTCAGGCCTCTGGTCAAAAGATTCTTCATAAATCTTCCATCTGCTTTAGCTCGAGGATCACGAGTAATACTAAAGCGGCCATTATCCATATTTTGGGCATTACTAAACAGACTGACCGCCTGTTTTATCTGGGGATCCCTATCACGGGAAGACGGCCTAGATGCAGTGACTATACTGATCTTGAGCGTCGGGTCCGTAATTGTTTGGATGGTTGGCAGGTCTCTAGGCTATCCATGATGGCCAGGATTACCCTCCTACGGACTGTTCTTACCTCACTACCTCTTTATCTCCTTTCAAACTCCGTTGTCCCACTGTCGTGCTTGAGGAGGATTGAGAGATGTTTCAGGGATTTCCTTTGGGCCTCTAGTCAGGATGGGCATGGTGTCCATTTGCTTGCTTGGGACACTGTTTGCTTGCCAATTGCGGATGGTGGCCTTGGCATTCAGTCGCTGATTGTTAGGAGGAAGGCTCTGATGGCTAGGCATGCTACTCGGTTCCTTCTTGATCCGCATTCTCTATGGAGCTCTTTTATGCGTGCCAGATATGGAGATTGGACTCCCTTTATGGATTTTAGTCTATTCGGGGTCACTCTTTCTTCTGGAAGGAGGTTTGCCGTCATGCTCTGGATATCTTGAACAACATCTCTTGGATGATTGGTGATGGCTCTTTGGTTGATGCTGTCCAAGATGCATGGATAGTTGATATTCCCCTTTCTCGCTGGCCCACTTTCATTAGTAACAATGTTCGTAGCAGTATGAGAGTCAGTGATTTGATCACCCAGGATCACTCCTCCTGGAACCTCCCCACGGTGGCCCAGTGCTTTGGTGATGAGCTTGCTCGATGGATTCTCTCTATTCCTATCATTCCGGGACATATAGCTGATACCAAATTATGGAGGAGATCCTGTCTTCCCAGTGCTCCGGTCAGGGATCTCATGAAAATTTATAGGCCTCAGGCCCAGCATATGATGGATGTGGCATGGATTTGGCGGCTTCCCATCCACCCTAGGATTCAGCTTTTTATGTGAAAGCTTGCTTGGGATTGCCTTCCCACCTGCTCTATGCTCTCCAGAAGGGGGTTGTCCATTCAGCCAACCTGCCCAATGTGTAGTCGGGAGGAGGAGACGACTGATCACGCTATCTTTACCTATCCCAGAGCTAGGCAGATTTGGTAGTCTATTGGTTACCACCATCACCTTGGTCAGGATGTTACTGCCTCTCTGCGTGCGACTCTCTGACTGATATTTGGAGGGACAACCAGCAGCTAGTAGCCACTTGGGCCTACACTGCTTATCAGATCTGGATCTCGTGGAACCATCTTATTTTCGCTGATGACCATGTACCTTCATAGAGGACTGCTAGACGAGCTATCTCCTTATCCATGGAGTACACACACTACCGCTCTGCTCTGATTTTAACAGTCCTGACCACTAAGGCTCCTCTGCTGCTTCGACAGCGAACCGATATATGGTTTTTATTTCTTGGGAGCCCCCACCCCCAGGGTTTATTAAAATCAACTTTGACGGTAGTGTTCGAGGCAGACTTGTTGGCTCAGCTTTCATTATCCGTGGGTTTGATGGTGCTATGCTGGCTGCTGGTAGCCTTGGCCTCCTGGATTATTTTGTCTCGCTGGCTGAGCTGTATGCAGCCTGGGCTGGTATATCCTACGCCACTCGGATTCTTCATGCTCACTGTCTCCTCATTGAGGGGGATTCGATCACTGTTATCCGTTGGCTCCGGCAGGACAGCGGTGATCAGTGGCATTCAACCCTCTACTACATAACATCCGGGCTACCTTTCAGGAAGCTCATCGTGTTCATATCCATCATATTTACCGGAAAGCCATTTTGCGGTAGATTGGATTGCGGGCTCGGTGGCTTATCAGTCGGAGAGTTGGATTTGGAAGCAGGGTGATCCCTGCCCCTTTGTACTCAAACAGATTTTATTTTCTAATCTTTCAGGGTTGACTCACACTAGATCAGTGTGATCACCCGTTTGTACAAAAAAAAAAAGTAAGTAAAAATTAAAAATAAAAAACTTTTATTATTTTTATCTTTCATTCTCAATTCTTATATGATTTTTTTTGAAGTTATTTTTATTTTTTATTGCTACCCTGCACCATATACTTTTATTTCGATATTTTTTCTTCCATCATGCCAGCTAAAATAGGCTAATAATTCAAAGTTGATAATTATCAAAAATATATTTGGCTGAATAAATTCTATAAGTTAATATAATTAGTTAAAAAGAATATCTATAGATTCTATTAAAAAACTTAAATAAGATACTCCTATCTCATTTATACATTCATCCTCCTTTGTTATTAGTCAAGTACATAATCTCTTGTATGTAACTTTATAAGAGGTTTTGCTTCTTGATTAGCTTAATGTTTATTGTATGAGCATTAATGGAAATATTAGAACATTTTACTCTACATCACAATTAAAATTATAAATTAGATAGATATCAAGAATATTTATCGAATATAAAGATAGTAGTTATTGGCTGGCATCATATTATTGGCTACTACTATGTTTTACCATTAGGAAAGGCAGTTATTGGAATCAGAACCATTTGGTAGGATGGACAAGAATAAAATGGAACAATCTATTATTTAGTTATCAGACATGCCATTTTAAGTTAAAATTGAGCTATCTTAGGTTTGCCTTTTTGTTAATTCATTTGTGATTTATGTTTGGTTCTCATTGGATTTGCTATGAATCTAAGATTAATTTTGAAAACTTTAAACTAACATAATGATACTGGAATTGTTTGATGATTTCACTGGTTTTGTCTAAGCATTTTAATTTGAAAGATGAAAGTTGACTCAAGCTTCATTATTTTTCAGAATAAGGGTTATGCTTACTCTTAGGCATCATTACAAGCTAGGCTTGAGGCAAGCCGTCCAATCCAAATTATTTGGGCTATGTTCACTTAGTCAAAGCTTAAATTGAAAATTAAGATCCCATTTAGTCTTGCTACGAACTTCATTCTGAAGAGCCAATCTTCATTCACATCTTGTTCCCCTCATTTATAAGGCAAGTTCGTCTCATTTATAAGCATTAAAACTTAATCTATCATGTTACAACCTACACCTTTGCACATAACTAAGAGAGGATGCTACCATTGAAAAATGTCTCAACCTTCACCTTTTAATAATATAAATTGATAGTAGCATGGTAGCATGGATGCTACCATTTAGTCTTGCTACAAACTTCATTTTGAAGAGCTAATCTCATTCACATCTTGTTCCCTTCATTTATAAAGCAAGTTCGTCTCATTTATAAGGATTAGAAACCCAATTATTTTGTATTAAAAAATCAGGTTACAACCTATACCTCTTGCGCATAAGAGAGGACGCTTCCATTGAAATATGTCTCAATCTTCACCTTTTAATAATCATAAATTGATAGTAGTATGGACTAAGGGAATAAAGGTGTGGAAAGTGGGTAATTAAGGTTTTTAGGCAAAAGTATCTCATACTGCATTAAAGATATCAACAAAGAATAATCTAAGTGTTGTAAAGCATCAATGGTAAGTGAAGATGTGCCAAGAGAAGCCAAGAGAAGTAATTGCATGAAAGGCGGTGAGGATTGAAGTTTAAGCATGAGTAGCCATGAATTATTTATTTGATAGGTAGAATGCATGAGTCTTATTCTAAAGAAGATAATTTGATGCATAGCCACCATTCCATTAGTCAAATCGTTTGAAGAAAATATGATAAACAACACTCTCCATTTAGTCCTCATAACTCTTTTTCTTCTCCAAAATTCTTTTGCATTGGTATGAGTTATCTATTTTCAAAGGACAAAAAAATAGAAAGATGTTCTTTTGGGTACGTATATGTGTGTGCAAATGCAAATATAAGAACCATCTTCGGGAGTTTATAATAGCTGTAATCTAGTATCATACAAAATCTTTAACCAAGCTCAAATCAGCATGCTTGGCTTTTGACAAAAGTTAAATGGATCTCTATTCTACTAGTAGCATCCACCAACATAATGGCAGGGTACATATCAGAATTCTTCACTAGGTGTTTCAAAGTTCTTGATGTAATTCTTCTCATTCATGCAGCTAAACAATGTAGCATGCATGCGTTAGCATGCTTCAACTTGGAAGATGCTATGAGTTTATGTGATCATTCATATTTCATATGATCTGAGAATGATTCGTTATGGTTAATGCGGTTTAAAAAAGTTTGGCATCATTTGGATTATGTGAGACCACCCAACAAGTACTAATTAATTATATTATCTTTTTATTGGTTACATTATTATTTGATTAGATAATTTTTGAAATAGATATAAACAAAATATATAATTTTGAGGAGCGATACGAATCCGAAACGCGAAGGAAAGGTTTGGACGGGCTCGACGAGATCTGCCGAATAGGGAGCGAGCGCCGCCAATGGCGAAGAAGGCGACGGGGACGGCAGCGGATGACGCCGGCCGATTCCCCTGGTCGACAACGGCTTTGACAGCGCCAACGGCCGCGGCGGTGGTCCTGTTCGCGCTCCTGGTGCGCGTGATGGTCTCGATGGGACCCTACTCCGGCGAGGGGACGCCGCCCAAGTTCGGGGACTACGAGGCGCAGCGGCACTGGATGGAGATCACCCTCCATACCCCGGCCCCGGAGTGGTACCGCAACACCTCCGTCAACGACCTCGCCTACTGGGGCCTCGACTACCCCCTCTCACCGCCTACCAGAGCCTCGCCCACGCCCTGCTCCTCAACGCCTCCCTGCCCTCCGCCGTTGCCCTTTCCGACTCCCGCGGCTTCGAGTCCGCCGCCTCGTAATCCTTTATCTATTCTTCTCCATTTCTTTTATTTTTTCTCTTCTTTTCCTCCGTTTCTTCCGCTCGATGTTGGGTCAAGATTGGACCTTTTTATGCCCCTTTCGTTGTCTGGGTGATAAAGATCGAACCTTTGTGCTGAATTTTTGGGCTTTTTATGTAGGAAGCGGCTGATGAGGTGGACGGTGCTGTCCTCGGACTTGCTCGTCTTCTTTCCGGCTGCGCTCTACTTTGTTTGGGTTTATTTCAGCGCAATGTCGGTGGTGATAAAGGAGGGTCGGCGTCGTGGCTGCTCGCCATGATTCTACTCAACCCTTGTTTGATCGTCATTGATCACGGCCATTTCCAGGTTAGATATTTGTAGGGTTTCTTTTAATTGTTTGGTGATGGTCTTCTTTTCTTTCCCCCCTTTCTTATTGTGCTTTTTTTGTTAGTATAATTGCATCAGCCTTGGATTAACACTGGGAGCCATTGCCTCTGTCCTGTCGAGGAATGAGCTTGTTGCTTCTGCCCTCTTCAGTCTTGCAATCAACCACAAACAGGTCCTTTTGGAGTTCCCTTGCTGTGCTTTGTTTCTTTTTCTTTTCAAGGAACAGTGTTTCTAGGTCTGAAGTCTTGCATTTATTCAATCTGGTGATTGTTCACGTATTTTCCTCTAATAAATCAGTTAGTTGGACATAATGACCTATGAAAGGTGGACTTTTGATGATATTTGAGCATTGCCAAATGGTTTCTGATATATTTGCGTTCTGAACTTTATAAACCAAAATTATTTACCTACTTCTGCTGATAATCAACTCGATTGATTTGGTATTTAGGTGAAGTATCCAGTCTGACCAACCTTTCTTCCCTGATTATAACCTTTTCTAAAAGGATTTAAGTTAACATTATATTCAACTGCTGTAAGAAAAGAATCATGAAAAATGTCTAGTTGTTCTAACAATTACTTATACCAACAAGTAACTAATTTGTTGCTGTTTATCGTATAGTTTAACTTTGCTATTTCATCATATCTATGTATCTGTTTTCAGATGAGTTTATACTTTGCACCAGGATTTTTCAGCTTTAACATTATATTCAACTGCTGTAAGAAAAGAATCATGAAAAATGTCTAGTTGTTCTAACAATTACTTATACCAACAAGTAACTAATTTGTTGCTGTTTATCGTATAGTTTAACTTTGCTATTTCATCATATCTATGTATCTGTTTTCAGATGAGTTTATACTTTGCACCAGCATTTTTCAGCCATCTTCTGGGAAAATGCATCAGGCGTCAGAATCCAATTTTTGAGGTCATGAAACTGGGCTTCGTGGTCATTGGAACATTTGCACTTGTCTGGTGGCCTTATCTCTGTTCTCTGGAAGCAGTGATGGAGGTAAAAAGCCCTGTTCCTGGTTCTCCTCACTTTATCACTGATTAATCTATCATCTGTTTTCTTCTTGATTGATCAAATCTGAAATCATGTTTTGCAATAGTTATTAGATTCATTATGTGCATTAATATGGTTAGTTTGTATCCCATGCTCAACTTTCTGTTTCACAAATGCTTATTTTAACTGGGTAATTCATAAGGTTGTCCACTTTTTTATCTCTCCTAGCAACTGAAGCTAGAACTGGTCACTGTCATGAGCATAAACAGGTTCTTTCTCGTTTAGCTCCCTTTGAGAGAGGAATATATGAGGATTATGTTGCCAACTTTTGGTGTAGCACCTCAATTTTCATTAAGTGGAAGAGACTGTTCACAATGCAATCAATGAAGCTTATCAGTTTGATCACCACTGTCTCAGCCTTCCTGCCCTCATTTGTTCAGCAAGTAAAGTCTCCAAGTGACCATGGTTTCCTCTATGCTTTGCTTAATAGTTCGTTTTCTTTCTACCTATTCTCTTACCAAGGTATGTTCTTCTAGCATTGATCTCCTTTAACACTTTCTTTAATCAGTCACATCTTGATGTCATGTTATGGTGAAAATTTTTAATACTTAATTTGCATTTTGCATGTGAGGAACTGATAGTGCACGAGAAGTCAATTCTGCTGCCTCTTTTACCTGCAAGCCTTCTAGCACTACAAGAGCCTCAACTTTTTGGGTGGTTGATGCATTATGCCCTGCTTTCCATGTACCCTCTTATTTGCCGTGATCGTTTGATATTACAATACATTTCTGTTCTTGCTCTCTTTGGTTTTATTTTCTACTCACCTGATGGAAGAAGTGGGATGAGAGCAAAGAGTTTCTCTAACAGAGAGAGAGCAGTTGTGACCTTGCCATTGTTGTGCTCCTTTATACTTCATGTCATTTACCTAAGTTTGCGGCCACCAGAAAAGTATCCTTTCCTCTTTGAGGCCATGATTATGTTTCTTTGCTTCTCTCAGTTTGTGTTCTTAACTTTTTGCACCAATACCAAGCAATGGATGTTACTGGACTGCTCTACTCGGACGGAGAAAGGAAAAAAGGATCTTTGATCCTGGAATTTGAGCAAAAGTTATACATCATGTATAATGTCTTTTGTACATGTAGTTATTATTTTAACAGTGAATGGATTGGGTCTTCTTTGAAATAATTGAAACTGATTTGTATGTGCTTTTGATTTTAAAAGTTCCTATTCCATTTGAAATAACCTGTTCTTGTGCATGTTTTCCTTCTTTTCCTCAAAAAAAAAAAAATCATGTGATCTTGGCAACTTCTGTTACTAGGGTATTGTTTGTTAATTATATTGCAAAGACTACAGATTCAGATAAGAATTTTGCAATGCATAGTTCATGCAATGGAAATGAAATTCAATAGCTAGGAATTTAGAAACTAAATGTTTAAGAAGTACGCTAGTTCATCGTTAGTTCATTGCATTTTTCAGAGAATAGGACTGTTTGATAGGGTTAAAAAAATTAGCTACTTAGATCGTGTGCTTTCTTTGGCTACAGTTTTGGCAGGATCATTGAAGTGAAATCCAGAATTGACCTACTAATATGCGCAACTGTTTTCGTAAATTAACTTAAGTGGTGGGCCATTTGGGTCAGTCATTTGTCAGGAGGGGTGATTTGTAGTGGTGCTGGCATTTGAAGTTTTTGATGCACGAGTCTGTAGTTTGCAGTCATGTACCATTCATTGTATATTCTTGATGAGGTGAATTCAAGAATTAGCTTAATCAAATTAAAGATTGAACGGTGCCATGGTGGATCTTTCCATGATCTTCAACCCTGCCATGCCTTCCACACAAACCCCCGGCGGAAATAAAAAGGCCAAAAAAGAAAAGAGATTTTCATTAAATGGCTTGAAGGGTAAAAAATCAACATGAATTGCTCACGCCACCTCAGTAGAAATAATGGAAATATGGAAGTTATATTTACAGCTGCTTGCTAGTAAAGTGAATGTACTTTGGTTTTCAGTAGTTTCTTTTTATTAACTGTAAGATGATTCTGCTCAATGGTGGTGAGTTATAAGGTCTTCCATGAAGGATAAGGACTTTCTTGAGGATATGAATGGCATCAGAGTGGACCTCTCCTGCCCATGCAATATAAAAGTTTTTCTGAAGATAGATCTGGGCACCTTTCTTGCTCCTCAGCACATGCTTTCTCTGCTTCCGGAGCTTCTACATAGGTTATTGAACCTTCATGCTGTTCTCAAGGAATTTTTGGCCTTGAACGAGAATCAATAGTTAATTTTTGATATTTTCTTCAGATAAATTACCTATCATTTATTAGCAATAAAAGTTGAGCAAAAGGTTGTGCATATTCCGAGATGTGCAAGTCATGCTGTAATTGATTTAGGACCATCAACAGAAGGGAACCTAGTAGGGATTATGAAAGCTGGAATTTCAATACAAATTTGATGGTGGATAGGGTGATAAATTTTAAAATATGAAACTAGGACTGAGATAGGAAATAAGAGATTTTGGAGGTTCTTAGGATTAATACCTTACTGTCCATTCAGAAGTCAGATCTGATTTTTCATATTGACTGAACTAACAAGGCAAGTTTTCTATAGGAAAGAGGAATTTACTAAATAGAATCTTGCTGAAGGATTTGAGATTTACAGTTTTGTGATGGGCTGAGATTTAAATAAAAAAATAAAAAAAAGGTTTGGAGGAGCTTTTAAAATATTGATTGATGTATCAGGGTTAAGAGTCAGATTAGGGATGTGTAAGATTGATAGAACTAAATTTAAGTATTAATAAATGGAAGGAAAATGAGGAAAACATAATCTGATGTTATAAAAATAAAAATAAGAATAAAACAAAGAAAATCAAAACACAAATGAAGTAAGAAAGAGAATACTAGACTCCTAGACCTAGGAATCAAACCTAGGGTTTGGATGCCTCATGCTTGTTCTATGATATCACAGCATATAAAAAAGAGAACCTTGAATTTCATTCTTCTTTTGCATTACCTAATTCAACTCCTGTATTTAAAGGGAAAAACTTGACAAGACTTCTAAACCCCCAAAATAGCCATCATAATGAAGCAGTTACCCTTCACCTTTGTTTTTTTTTTTTTTTTTTCCTTTTCTTTGTAAGCCATACCCAGGATTTGTAGTGTGAATAATCCCAGTACATAACTAGACCCGTCAATCAATTAAATCTAGGATTTTTTTTTTTTTTATCTCGGAAGTGATACACAATAATCCATTAAAAACTAAAAATAACCAAAAATCCAAAAATAAAGGAAAAATACAGAAAATTGACAGCAACTGAAATTAAATCCAATATAAGTACCTAAGACCCTTGCCCTCCCATGCACCTTGAGATGATCTTAGATCATTGTAAGTAATGCTTTTCATCTTGATTTGTTCCTTGAGGTTACAATTACTACAATGTCCATAAGGATATAAATTCATTAATTTCTTTTGTTATTTCAGTCTTTATGGTGTTTTAGTCTTGAGGAATGGTGTGCCATATATTAGAAAAAGACTGCATTTCATGTGACATGGAACAATTCTGTTGTTGATCACCAAGACCTGCTTCCTTTAGAACAGAGTCAGTCTTGGTCCATCTACAAGGGATAGTTTTTATTTCCATTAGAAGGAAAACACAGAAGAAAGAATAATTCACAAGATAAAAAAAATCGAGAAATTATAGTGGGGTAAAACTTCCATAAAGAAAAAACAAAGTACACTTGCTGATTATAAACATTGGTTAAAGTGTTAAAACATGGCTCTTGTGGGGAAGAGAGCCTTAGATTATTGATATCAATTGCAATTCACCATTCAGGGAATTAGATTATCCCTTAGATTATCAAAAAATCAATATTTGGCATTGCTTTTAAGGGGGCAATTTTCTAGACTCACAAACTGCAGTAACATTTAGTGGTCGAAGCATACTTTTTTAGGACCCTGATAAATATGTACTAGAGATATACAACAAAGGAAGATCATGTAAAAAGAAAGAATGTCTGCTACTTGGGTTCAGGATTTGCTGATAGAGAGTATCCACCACTGTATTCGAAAGCACCGCTGCTAACATCCTTTTGAGGAAATGAGTCATAATAAGGATGATGAGGAGCACCCTTTGTGTTTCCAAAGTCTGTGGCAGATGAAGATGCTGAAGTTGAGTCTGTGTTTATACCATCACTGTGCAACATGGTCTCTATTTCCTTTACAACATCACTCATTGTTGGGCGGTCTGCAGCAGATTCTTCAAGACAGCGCATGGCCAATTCTACAAACCGTCTGAAAGCTGGGAGAGATGTTGTATTCTGACGTAAGAGATCTATTATCTCCTTGAGACCATAGTACTCTTCATCATTTATATCTATTGCCATCTTCACCTCGCGAACAATGTACTTGCCCTTCTGTATTGGTTGCCTAGCAGTTATCAGCTCTAGCATCACCACCCCAAAGCTATAAACATCACTCTTCTCAGTTAACTGTTGTGTCATGTAATACTCAGGATCTAGATAACCCTGTAGGGGGGATACAGAAATAATGAGAATACTATCTTTTAATCCTGGTGATTGCTGAAAAGCTGTATTGATTATATCAAATTCTTAGTTGCATAGACTCAATCAAATTCTAATATCCTGTTTATAATTTTAATCCATTGGTACAGCTTGTGTTATTTTCTACAAATGATTCTTTTGCACTGTATGACAGAAAGATAAAAAAAGTATGTGGTATTGGCAAGATGATGGCCAAAAAAAAAAAAAAAAGGATGCTTACACTAGTATATAGAATGACACTTACCAGAGTTCCTTTTACTTGTGTAGAAACATGTCCTTTTTCACTGTCTGATACCAATTTTGAGAGGCCAAAATCTGCAACCTTTGCAGTTAAGTTTTCATCCAATAGAATATTACTTGACTTAACATCTCTATGTATTATTGGAGGATCAGCAAGTTCATGGAGATAAGCCAACCCTCTAGCTGAGCCTAGCGCGATGCGTAGTCTCCTCTTCCAATCCAGTTGTATTCTGCTCTTCCCTGCAGTACATTATTGTAACAACATTAGATAAATAACTATAAAGAACCGACTGTAAGGATTTTTTTTTTTTGGAGATATTGTCGGAGAATGTACCAGACAAGCTTTCACGTAGTGTTCCATTAGGCATGAACTCGTATACCAGCATTTGCTCCCCTTGCTCAAAACAGAAACCTAGAAGTCCTACTAGGTTCTTGTGATGGACCCTAGATAGTAACTCAATTTCAGTCTTAAACTCAAGTCCACCTTGTTTGGATCCCTGTTGCGCCCTTTTGATTGCAATTAGTTGCCCACTTGAAAGCAGTCCTCTATAGACCTAAAGAGGAAATAGAGTCATCTGAATATTTGTCATACATTCCCAACATATTGAATTTGCTGAAATCAATTTTGTCATGTAAGTTATCAAGATATTACCTTTCCGTAGCCACCTGATCCAATTTCGTTAGTTTCTGAAAAATTATTGGTGCTTTTCTTTAGTTCATCAAATGAAAACCATCTTGCTCCTTTCAATTGTGGTGCACCACCACTATCTTCGCCACTGCGAGCCCATGATGCTGAAATGTGAAAAATGCAGTCAGAAAACTTTAGGTGTTTCCATGGTGCTTTAACTTAGATGCAATACAAAATAAGGTGCATTAGCAGATGGAAATGGTATGAAGCAGTTGCATGAATATTGGTGGATCTGTGATCTTTAGTCTAAGATATAAGCCTACTGGCCAATCTGTGTGAGGTTGCAATTTGATGCATCCTGCCTTCTCTAATGGAGAAACTTTCACTTGCTGAAGAAAACTATTTTAAATGGTTCATGAGGCACATTACCAAAGGTTTACTTAGCTCCATTGCTCTCTGTGCCCTTTTTCTCTGCCTGAAGGCATAGACTCCTGCTCCTACAAGTCCAAGGACTAGAAGAGCACAACCAACTGATATTCCAATGATCAAACCAGTGCTCTTTGAGGATCTTCCTCCAACATCTGGAATGTAAGTGTTGCTCAGTATAATAAATTCATTTGGTTTATTTTGCTAATTAAAGGAATGGAGTAGTTACCTGGGAAAGGGTATGGTGATGCAATGAAATAGTATGGTCCAAACATTGGTGGAGGTTTGTAAGTTTGGTTGCTCAGATCAAACCCAATTCTCAGAATATCAGACCGGCTGAAGTACATTTCATTGGATGGGAAGAGTTTTACTTGCAACTGCAGATAAGAATCAGCATTGAAGAATGGATTTTCAAGAAACACTGATCCAGGTTCTAGGCCAAGTGTTGTCCACATGGTCCTCTCCAGCTCTTCGAACAATGTCTTGTTTGTCACATCTCCGAACCTAGGTCCTCTGAAATACATAATTCCCTGATATGGATAGGCACAGTTGCATTTTGAAGGACTGGGACTCTGATCTGGGGGGCATTGGTTAGGATCACAGTTGGAGAGACTGGTGGAGTAAGCAAACGATGGCTTGTGCTCAGTGGTGCAATAACTAGTATCTGACAGAGGATTCTTGCACACAGGATTTCCAGCAAGTCTGCAATTAGCAGGGAGTGAAGATAATTAACAAGAAGATAGTGATAGACCCAAAAAAAAAAAAAATTGCACTTCATTTCTTAGTGATAATAGACTGGTATGTTAAAACTCTTACATTAAAGTCTTGTTATAGCCGGCAGTCAGGGTGACTGATGTGAGGGAGTTATTTTTGAAACTCACAGTCTGTAATTGCTGGCTAATTTTCTCACCAAAGCTAAGGGTACCATTGAAGCTGTTGTCATCTAGTAGTCTGTCAAAGGTTTACAACGATCAAACAGCTTGTAATGTGTTAGTATTTATCATGTTTTTCATTGGATATCTTCAATTTTCCAGTCAATCATTTGTCATGGCACACTTACACTTGCTGTAGTTGAGGAAAGCTGAACAGCTTTGGTGGCACTTCCCCAGAAAGCCCTCCAGATTGTATCATTCTGGATGACCACCAACATGTTGGCTGAAACTGTCAGCTAGTTATCAAAATTGCTTAGCTTACTGATTTCACAGGCAATCAGAGAACTTACAGAACAGTAAGAGATTCTATTTGCGAGAACCAAGCCGGGGTTTCAGAAGGATCAAAGGCATTGTTGCTCAAGTCCCTGTGGACCATATGAAGGTATTGCCAGTTACTGGTTAATTGTAAAAATGAAGCAGCAGGGCATAAAAGTAGCAGTAGAACATAGTTAAGTTCTTACACATAATTGAGGACGTTCATCCCAGTTAGATTTGGCATTGTTCCACTTAACCGGTTGTTTGCTAAATTACTGAAAGATGCTAACAGGGAAGAACTGTAAGCTATTACGTTCAGCAACTGCATCTTTTTTCTTTTCTGGATTTTGACTGGTTAATAGAGAACTTACAGTTCATTGATTTTGGTCAGGTTGTTAATATTTGATGGAACTGGACCGGTGAGAGAATTTCTGTCAAGTCTCCTGTTACGAAAGGGCAAATTATGATCAATCCACCTGATAAAATAAAACTATGTTGAAAAAGTTAATACTGATTGATTGACAGTAGAAGTGGAGGCATATCTGGTTGGAAGCACTTACAAAACCTCGAGAGATGTTACTAATCCTATAGAAGCTGGAATTTTGCCAGTAAGCTGATTTCCATCAAAAAGTCTAGCCAAAGATAACCATCAGGAGTCAAAAAGTTATATGGAACTAAGAGAAGGAAACTGGAAACAGGCAGATAGCAGCTTACACATGAATCAGTGACATGTCTGAGCTGAAGAGCACTTCAGGGATGGAGCCTGATAGCTGATTCTTGTTAAAATGACTGTTTAGCACACAATGTAGATAAAGACATTTCATTAGACACAAGTAACATAGTCTTGTTTATGGATTGTTTAATTTAACTTGATTCTTAGCAGAATGAGGAAAAATATAAAAGACTTACAAGTGCTTTGTGTGTAAAAGCCGGTCGAGTCCAGGGGCCCCATTATTAGAAATGGGGATGGGTCCAGTCAACCGATTGTCTGCCACATCTAGCCAGTAGAGCTTGTAAAGGTTACCCAGGGAAGCAGGAATCCTACCAGTGAACTTGTTTGAATTGAGAGCTCTGGAATAGAAATACAAAAGCAGGAGAAAAAAAGCGGGGAAGTCAAATCCTTGAACCTGCTAATTGTCAGTTAAAAAGACCATGACATGGAGCAGAATAAGAACACTACAGTAAATCTTACAGGTATGAGAGATTTCCTAGATTTCCTAACTCATCTGGGATTTGGCCATTGAAGCTGCAGCCAGCCAAGATTCTGTGAAATAGGAAGCAGCGAAGGTGAAGGAAAGTTAAAATTGAAAAGCTTGAAAGGAATTAGTATGATCTTGGTGACAGGCCGGTTGAACTTACAAGGTGGTGAGCTTCTTCAGATTTCCGATATTTGCAGCAAGTGGTCCACCAAGCTCATCATTGTAGGACAGATCCCTGCAGGGTACCATTGTTAAAATCCTAATCTATACAACTGAGCTCATATGCTAGTGATTTACAAAGGGTTTAGATATTAATTCATTAGACCTTTAGATGATGCTGAGTTTTGATTTGTGCTAATGGTTTCTAGGTTTGTAGCAATTTGCATCCAAAAAATGACTTGTCACAGGGGTACAATTATATTGATTTTTAAATCACTATGTATTTGATAGAGGAGGTTAAATATTTTGAAATTCACAAATATTTTCTGGCCATCTACATGGTGTTGCAGCCATGAAATATTGTGATAATTCAATTTTACTAGAGCTGCAGTATCAAACTTACAGGGATTGCAGTTCGCTGAGTTGCCCTATGTCGCCGCTTAATGTACCTTTGAGGCCCATCGTTGACAGCTTGCTGAAAATATGATAGGTTGTTAAGGGATTGGAGCGATATGAGCTTAATAAGTTAAGCAGCAGCTTACATGACAGTCACTCTGAAATTGCTGCTGCAGCTGACTCCTTCCCATGGTGTACCACAGGGATCATCTGACTCCCCCCAGTTTGGTGGTGTGTTCTGCCATTGATCCATTAGAGATCGGAGAGCAGCAGCTGTAGGTAATCAATCATTACATCGTTAGCCTTGCATGATACTCTGATGGAAAGAAAAAAAAAACTATGAAAGTTTACCAGAAGCATCCAGACTAAGAGTACAAACCTACTGAGGTATGTCTGTTTGAACCAAGCAGATGATGGAAATTTACTTAAAAATCAATATCTAAAGACCTGTTGCTAAAATTTCTGTTGCATGTATATATCAAGGGGGTAATTCAACTCTATTGTGATGCAAGCGAAGACTAGTTTGGAACATGACTGTTTTTTTTTGTGACTCTCACAGACAAAAGGACTTTGCCCTTCTGACAAAGATATTATGGGAGGTAGAACATCTTCATGTTCTTGTAGTAATAGCAACATGGCACTCAGTGGACCACTTCACAATTCTGTGGTGGTGGAATCCATATCCAACAAAGAGAAACCTCCTCGTTTCTAACTACAGGGACAGAGAAGGAGGGAAATACCATCTGTGGGATCTGTGGTGCCAAAACCGGCTCGAAGGCCTGCAACGAACACAAGCAACAGCAGAAGGCTCGTCTCCATGCGGCAGGCTGGGGGAAGATGAGTACCGCCCCTTGCCAATTCCCAATGATCAGCCGGGTATTAGAAGCCACTTAGTTCAGTGGGTTAGCCCAGGAGGAGCTCGCAACCACCATGCCATGATTAGTTCAGTGGGTTAGCAGAGGAGAAGGAGCTTGCAACTACCATGCCATGATCTCCCCTCCATCATGGCTTCTGGCTTGAGATTGGAAGTTGGCAAAGGGTGCTTTGCCAAAAAGCCTTGCCTTATCTTCGAAGTCAATCAACCTTGGATCAGTGCAATCCAGCCTCTTGTCTCCGGGCTCTCTTTTGTTTGCTGTGGGGGATCAAAAGAGATTGGACTTTCTACCAATACCTCTTTTCTACGGCAAGATGAATTGGCGAGGACATTGTTCAAGGAGATGATGGCAGATGTCAACAAAGGAGTACTAAACGATTTAGAGCATCCTATGCGTGGGTCGTTTGCTTATAATTTTAGCTTCAAATAGTGTCATTGGAGGAGTGGTTGAGGGGGGAGGGGCCGGGGCACTCGAATAAATTCTCCCACCAAACACTTTGATTGATTGCAGCACCAAAGCGGACTTGAGCGGAATTACCAATTAAGCCCCTTGGCATGCATGCGGGCCGGGCGACCAAGTCAAGGCTCTGAATCTACTATGAGATTTGAGTGATGGTTCGTGGGTGGCTGGAAGATGGATACCTTAAAGCGATTCCAGCAAGAAAAGCGGTTTAATTGGAAGATGGTGCTCCGACCGTGCGGCAAATAATATGGCTACCGGCCAACTTGAGCCATTGTTTTGTTGAATGGAAATTGGGATAGCAATTTAAACGTAAAGTGGGACCTTAATATTGTCTGTGTGTGTGTGTGTGTTTTTTTTTTTTTTTTTCCTCAATACCTCAAAATGATACAAACTCAATTCAACTAAGCCTTTTTTTCAACTACATGTGATCAATTACATGAATATCTATCTTTATCTCTATTCTTATCATAAATTATTAAAAGATCATTTTTTTTTACTAATTGGAGTAGCTAAAGGTCTACGTTGTATATATTAAATCATCGTAATTAAATTTATTTTATTTTATTTTTAATTAAGGCTACTTTTATCATTTTTCTTATATGTTTATTTTTAATTATATTTTTTAAAATTTTATCACATATCCATCTTAATACATCATCTCAAGACGATAGAGAAAGGAAAAAAAAAGAAAGAGATAGATAGAGAAAGAAAGGAGGAGAGATGAAAAAAAAAAAAAGATAGAAAAAGAATTGGTATTGTATTGTACTGCAATAAGTTTTATTGATAGAAATAGAATGAAGATGAATTATTTTTCTTTAAGAAAGATAGCGATGGAGATTGAGCTTCTGATTGTGGTCTTTGGAGGATTACAAGTAACGAATAGTCAATGTAAATATGTATTACGATCGGCGGCGGACCCTACGAAGAATTGCCCTTGGGATATTATTCAAATGGTGAGTTATCATCAACTTGCAGCAAGGAAATATCTTTCAACTTGCAGCAAGGAAATATCTTTGGCACGCCTTGCATTGAACCATTGGTTGATGTGAGTCGCATGGAAAGGTCCAAGTCGGCCAACTAAATACGCTCCAATCAATATTTTGGCCGCATGTGAGGGTGTGGGGTTGTCCCAATGCTGGATTCGTTGTCTTGTTATAGATCGTCAAAGGATGCAATGCCCCAAGAGACACGGTAGAGGAGGACGGCATTCAATTTGCAAGGCAACCACGGACCATCCTTATCTCCATCTTTTTTTTTCTGAAGAAAATGCCAAAATTGCCATCGATAAACGCAAGAAAGAGACATCGAGGATAACAAAGATTACTTCGGTTGTACCTGGCACTTTCTTCAATTGATGAGGCTAGACGGAGCATTCACTGCCAAGCCTTCGTCCTGACCAGGTTTGAAGGAGCCTATTGTGGGGTTGCATGTCACTCTCTGGGACCTCTTTCGCTGGCTTCATTGCAAGTGATTGTCAAATGCTATGATCACCAAGCCTGGATTTGAAATTAAAGTCCAGAAACGATTTCTCATCATGCGTTTTGAAATCATTTCGGAACGCTTGGACATTTGAAGCTCCTTTTCTTGTACAATATATGGATTGAGAACACCAAGCAGTGCAATTGGTAATGCCTTCGAGTATTGGCGTGGGATTCCAATTTTAGCCAGGATTTTCGCTAAAATCAATATACATATTTTGGCAGCTTAAAAAGATTAGTCATACAAATTTCTCGTATTCTTTAATAATAATAAAAAAAATTCATATGTACGACTGTTATTGGGCAAGTGTTTCTGATATTCTGGTGCTTCGGCTAAGCTTGGATTTTGGTTCACGGTTGATGTGTCGGATGGACAAATATGTACCAATAAGAGATGTTTCTTTAGTGCTTCAGCTCTGGCTTCTGGGACCAGGGACGGGAGGGCCTGATTAGATTAATTTCCACGCGACAGTTCATCAAGCCAAGCTTGACCCAAGGCACGACGTGGGATTTAAGGTACTCCAGCAATAAACTAAGGTTAATGGAAACCCTTTGTGTCGGCCGACCAGACGGTGTAGCAAAATGAAAGATGGCCGACCAGACCGCCGGCCTCCGCACGAAGGCGACCTTCGTTAAGAAAGTCTTTGAACCCCTCTGTTTTTTCCACCGCGACCTTGGAAGTCAGGGGACGAGGGTTGGCTTTGCCTAGATGTGTTTCAAACTTAGCCCATGGGACGGGAAAGAGAAAGAGAGAGAAGACTAGTAGACATAAAGAGATAGTTAGCCAATAGGGTCCCGTTATCCTAGCCAAGAGTCAGCAATAACAAGAAATGAGGAAAATATAATAATTCACCGAGGTCCCTTGATGGAATGAATAATCTCTACCGCCTTTCTGCTCCGTCCAAGAATATTTATTTTGTCTGCGTAATGGCAATTGATATAATTATTTTATATGAAGGCACGTCCAAAATACGCCACAACCGAATCCCAACTTCCACGAAATGCGAAATGCGCCCCCTTACCTGTTATTCATGGATAGTTTTGACGCCAAGTCATCTTCTTCAAGTACCAAGGAAAATGGACGTCCTCTCATCGGACTTTCTGCAAGAAAAATCTTTGGAAACTGATACTTCGATAAGGACCCTTGATGCTTAAGTTAGTCACTTAGGGACAGACTAGAACTCGCTAGCCGAAGAGACTAAGGAGTTAAGGTTTTACTAAGAAGAAGATGACTAGGAAAACTCATTTTTTTTCGAGAGCCACTTACAGTGAAAAGTTGGTCTTTTATACCTGCTCAGAGATCCATCTTTCCGTTCTGAAAGATTGCTGATTTCGGAGAACCTCGTGTGATAACGGACAAAAAAGGCGAGGCTCAACATTGGCGGGTCGTACCATCACCGTACGCGCCGAGGCATCCTGCGTTACATGTCAATATGGCTTTACAGGTGTCTGGTAGCTACGGTTGCATTTGGTGCGCACCGTTGCTTAACATGACCGGGCACAGTTGCAAGTGGTAGTGAATCGTATTCCGTAACGGGGCATGGTCATGCACAGTGACACATGCAATGCACCATATGCCGTTATGAGGTATGGTCGCTAGTAGCCACGGGCGCATGGCGGGCCACGTGGGCGCCAGGTGGTCCGAAGTTTCGTTTGGTTCGAAGGTCGGTTCACGTACTGAACGTTGCTCCCGCACCCTGAGACCGGGGGGTCTCGGGGTTGAGATGCAGTGACCTCACCAGAGACCGGAGGGGGTCTCGGGGGTGAGATGCAGTGACCTCACCCCGAGACTGGATGGGGGTCTTGGGGGTGAGATGATGCTTGTGCGCCCCGAGACCGGAGGGGGTCTCGGGGTGAGATGATGCTTGTGTACCGAGACCGGAGGGGGGTCTCGGGGTTGAGATGCAGTGACCTCACCCCAAGACCGGAGGGGGTATTGGGGTGAGATGATGCTTGTGCACCCCGAGACCGGAGGGGTATCGGGGTGAGATGCTGTGACCTCATCCCGAGACCGAAGGGGGTCTTAGGGTGAGATGATGCTTGTGCGCTCCGAGACCGGAGGGGGTCTCGGGATGGAGATGCAGTGACCCACCCCGAGACCGGAGGGGGTCTCGGGGGTGAGATGATGCTTGTGCACCTCGAGACCGAAGGGGGTCTCGGGGTTGAGATGCAGTGTAGACCAGAGGGGGTCTCGGGGTTGAGATGCAGTGACCTCACCTCGAGACCGAAGGGGGTCTCGGGGTGAGATGATGCTTGTTCACCCCGAGACCAAAGGGGGTCTCGGGGGTGAGATGCAGTGACCTCACCCCGAGACCGAAGGGGGTCTCGGGGGTGAGATGATGCTTGTGCACCCCGAGACCGGAGGAGGGTCTCGGGGTTGAGACACAGTGACCTCACCCCAAGACTGGAGGGGGTCTCGGGGGTGAGATGATGCTTGTGCACCTCGAGACCGGAGGGGGGTCTCGAAGGGGGGTCTCGGGGGTGAGATGATGCTTGTGCGCCCCGAGACCGAAGGGGGGTCGGGATGGAGACGTTCGAGGTCTTACCGGAGTTCGCAGAGCTAAGGGTTGAATGATCCCGTGAAGACGAAGTCCTCCAGGCGAACGCTTGGTGAAACCAACACTGATGTCGATAAGGAGGTTCCGGGGTTAGGGAGGACCTTCGTTAGCTGCCGTTACCATTTATTCTAACGGCGCTGGATCAACCACATCAGATAGCTAGCTCATAGCAAAAGCAAAATTACGGAAATGAATAAAACCATTACGAGCTTAAAAAACTTTAGCGAAGAAAAGAATGTTTTTTCCTAATTTTGACACCATAACTTTGAGCTATAAAATTATGTAAAGCTATGATTTTTTATATTATCATTTCCTATTCTAAAATTACTTTGTTTATCAAATAAATATTAAAATTCTATAATATATTTATCAAACAATAAATAACATTTTACAACTCCACCTACAAAACTTTACTCGAATGTAAAAAACAAAAAAAAAGTCCACTTTCAAAATCCCTGCTGCCAACAGCACAGCTAAATATTACCTCAGGCAATGTGCTGCAAAGCCTCCATTATCACTTTTGAAAAGTCTTGCACAGCATTAATCCTAAGAATCCATAAGAACCACGTCATTGTGATTCACTTGAAACAGAAGATCAGTAATTCTTTTCAAGCCAATCCGAAAGAAAATACGAAAGAAGAGGGCCACAACCAACATTTGTGTGATCTTAATATAAGTCTCTTCCTGTTTTTTTTTTTTTTTTTTGGGAAAGAAACATGATCAAAATATGTCAGAAAATGTGGGGGATGCGCGTGACCCACGGGAGTGCAAGTTGAATTCGTTAGGTGATCAATGTCATGTAATGACTAAATCTACACTCAAACGAACTGTTACCATCTAAATGAAAAACTTGCAGCTCATCCAGAATTCCATGTTAGATGGGCACCATGATTTCATCCAACCGAGAAAATGCAAACTGCTTTCACCTTCAAACATTAGTCCCACATGAAGTTCCAACTCTCTGGTTTACCAATTTCAAGTACAGAGGAAAACTTGGTCAGAGTTCTAAATGTGACCGCTTAAAAAGCCTAGTTAATCCTCTAATCTACAAACTGATACAGGCTAGCAGACAAATAACAATAACCAGAGCAAGTTAGACGATCTTGCTGATCCACAGACAACCTGTACAAACCCGGTGACACCTGACCCACTAAGTCATCCATGGTGCACCTCAGCTCGTTCATTCAGCAGACAACGTTTCAGGTTTGGACATTATGTACATCACATGCAATGGTCACATATCCATGTCAATGAACAGATCCTCCTCTTCATTCTCATTGGACATCTCATCAGCAAGAAAGTCCTCTGCTGCCAGGTTACTGTCATAAACAGAAAATCCTTTGATAAATCAAGAGCAATCCCAAGATGAAATATATTTCAAATTATAGGATAGAGATGAAGCTAAGGACCTACCTTATGCAACAACATCGGAAGCTGACAACACGCTTCAGCTTTCTATTATAGAAAAAGTAATTGAATGACCATCTGCAAGGAGCAAACTCCATGTCAAACGACTGGGCAACAGTTGATCCATGACTACATGGTCTCATTAAAGAGAGAATCTTACATAGCTCCCTTCTCCAGAAAAGGTTCCCCATCAAAGTCCGGGTTGTAGCTGTAGATCTCACACTCATTTAGTTTTACAATCTGCATCATAGGAGCATATACGCATGACCACCAATCATGTATCCCTATAGTCATAGGAAGAGAATATTCACCTCATCAATGGCCTTGCCCATGCTTTCCAGAAGGGAACCACTTCCGTGAGCTATAGCCCATTCCTGTAAACGTTTTGCATAAGCATACACCATCAAAAAATAACATACACCAGAAGACAAACAGAAAATCCAGGAAATAAAGTACAATTCTAGGGTTTTAAGTAATGACTAGCTGGTTGAGACAAAAGGCCAAGGAAAGATATTTGATCAATAAAGAATCTCTCTACTAAGTAACATATAATATTCCTCCTGGACAAATGTTAGTGCAACTAGAAGTCATGCAGTCTTCATGGGAAAAGGGATCTTACAAGTAACAAGAAATTATGGGATATGATGAGTGGCTCCAAAATGATTAAAAGGAAAAAAAAATTGCTATGACCAATAGTGAAATTGCAAGCATCTATGGCATACTTTACAACATTGCAGCTTCACATAGGATCCTGATGTTATTTTTCAATAGTGCAGGGAAAAAAGCTAATCAGAGTATAACTTGAATACCGTAAAATAAAAAAGGTAAAGGTTTGATCATGAGAAATACTTGACCTACCATAAGTGGCTTGTATTTTGAGTAAGGTATCTGGATGCTATTAAACTTTTCATATACTTGCTTCAATGAGAAAGATTTGAGTCTTATTAATTCTTAAATGAACATTTGTGTCTCATTGCTTCTTTAGAAAACATTTCCTTCTTCAGCAATTTATGCAACTGCCAAAATTTAGCATTTTCAAAATGTCTCCACCATTGGCTATGCAATTCTGTCAAAACTCAGTTTATATGAACTTCATACAAAATTCCACCAAGCTACATTACCTTCCTAAACAAAACTGAAAATATGCATGCCCTAGCATAGTTAAACAGAGGCATGAGAATGGGCATGCCCACAATCATGCCGTTAGACATACAAAGGATGAAAACAAACAACATTATCAACTCAACTCGACTCTACTCAACTCAACTCATCTAAGCCTTTTCCCAACTACATGGGGTAAACAACATTATCAACTCCATTTGATAAATTTATCAAAAGATAAAAGCATACCTTAGCTGCTTCAAACAAGTAGGTGTCATATATCTGCTTGAAAGTCTCCCATTCTTCTTCTCTGAAAAACAGATGGGCTCGCACTGCACTGCTAAGCCGATAAACGTTGACAATATAATGTTACATAGAATATTAAATTGCACTCACCCAGTACAGCTATAGAGGCAAGTGACTCCAGCACAACCCCATGAAAACAACATAAGAGATGACCACAAATTTAGGGAAATGGAGAGAATTGAACTCTCAGCTCATAGAGCAACGGTTAAAACCGTCTGTCAAACCATTTGACAACACTCCCAATGCTGGTTAGAAAAGGATATAACGCGGGTTGCCATGCCGCCAGTGAAGCTGACATTGACATTACCCAGGATCCTTCCCTCCCAGATATTTGTCCAGATTTAAAGCCTCAATTTAAAAAAAAAGAAATACCTGAAATCATAATCTGGATACATATGACCGAGAGTAAGAACCAGATATATCAATGCTTTCCGACTGGAACAAACAAGGGAAATACAAGGAGATTAGGTCTGCTAAAGCACCAAACCATATAGAACACTGATATGCAAATGTGTTTTACCACCTTGATCTACTAGACAAGTACTCCATAGGAGACGAAGGATCACTATCGGATGATTGCCCAAGGTAGTCAAGAATCTGAACAAGGAAAAAATAAACAAATGAATAAAATCTGTAGTCAAAAGAATTGGCAGAGGTCCATACCCTGACCAAAATCTAGCAGAAAATAAATAAATGAATCTGTAAATCAGAGGATACCAATAAATAGTAAAAGAATAGACAAACATAACTAATGTTGCAGGTGAAGTCACTGAAATAGTAAAAGAAGGAATTAGACTATATTCATTTTTAGATAACTATGTACATAAAAATGACAATGCTTAAGTGCCAATATGCTCATCAAAACTAAAATTGGATTGGAACCAAAAAAAGAACCGCATGCATGCATAATTTTTGTTTCTTGAGTTCATAAATTTTGTTTGGAACACAATTAAAATAAAGAGCTGAGAATTGCATCACTATCAGCATGCCTGCAGTGCAATCCTCGTATAACTGACTAGTAAATAATGCATTCTTTTTTCCCTCCCAAACAAAAAATGAGATCAGACGAGAAAGAAATAATGGTAAAGCTCTTAAAGAAATCAGTTTCAAGTTCCACATGGCTAAGCATGGCTCACCAACGAAAACCATATAGTAGAACTAGGAAACCAAATGATGAATCAGATAGTGTGATAGCTTATATTCTTACAATGCATTCTAAGCATCAATTAGCCCTGACAATCAATTCCTGGTCGTAACAAATGATTCACTGAAATAATTAAGGCAAAAAAGATACAAAAGCAGATTTCTTTATATGAAATGGACATGCACATTTCTGTACCCTAGCATCCACCCTCATGTCAAAGGCTAAAAGGATAGCCCAAGAGCAAATTAACAAGAAAACTCAAAAAATGCCAAAAATAATAGAAGAGAACAAATGGTAATGCAATGGTATAGGAATATGCACCATCAATTTTATGAGGCTCTGTATAAATACTATAGGGGTAGATAAAAGTTTGTAATGCTATGTGCAGGGCAGCAGGTACCATCAAACAACATGATATAAAGCATAAATAAGACAGTAAGTTTCATATATTAAAAATCTGCCTAAACACATTCTGAACTGCATAAAACCCTTTCTGATGTGTGATTTATCGGAACTATCTGTCAAAAAGAACTAAAACAAAATAAAAGTGGTACAACAAGCCAGTTCTTAAAGTAGCAATGGTTTTTCTTGAAAAAGAAAACTTAAAACTACATTCAAATAAGTACTGTCTACATAATTTCCCATTTATCCATATTCTGAGTTAAAAGTAGTTAGCGATTATCACTTTTGCAAAAGGGTTACATATGCTTACAAATGCAATTACCAATTAAAGTCATCATTCAGTTCCTAGGAGTATGAAAACAGAGGCAAGATACAGAGCTTTGTTTGTGAAGTGTAAGAGATGTGCAGCAACCAGCAAATGGGACAAGATAGTCTATGTAAAGAGAAAGGCACATGCTCATACAATTAGACATCAGTGAACTAAATGAGGCATGCCACAATTCTCATGTAGATGCGCTGCTTGAATCATTTCTCATGCAGATTCCCTATTTTTTGCACATTGGGGCATGCCCTTTTTTTCATCCCTTTCTCCCTTTTAAGGTAATGCTCTAAAGAGTTTCCCATCTTCTGGTCCAATAATCCGGATGGTGGCACCAATCACAAACTTTGACCAATAGAGCATGAATAAGAACTCAACAACTAAGCAAGTTCTGAGTCTATGTAATAAGAAATGCATGTACATAAACTGTATTTTCTCTTTAATAATACTTGCTGTAAGAAATCTTAGAAGCTACTGTCAAGCAAGACAGAATAGGTACCTCATGCTCTAAGCTAAGTGAGAGCTTTCGATCAGTCCCTGTATGTTTACCTATATATCAAGGAAGCAAATACCTAAGAAATCTTCCAATAATATCAACAAACTAAGCAAGTAAATCAGAACCTGTACTTACATGAGAATGCTTCAAGATTCCCCTTGATAGTACTTTCTCCAAGACTCAAATGATTGAGGAAAAGATTAATACTGGAAGGAAAAACAATGTTATCCTAAGAATGAAATTCTAATGTTGAGAATAAGAAACATGACATCCTTTAACAACTCTTGCTAATCACTTAGATTTCTAAGCACAACTCCAAGAAAATCTGAAAATACCTGTCTAAAGGAGTGTATTCTAAAAACTTCATGTTGAGAAGCCTTAAAATGAGCAGAAGTGTATGAGTTTTGATGTCTTTCAAGCAGAAGCAGGCACTTAGAATCTACTTCTCAAATCTGCACGATGACAATTAAAAAGGCACCATAAATTTAACAAGTTCAAGAAATATAGAAGCACAGAGAAATAAGGAAAAAGTAAAGACTCAAAGGTTGTCTATTTTTAAAGTGTAAGATATACCAAATATTGAATTTATAGGTGAAGATTGGCTTTTTTATACTAACTTTGATGATTAGATCATTTTTTATAACACAGTACATTCACTGATTCCCCAGCAGTAGAAATTATCTCTAGGGAAATACAATCAATGAGGGAATCCAAGAAATGTTAAACCAACCTAGGAGAAATGACTAGGTCATGAAATTGGTTTTTACAACTCCAGAGACATTTGATGCAGTGATATTGGTTTCAGAGCGAAGTAGTAAAAGTGTTGTGGATTCTCTAGTAACACCTACTAAACTCCAATTGCCTCCTTGGGTGCGAACACATAAGCTAAATTAACTACAAACATATATATCTAAATTACTAGCTTCCTCTATATAGATCTACACTGATAATGTAATTTCAACATTTTAAACTCCATAGGGAAAAACACTAGCATCCAAAATGAGGGAAAAGAACCTCAAGATATGTTCTCTTTTAGCCCCCGTATTGATTGATCATCTTGACTTCTTATTGTTTGGATTAGCCTAGCAAACACGTTATGCGCACATGCATGTAACATGTGACTCTATTTTCCTACTTAAAACTTTTTAACTCAACCAGAAGTTTCATTTTGCTTTTTCCCCGTGTACTGTTGAGTAAATAGCGATTGCAAGGTTGTTTTGATAGCCGCACTATGGGCATCGAAGGTCGTTTTGAACCATATCTCTTTTTAGTAGAGAAGGAACCAGCCTAACATATGTGTACGATACGAGTTTCTGAGTCACAAAAGGGTAATCTTGTTCTTATTTCTGCTTTCCAGTTCTGCAGCTTTGAATTTTCCGGGAAGAAAAATTAAAAAGGAAAAGGTATTCAGATCGCAACGGCACTAGCAACCCGTCTCCCAACACGAGGGAAAAATCTTCCCTTTTGAAAACAAAAAGAAAATCACTCCGACGTGCCATGACGAGAAACGCCAAATTCCTCTAAACGGCTCAGGATTTCGGCTTCCTTGATCGGATGCTGTAAGTAAAGGACGGGGGGAAAATCCCTCAAGGATCCGTTAAAAATAGTGCATCAATTAAACCCATGGCACCTTGGATGAAGAAAGATACGGATTTGATGCCCTAATTCGACGGTTATAGCATATATTCACACAAATTAAGCGAGAAGAAGTTCCTAAAATTTTCAAATCAAAGGAGAAAAAAAAAAAAAGCGAATTAGAGCCTCGCGTACCTGCCGACTCGCCTCCGTACCGGTCCGAAAGACGAGGGAGGAGAGAAACGAGCGGAAGAGGTATCGCCGACGGCCAAATGGGATGGAACGGGCGGCGAGTCCTTTTCGGATGGGGGTGGTGGTCCTCCCACCTTTGGAGACGCTGGACAAGACTGGTATGGGAAATGGTGGCCCAACGCGTGGTAGGCCGCTAAACCGGCGCGCGTCACGTGAAGGCGTCCCTCTCTCTCTCTCTCTCTCTCTCTCTCGAGCGCGCAGCGTGACCACTCGTGCTTTCAATTTTCAAATATCCAGTAAAAAAATTGGCGTATAGAAATGAATGATGATGGTTGAACCCGTGAATTTATGGGAGTGCTTATCTGCAGCAGATGGTTGGAGTTGTTGCTTAATTTATTGAGAATATTCGTGGGAATAAAATCCTCTTTCTTCCCATCTCCTTCCTTATTCAGGGCCCGAAAACGGTGCAAGGCAATTAATTTTGACCCAATCTAATTTATATTTAAATTTAATTTATTCATCAGCCAATTAAATGAAGCCACGACAGATCCTGAAAAGAACTTTAAACACAATAAATTATTTGAACTGAACCATGATCAAGCATGATTCAGATTTAATGTAAAAGTTGGATCAAATTACAATGCAAGTCAAACATACAACTATTTATAATTTTTTATTTATAAATTTTATTTTATCCAAATAATTAATCGTTCTCAAATTTATATCTTTAATATTTAAAATACATCAATATATTATATTTAAAGCATTATAAATAAAAATTTGTCAATATAAGTAATAAAGTGCCAATATCAAATAAAAATAATAAGCCAGATAGTCGTCCAAGAGAATTCGGTTGTAAGCGCACTCTATTCTCAAAAATCATAAAATGGAGTCATGGTCCTCTACATAGAGTTTGGGCACTAGGTTGGGTTGCCCATGGCCCGATCCAGCACGACACAAGCTGGGCCATGCCTGGCATAGCTCGGTAGCTAAGTATCGAACCATGTCGGGCTTAGAAAGTTCAGCCCGCAAATCAAACCCAGCACGACACGTCCTGGGCCTGGGCTGGCACGGCCCAAGCAGCTTAAAAAGTTTGGTCCGTGCCAGCCCAGATAGCTTGAAAAGTCTAGCTCACGGACCAAGCCTAGGCTGGCATGGCCGACAAGTGCTAAAAATTATATACAGTATCCTTAGGAACATATTCATTTATTAGAAATAAAATCTAAAACATTAGATCTATTAATACCTGAGTCCTTTATCGATTTAGAAAAAGACCTCCACGCATAACGGTGATCACGTAGAGAAGAGTGGATGAAGACCTTTAAGGTATGAAAATGACTCTTAGGGAGAGAGGGGTGCTAGCTCCTCTCGAATCCCCTTCTAAAATTTTAAATCAGAAATTTTTTTAGTAGATCTAAAGATCTAATCTTTTTCTACTATTTAAGAGGAGAAAGAGAAAAGAAACGTATTATAGAGAGAGTTAGAGAAAGAGATGTCCCATCTTATGGAACCTTAATCCAAGGGAGAGGAAGAGACTCCCCTCCTCATGGCAACCTTAATCTAAGGAAGAAGAAGAGACTCTTTTCATGGCAACGTTAATCCAAGAGAGAGGAAGAGACTCACTTCTCATGGCAACCTTAATCCAAGGGAGAAGAAGAGACTCGGTAATGTTAATCCAAGGAAGAGGAAGAGACTCCCTTTCTCATGTCCTGCGCCGACAGAGGCATGATCCGAGCCAAGCGGCGGACTGCTAATGTCGTTTCGCATCCGACCGACCCAAGCCGAGCGGCGGACCGCTAACGCCGTTTCGCATCCGGCCGAGGCGCATTGCCAGCCCCCATGCATCAGCCAAGTGTCAAAATCTCAGCCCTTAAAATTAGGAGTTAGTTATCTCATAATGTTGGCCCAGATGGCAACCCAAGAGGGGGGGGGGTGAATTGGGTTCTTAAAAATTTAAGACTTTTTATCTTTAATTGATTAGTTAGCAAGATGTGCAAGTGAGAGGCTAACTAAAATCAATACACAAGCAAATAAAGAGAGATAGAGATAGAGAAAATAAGGCACGGCAAACACAAGATAATTTTATAGTGGTTCGGTGCAATCAACACCTACGTCCACTCCCAAGATTCACTTGGGACCACACTATAATCTCTCTAGATTACAGCCGAGTTGTTTTCCAAGCTCACAACTCAAACTTGTTGTTTTACCGGGTGCACAACGAACCCAGCTGGTTTTAATTCGGGCTTACCAGCACAAAACCCTACACGTTGTTTTTCTAGGGCTCACAACAAACCCAACACAAGCACTCCGGCTTGCAATGAGGTATACCAACCTCCACTAATTCAATCCACTGATTGAATCAGCAAACAAAAAGAATGATAGTGTTTGAACAATAAAATGCTCCCCTTGAGCAAATACACAAATGAAGTACAATATTATAAAAGGTTAGAAAAGCCTGATTGTATTGCAGATGGTAGTGGCTTGGGCTTTCTTCCTTCTTCTCTTTAACTCCTCTTGAAATGTTGAATCACGCCTCACCAAGATTCTTGACCGTTGAAGTATTTGGAGTTGAGATGAAACTTTTTCCTCTTTTGAAAATCCTCCGATTTGACCTTTGTAATGCTTGTGGATTTTCTTTTGGCTCTTGTGGATTGATGAGAAGGAGTAGACGAAGCTTCCACTTGGATTTCTCCTTTTGAATCACTCTCCTTTGAGCTAAAATGATTTTTCCAATATGCTCTGTTTTTCCTCTTTTCAAAAGATATTCTTTTCTCTCTTTGATTTTCAAAATCGATTCTTCTGAGTTGAAAAGAGCTTCTCTATTTATAGAATCTGCAAAAATATATCCGTTAGAGACAAGGAAAAATAGCCGTTATTCAAAAATCTAACCGTTGGGGCTGATGTGTCATCGTTAAAAATCGCGCCCAGATTTCGCGGAGTCGACTCGAGCTCTGAGGGAGTCGGCTCGAGGTCGATTACCAAAAATAGAAACATTTTAACCATTGAGGGGTCGACTCGCGAAAACATAAGTGTCGGCTCCAGAAAGTCGGGAGTCGACTCGAGGAAAATGGGGAGTCGACTCGAGAAGTGCTCAAAAAACATGGGTTCTGTTGTTTGAGCGGAGTCAGCTCGCACAGACAGGAGTCGGCTCGCAAGAAGTCAGGGGTCGACTCTTGAAAACCAAAGGTCGACTCGAGAAATTCAGGCATTTTGGGGAGTCGACTCGGAAACCCTTGAGTCGGCTCGGGACCGATACAAAAATCAGAAAAATGTTCTGATAGACTTTAAAACTTATCCCAATTAAATTTAAAATATAAATTTGACTTGAATACTTTAAATATAACATTTATCATGGATTCAAGACATGTTTCAAGAATTCATCGATTGAATTATAATGTGTAAAAATTCCTTTTTGAATTCTTTTAAGCATAGAACTTGAAACTCCTTTTTCTAATAGATTCAAAACTCATTTAATATAACCATGATAGTTCATTCTTTCAATTTGAATAAGCTCAAGGTTTTTGATAGATAATCACATTGTATTCTTTAAGGTACTCATGGCTTTTGGAAATCATCAAAATCAATAAAGTTGGGGCAATTATGTTTCAATAATTTCTCAACAATCTCCCCCTTTTTGATGATGACAAAAACATTGAGTATATGCATTATAAAATTGAAACATTTGTGATTCCAAAATCAACTATGTGTTCATGGAAAGGCTCCCCCTCAATGAGGTAGCTCCCCCTATGAACTTAATTTTATAAATCATTCAAAATTTTCAAATCAGAAACTTAAGCATTTCCTTTATGAAATTCAATTTATCTCTTCCCCTTATGCTCTCCCTCTTTCAAAATTAAACTTTAATTGAATTGAAGGCAAGGCATATACGATTGAATAAAAACTCTCCCCCTTTTTTGTAATCAACAAAAAGGTTAGGAAGTTTAATAACGTTCTTTATCTTTTTCCATTTAAACTTATCAATTGAGGATTTTCATTCAAAGAAATTCAAGGATACTTACAATTGAAATAGACAAAGTAAAGCATCAAACTTTCTCATTACTTCAAAATGAAAGTACATGGAAATGTAAACTTGCTCAAAGCATTGAAAGTAAATTTGATTACATCAAAAAGAGATTACATGAAAACTTAAAAATTTCTTCTAGTAATTCTATTCAAGTGATCTACAATTTGCTTCATCCCTTCACATTGAAGTCTAACATAGTCTTTGAGTTTTTCATCAACAAAAGTACAAGCAGATGTAATTTTTTCTTGAAGCTCAGCGTTGCATTGGGAGTATGTCTCCGAGTCACCGCAGATGTCCTTAAGTTCTCCAAAGATATTCTTTAAATCTTCACTTAAGGACCCGGTAGATGAACTGAGAGTTGACTCAATCGATGCAACTCGATCACTGAGAGAATATAAGGCTTCTTTTAAGTTCATATACTTTTCATTAAATTCTTCTTTCAGTCTGTTTTCATGATCACTTAACTCAGACTTGAATAAAGATCGAAGCTGATCTAACTGTGTATCAGAAAAACTACCAGATGAAAGTGTGGAAGACTGAGCAGGAGCAACAGTAGGAGCAGGGGTAGAATCTGAAGCAGGAGCAGGAACAGACTCTGGAACAGACGAACACTGAGGAGGCTCCGGTGATGAATGTCTCATAGAAGGTCTGGGTGCCTCTGCATCTATGTCTCTATCCTCTGTAACAGTCTTTCTCTCCCAATTTCCATTTTTCTTGACAAACCCCATGCGATGAATGGTAGCCAAAGTATAATAATCTGTATGTCTTAACTCCTTCTTTGGCTCACAATCACTGAACACAATCCCTTGGCTTAGAAATAATTTAGTTAAACCATGCCATAGGGCAAGCTCGATTTCTTTTTCCCGCCACAATCTGCAATATACCAATTATCATCCTAGGTAGATTGATGGGTTTCCCAGAAACAACAGCATCCATAACAAAATATCTCGCTCAGAAACATAGTCAAATCTGCCGGTTTTGGGAAATAAAATCCTGCTGCAAATATTGTGGAGAAGTCTTAATTCCAAGGCAATTGACTAGCAAACACTTCTTCAAATCCTTCAAAATTTCGGTTCAAAAGTGAGTGAGAGCTGGAGATCTATCTTCGGGGCAAATGTAGATGGTCCAGACAAGGGTAATTTCAATAATCTAGATAGAATAGAGGATGTAATGTTCAAACCAATGCCTCTAACCTTGCTCACCAAGCCATCATCTCCTCTGGATAAATTCTTGTAAAACTCTTTAACAAGAGCAGGTAGGTTGGACAGTCCAATGAACAAATACACTCAAATCCCATCTCAATTAGTTGTCTACCTATGATGAATCCTTCATTCTCAAACAATTCAAAATCCACCTTTCTTCCTGTGGTGACAATCCTACTGGCTAGAAGATCTACCTGAAGGGTAGGAGCTGGAGCAGGAGGATCACTAGCAGAAGGGGTGGAGGATGAATCCGTGGACGGCTCGCGGACGGGTCGTCGAACGGTCCTCTTTCTCTTCAACCGGCGCCACTCGAGCTAGCTCCTCGGGTTTTGGGTGCCATTGATCTTCAAGGAGTGGTTAATCAGAGGTTATTTGAGGTTTGGAGGGTTTTGGGAAAGTTTTGGAAGGATTTGGAAAGATTTGGAAAGGATGAATGTCCGTCGGGTCGACTCGTGCCCTAAATAAATCGACTGGGACCACGTCGAGTCGACTCGCGCAAAGTGTGGAGTCGGCTCCCGACTAGTCACAGAGCACGGACACGATCTCGAGTCGACTCGCTCAGAGGAGGGGTCGACTCCTGAGTTTCAGCAGAAACTCGAGTCGACTCCGATACTCTCGAGTCGGCTCCCAGACAATTTCAGAGTAAAAATAGATTTTCAGAGAATCCGAATGAGTCCGGAATTTGATCTTTGAGTATGATTAAAAATCATGGACTTTGAGAGATCAAATTGATATGAGTTCTAGATAAAATTTCCTTAAGATTTTGAGAATTTGAAAGAACTCTAGATATATTTCCTTAGAGGTTTCAAAATTTATTCAAAAGGGATTACAAATTCCTAACTCTCCTCTAAGATAACAAAATCTTTCTTCATTTAAAGGTTTGTGAATATGTCAGCTAATTGTTCTTCAGTGTTTACATAATCTAAACAAATTTCATCATTAGCTACATGTTCCCTTATAAAATGATATCTAATTTCTATGTGTTTTGTTCTTGAGTGTTGAATCGGATTTTTAGTTAATTGATTGCGCTAGTGTTATCACATCTTATGGGTGTTTTATTAAGTGTGATACCATAGTCTTCAAGTTGTCGCTTAATCCATAGGATTTGCGCACAGCAACTTCCAGCTGCTACATATTCAGCTTCAGTAGTTGATAATGCAACTGAATTTTGCTTTTTGCTAAACCATGTGATTAAGTTACTTCCTAAGAAATGGCATGCACCACTTGTGCTTTTTCTATCTAATTTACATCCAGCATAATCAGAATCTGAATATGCAATTAGGTTTAATGTTGAGTCTCTAGAATACCATAAACCTACATTTTTGTTCCATTTAGATATCTTAAAATTCTTTTAACAGCTATTAAATGTGATTCTTTAGGTTCAGATTGAAATCTAGCACATAAACATACTGAAAACATAATATCTGGTCTACTTGCTGTTAAATAAAGAAGGGATCCGATAATACCTCGATAATACTTTTGATCAACCTTCTTACCTTCTTCATCTTTGTCCAGCTTGCATGAAGGACTCATTGGAGTTCCGAGGGGTTTCATTGTTTCCATACCAAACTTTTTGAGTAGTTCTCTTGTGTATTTGGTTTGGTTGATAAAGATTCCCTCCTTGCATTGTTTGATCTGGAGTCCAAGGAAGAAGTTGAGTTCTCCCATCATGCTCATCTCGAATTCTCCCTGCATCAACTTTGCAAATTCTTGACAAAGAGAATCGTTAGTAGCACCAAAAATAATGTCATCTACGTATATTTGTACTACAAGTAAATCTTTACTTTTTCTTTTCAAAAACAAAGTTTTATCAACATTTCCTCTTGTAAAATCATTTTCTATTAAGAATTTACTTAACCTATCATACCAAGCTCTAGGTGCTTGTTTCAAACCATATAAAGCTTTGTGCAATTTAAAAACGTGATTTGAAAATTCGTGATCTTCAAAACCTGGTGGTTGTTCTACATAAACTTCTTCATTAATAAATCCATTTAAAAATGCGCTTTTTACATCCATTTGAAATAAGTTAATTTCATATGACATGCAAATGCAAGTAATAGTCTAATGGCTTCTAATCTAGCTACAGGTGCAAAGGTTTCATCAAAATCAATACCTTCTTCTTGATTATATCCTTTAGCAACCAATCTAGCTTTGTTTCTAATTACTATGCCATTTTCATCTAATTTATTTCTAAAAACCCATTTTGATCCTATTACTGAATGATTTTTAGGTCTTTCAACTAAGGTCCAAACATTATTTCTAGTAAATTGATTTAGTTCTTCTTGCATTGCTAACATCCAATTATTATCTTTTTCAGCTTCTTCTATAGTTTTAGGTTCAATTTGTGATACAAATGCAAGATGATTACTAATATTTCTCATGTATGATCTAGTCCTTATTCCTTGAGATGGATCGCCTATAATCAATTCCTTAGGATGACTATGAGCATATCTCCAGTCTCTTGGAAGATCTATCATTATGATCATTATTAACATCATCGTCCTTATGTGAATCATCATCTTTAGCCTCTTGTTCATGATCAGAAGATACTTCAATATTAAGTTTTTCAAGATCTTTTTCAATTATGTTTGTATCTTCCTCATCATCAATCTTTTCAGATCCAGTTGCTAAAGATTCATCAAAAACTACATGAATGGATTCTTCAACTACTAAGGTTTTCTTGTTAAAGATTTATATGCCTTACTAGTTGTTGAATAACCTAGAAAAATTCCTTCATCAGATTTAGCATCAAATTTTCCTAAGTTGTTTTTACCATTATTATGAATGAAACATTTACATCCAAATGCATGAAAGTATTTTATATTTGGTTTTCTTTCATTCCATAATTCATAAGGTGTTTTCTTTAATATTGGTCTTATTAAAGCTCTGTTTAAGATGTAACATGCTGTGTTAATTGCTTCCGCCCAAAAATACTTTGGTAAGTTGCTTTCACATAGCATGGTACGGGCCATGTCTTCTAAGTTCTATTTTTCTTTCAACTACACCGTTTTGTTGTGGAGTCCTAGGGGCTGAAAATTATGATTAATTCCATTTTCAGTGCAGAAATTTTCAAATAAGTGATTTTCAAATTCTGTTCCATGATCACTTCTTAGAGATACTATAGTAGTGTTTTTCTCATTTGTGACTTTCTTGAAAAATTTCAGGAACATCGAGAAAGTCTCATCTTTGTGAGCTAAAAACATTACCCAAGTATATCTAGAGTAATCATCTACAATCACTAGACCATATTTCTTTCCTCCTAGACTTGTGGTTCTAGTTGGTCCGAAAAGATCCATGTGAAGTAGCTCTAGTCCCCTAGAAGTTGAAACAATGTTTTTAGATTTAAAAGAACTTCTAGTTTGTTTTCCAAATTGACATGCATCACATATTTTATTATTTTCAAAATCTAATTTAGGTAAATCCTTTAACTAAATCCATTTTAATTAGTTTTGAAATAAGGTGTGTGCTTGCATGACCTAATCTACGATGCCACAACCAACTAATATCATTTATGTTAGCATTGTCAGCAATTAGGCAATGACTACTCAGATAATTTTTCTAATCAACTAAGTATACATTGCCATGTCTATAACCAGTAAAAACAATGCTATCATCAATAGAATTAGTTACAGTGCATAAAGAAGATTTAAATGAAACATTAAAGTTTTTATCACATAATTGACTTATACTAATTAGATTATGCTTCAAACCATTAACATAAAGTACATTATCAATTATATAGATGGAGTTATGCGAACTTTACCAAGGCCCATAATTTGACCTTTACCGTTATCGCCAAACGTCACAACTCCACCTTTCTTTTCTTCTAGGGTGATGAATTCCTCTTTGTCACCCGTCATATGTCTTGAGCAGCCACTATCAAGATACCACTTTTTCTTTGATCTTTTGGCTACAAGACATTCCTGCAATATCATCAAACTTTATGTTTAGGTACCCAAGCTTTCTTGGGTCCTTCATGGTTAGTAGCAAAAAATTGTTCCTTTCGGAACCCATATTTTCTTAGCTTTAACATTTAACTTGTTGTTATTTTTAATGTTTTGCATTCAAATGATTTATGACCTTTTTCATTACATTTAAAACAAGTTATATTACTTTGGTTGGCTTTTACAAAAATATTCTTTAAGATTTCTGTTTCCTTAAAGTGTTATATCCTAAACCAGCTTTATCAAAAACAGCTTTTTGACTATCTAGGATCATGTTAAGTTTAGTTGAACTTAAGGTGAATTTCTCAACAATGTCTTTATATTTTTTAACATCTTTCTTAAGAGAGTCAATTTCTTTAGCTTGCTGTTCTTTATCTAAAGCTAAAGTTTCTATTGATCTTTTAAATCTTTAGTTGAGTTTTTAGTTTCAGATTTTAACAAATCTATTTCTTGATTAAGATTATCTCTTTCTTTGCTAAGTTCTTCTTTTTCATTAGTTAAGTTCTTAACTTCTAAAGCTAATTCATTTTTACTTTTAGCTAAACTAATATTGTCATTTTTCAAAAACTTTACTTCTTTTTCAAGATTTAAAATCAATCATAAGTTCATTGAAAGCCTCAAACATTTCATCAAATGTAAATCATCATTTGAGTTTTCAGAACTTACCTCATTGTCGTTGTCGTCGTCGTTGGCCATGAAAGCAGATATTGGCAACTTCCTTTTGTTCTTCTTCTTCCGACGAGAAGATTCATCAGACCATGTTGCCATGTATGCTTTCTTCTTTTTCTTGTAGGCCTTTTTCAGCAAAGGACAATCATATCTAAAGTGCCCTGGCTTTTTACACTCATAACATACTAAGGGCTCTTTCTCTTTTTCTTTCTCCTTGTCCTTTTCTTATCCTTTTCTCCTTCATTCTTGCTCCAAATTTCTTTTTATGGAAGGGCCTTTTTCTCATAAATCTTCTGAATTTTCTTGGCCAAGAGAGCAGTTTCATCATCATCTTCATCATTACTTTCACTGCTGCTCTCTTCCATTTCTGCAGTCTTGAGGGCAAAGTTTTTTCTTTTTGTTTCCTCCTCAACATGCTGCTTCATTGTCAATTCGTGGGTCATTAAGGATCCTAGAAGCTCCTCTAAAGGTAATGCATTGAGGTCCTTTGCTTCTTGGATAGCAGTGACTTTGCTTCCCACGATCTTGGTAGTGACCTAAGAATTTTGCGCACAAGATCAGCATTAGAATAAATTCTACCAAGACTTTTAAACCATTCACAATATCAGTGAATCTAGTGAACATGCATGTGATGGTTTCAGTTTGTTCCATTGTAAACAATTCATATTTATGAACCAAAATATTTATCTTTGATTCTTTTACTTGGTTTGTTCCTTCATGTGTTATTTCCAACCTATCCCAAATTTCTTTGCGGAATTACAAGTTGAGATTCGGTTGAATTCATTTGAGTCTAAGGAACAATATAAATATTAATGGCTTTAGCATTAAGTTGAGCCATTCTCCTATCATTATCATTCCAATCCCTTTCGGGCTTTAGGAACAATAGTGCCATCAATAAGGTGTGTGGGTGTACTAGGTCCATTTAATATTACACCCCAAATTCATAATCAGAAGCTTGAATGAATATCTCATTCTAGCTTTCCAATATGAATAGTTGAGCCATTAAAAAGGAGGTCTATTCGTAGAATGACCTTCAGCAAAACTTGAACCACTTTGTGTTGCCATAATGATCTTTAGCCCTTGATCGTGAGATCAAATTCTAAATGAGCACTTGCTCTGATACCAATTGTTGGCCCAGATGGCAACCCAAGAGGGGGGGGGGTGAATTGGGTTCTTAAAAATTTAAGACTTTTAACTTTAATTGATTAGTTAGAGATGTGCAAGTGAGAGGCTAACTAAAAGCAATACACAAGCAAATATGAGAGATAGAGAAGAGAAAATAGGCACGGCAAACACAAGATAATTTTATAGTGGTTCGGTGCAACCAACACCTACGTCCACTCCCAAGATTCACTTGGGTCCACACTATAATCTCTCTAGATTACAGCCGAGTTGTTTTACAAGCTCACAACTCAAACTTGTTGTTTTCCGGGTGCACAACGAACCCAGCTGGTTTTAACTCGGGCTTACCAGCACAAAACCCTACACGTTGTTTTTCTAGGGCTCACAACTAACCCAACACAAGCACTCCGGCTTGCAACGAGGTATACCAACCTCCACTGATTCAATCCACTGATTGAATCAGCAAACAAAAAAAGATGTGTTTAACAATAAAGTGCTCCCCTTGAGCAAATATACAAATAAGTATAATAAAAGGTTAGAAAAGCCTGATTTTGCAGATGGTAGTGGCTTGGGCTTTCTTCCTTCTTCTCTTTAACTCCTCTTGAAAGTTGAATCACGCCTCAGCAAGATTCTTGACCGTTGAAGCTTTGGAGTTGAGATGAAGCTTTTTCCTCTTTTGAAAATCCTCGATTTGACCTTTGAAGCTTTGGATTTTCTTTTGGCTCTTGTGGATTGATGAGAAGGAGTAGACGAATCTTCACTTGGATTTCACTCCTTTTGAATCACTCTACTTTGAGCTAAAAGATTTTTCCAATAATGCTCTGTTTTTCCCTCTTTTCAAAAGATATTCTTTCTCTCTTTGATTTTCTCTTCTTCTGAGTTGAAAAGGCTCCTCTATTTATAGATTCTGCAAAATATATCCGTTAGAACAAGAAAAATAGCCGTTATTCAAAAATATACCGTTGGAGCTGATGTGTCATCGTTAAAAATCGCGCCCAGATTTCGGAGTCGACTCGAGCTCTGGGGAGTCGGCTCGAGGTCGATTACCAAAAATAGAAACATTTTAACCATTGAGGGGTCGACTCGCGAAAACTCGAGAAAGTCGGGAGTCGACTCGAGGAAAATGGGAGTCGACTCGAGAAGTGCTCAAAAATGAGTTCTGCCGTCTGAGTCGAGTCGGCTCGCACAGACAGGAGTCGGCTCGCGAAGTCAGGGGTCGACTCTTGAAAACCAAGGGTCGACTCGAGAAATTCAGGCATTTGGGGAGTCGACTCGGAAACCCTTGAGTCGGCTCGGGACCGATACAAAAATCAAAAATGTTCTGATAGACTTTAAAACTTGTCCCAATAAATTTAAATATAAATTTGACTTGAATACTTTAAATATGACATTTTCATGGATTCAAGACATGTTTCAAGAATTCATCGATTGAATTATAATATGTAAAAATTCCTTTTTGAATTCTTTTAAGCATAGAACTTGAAACTCCTTTTTCTAATAGATTCAAAAACTCATTTAATATAACCATGATAGTTCATTCTCTTCAATTTGATTAAGCTCAAGGTTTTGATAATAATCACATTGTATTCTTTAAGGTACTCATGGCTTTTGGAATCATCAAAATCAATAAAGTTGGGGCAATTATGTTTCAATAATTTCTCAACACATAACTACATGCCCCAATCTGGACGTGTTCACCATCCTATCCCTTAAAATTAGGAGTTAGTTATCTCATAACTACATGCCCCAATCTGGACGTGTTCACCATCCTATCGTAGAAATTCATCATGCCCATCCTATGGTTATGAATCATTCTTAACATGGCTGAGATTTGCCATCCATACCGAATAATCAGAGCCGTTCATCACATGGAACAAGCCAAATTTGGGTATCCAATTATTTGTTTATCATATGCGCAAATTATCTCTCCCTAAAATCCTTCCTCTATGATGGATCATATCCATTATTATTTTATCTCTTTTAAATTGGGTCTTACCCAATTATTTAATTGGTCATCTTATCTGAATTAAATCTAATTTAATTTTTATTTTAATTCATCCAAAATTATCCTTTATGCGTATAACCCATTAGACCCTTTAACATGTTGGCAATAATCATGTCCTAATCACTGACCCTAGGAATGATTGGAAAACATTTTGCCCAAGTCAACAACATGATTATAGATCATGAGAGGTCTCTAGCAAAGCATCATGACCACCCAAGAGCTAAGGATTTTGTTGACATGACCATCAACAACCTGTCCATGAACGGTTATCGTACGATTTAATCCAGTCATCACATATCTCAGATCAGTCAGTGGCATGAAAAGTGTCAACCCTATAACTAATCTTGTTTACTTGATCTCAGAAAAGCCTAACTCATATAAATTAGAACTCCAAAACTATTTCGGATTCCAACTCAACCTTGCAAGGATTTAACATCAATTTTAATCCATCAAATGACCGTGGGATATAACCCTTTCTATCAAGGGAGACGAATCCTGTCTTGATCAAACACCACTTCAAGTGCTTCATATCATACCCAACCGATACCATATTTGTCATCCATGGCTAGAGTGATGTTTGTATATCATCAAAGCATGACATTCCACACATGAGATGCAATGAAGATCTCAAGTCAAAGGATCACTCGCACCACCGTCATTAGAGATCAACCATCGATACTATATAGAATATCCATATGGGATCTCTGTACGGGTCATCCAATGCATCGTTACAATAACAATCATCCACACACCTATCCAAATATCTTCATACTTCAGCTTGTGAAATCAGCTGCTCACCCCAAGGGTAAGGATATGCAATGTGTCCCAGTCTCACGGTGTTCGATGGTTTCCAGTCTCATCTACACATCGATCAGGAAATTTAAAGAATCGAACCATAACATGCAATTTGGATCTCACAGTTTGTAATCTCTATTACAAATTTCATATGCACAGTTCACATTCTTTTGGACTTTATCTCACAGATAAATATATCAAATATATAATAAAAGACATCTGGATAGATAAAGAAACCATTTTATTTGATTTGTATTCATACAATGTATATAGCATTTAATTCGATTGGATCTAGGGCATACACTAACAATCTTCCACTTGCACTAGAGCCAATCACCCATGTATTTAATACCGAGTGACTTAACATGACTATCATGCTTCTGCTGTGACAGGGCTTTAGTGAACAGATCAGCTACATTATCCTCAGTGGAAACTCGTTCTATTTTATATTATTTCTATCAATAATATCTCTAATTATATGGTATCTCCTAAGTATATGTTTGGACCTCTGATGAGACCTTGGCTCCTTAGCTTGCGCAATAGCTCCATTGTTGTCGCAATACAAGTGTATTGGATTAGCAATGCTCGGAACCATACCAAGTTCAGTGATAAACTTTTTGATCCAAACTGCTTCTTTGCTGCATCTAATGCAGCGATGTACTGGCTTCGATCGTAGAGTCGGCAATCGTCTCTTGTTTGGAACTCTTCCAGCTGACTGCACCACCATTAAGTGTAAAGATATAGCCTGATTAAGATTTATAATCATCTTTATCAGACTAAAAACTAGAATTCGTATAACCCTGAACTATGAGTTCGGGTCTTTCATAAACCAAGAATATATCCTTAGTCCTTCGTAAGTACTTAAGGATATTCTTGATGCCATCCAATATTTCTCATCAGGGTTTGCCTGGTATCTACTAGTGATACTCAAAGCATAAAAAATATCAGGTCTCATACATAGCATCACATACATTATGGATTCGATTGCTGAGGCGTACGAAATCCTATTCATGTGCTCTCTCCTCTTGGGTCTTAGGACTTATGTCCTTGGAGAGATGCACCCTATGCGATACCGGCAGAAATTCCTTCTTGAATTCCTTCATGCTAAACCGTTTTAGCACTTTATCTATGTACGTTGATTGGGACAATCCAAGCAACCTCCTAAATCTATCTCTATAGATCTTAATACCCAATATGTAGGCTGCTTCTCCCAAATCTTTCATAGAGAACTTGCTGGACAACCAATCCTTCACTTCTTGCAGCAAGGATACATTATTTCCTATCAATAATATGTCATCTACATATAATATCAAGAAAACAATAACACTCTTACTAACCTTCTTGTACAAACATGGATCATCCTCATTTTTGATGAAATCAAGCTCTTTGATTGTTTAATCAAAATGGATGTTTCAACTTCTAAAGGCTTGCTTAAGTCCATAAATGGACCTTTGCAGCTTGCATACCTTTTGAGAGTTAATGGACTCAAAACCCTCAGGTTGTGTCATATACACATCTCCACTAAATCACCATTTAGGAAGGCGGTCTTGACATTCATTTGTCATATCTCATAATCGTAATAGGCTGCAATCGCAAGCAAAATCCTTATGGACTTGAGCATGGCTACAGGAGAAAAGGTTTCTTTAAAGTCAACACCTTGCCTTTGCTTGTAACCTTTTTCGATTAGCCTCGCCTTATAGGTAATCACATTACCATCTATATCGGTCTTCTTCTTGAAGATTCATTTGCACCCAATGGGTTTTACCCCTTCAGGTGGATCAACCAAGGTTCATATCTAGTTGTCGTACATGGAGTCCATTTCAGACTTTATGGCTTTAAGCCATCTCTTGGAGTCAATGTCACATATTGCTTTCTCATAATTAGTAGGCTCATCATCTTCTATAAAAATCCATATCTCTCAAAATATGATGTGTTCTACTAGACCTATAGCTGATGTGTACTTGGAGCTACTGTTGCTCCATCTCTTTTGATATAGGCTCAATGCAAATATTGCCTGAATATGAGTTGAGTCTCCTACTCAACTTCACTGCATTTGGCATTTGCTCCATGTCATCTAATCGGTCTGTGTCAATCTGTGGTTCTTGAGCTTTATAAAGCTTAATATTTCTCCCACTGTCCTTTCTTAGAAAAATCTCATTCTCTAGGAATATGGCATACCTCGAGACAATAACCTTTTGTTCGAGTGGATGGTAGAAATAGTATCCTTTTGTTTCTTTAGGATATCCCATAAAATTACACTTATCAGATCTAGCTCTAAGCTTGTTCGACTCATTACGCTTTACATAAGCATAGCAACCCCAAATCCTTAGATGACTAAGGGATGATTTCTTTCCACACCATATCTCATAAGAAGTGAAATTGACTGACTTAGACGGAACTCGGTTTAGAGTGTATTCGGCTGTGTGTAGCGCATAACTCCAAAACATTTTTGAAAGATTTGCAAGGCTCATCATTGATCGTACCATATCTAATAATGTGTGATTTCTTCTTTCTGATACATTATTTGCTGTGGCGTACCAGAAGGAGTCCATCGAGAGAGAATCTCATTCTCCTTCAATACTCTAAGAACACATGGCTTAAGTTGGTGCAGATACCAAAGTTTGAAAGAGGCTTCGATCTAATTCAGTATGGCTTTAATTCTTTCATGTGTCTTGTAAATGACTAATAATTTTACTTCTTTGAATTTGAGTCATGTAATTAAAGTTATTTTATTTCAATTTGGGTTCTTGAGTCCAAGTAGAGTCAAATTGGTTTGTATTTAGTGAGTTTAGTAGTTGGGTCCAAGAGAGGTATATAATTGGGTCAAGGTAAGCAAGTGAGCTTGAAGATTGGATGTATTCAACCACTCCAACAAATCAATCCAAGGTGGATGCCACTTCAGCAAGCATTGTTGGATGCCATGTCAACCTTTTGGTATACACCTCATCAAGCCTCATCACCACATACCACGTCACCAAGGAGAATTCAAATTCAAAGGAACCCACTTTCTCTCATCTTTTAAAGCTTAGTTATAAGTTGTTTCAACCTCCCACCCTTATAGCTAGCTTAGGTTGCAATTTCTCATGAAAAGCTCAATGTAATTTGGATTTTCAAAAGTTCCTTGAAGGCTTATAAATACTACTCCAAGCTCTCTTGTAAAGACAATTAATGATGAATGAAAGTTTAGTTTATTTTTTCTATTTGTGTTGGCAAATGTCCTCCGAGAGGGAATGGGTGAAAGGCCCTTAGATACTTCAAGAAAGTCATCTCCACGCCAAGATCCATTAACCATTCTCCATTCCATTCTATCATCCCATCCCATCTTTCAAGGTACAAAAAGACTCCACAAAGAAGGCCAACCAAGCTACCTCAAATCCGCCAAGATCCCCGGAAATTTTAGGTTCCAAAGAAGGTCTTTCATAACATGAAACAGATACAAGAAGTCCTGCAACTAGAGGAATCTCCTTGTCATCCAAGAACTTCCTCCTTGAGTGTAAACTTTAATCTCTGATATATTAATGGCCGGATACCCCTCTTTCAATATTTTTAATCTAAAATATTAGAATAACTAAGCCCTAGCCTATGTGGTTTCTTAGCCATAAAGATCCTTTCTCTTTACTATTTTGAAGGATTTTCCTCCAAGTCTAGTTTAACATGCAAATCCCTTCATAAAATTTCTGCTCTTTTACATAAAAATGTAGCCTAGCTTCACTTTATTTTTTATTTAGTTATTACTATCTTCTTCTAGATTGCATCATTCCACTTCATCCCTCATTAAATTGGTATCAGAGCATAGTTGATTAGGACGAAATTTTTAATTTTTGCTTGCTCGTTGGATTATCTGAACATTAGTATATGGTCTGGTATTTTAATTGTTGCAGTGTGTAGAAAATTTAAAATTTTATGATTTTTTTTTATAGGTTCTTTATAATTCAAAGTATTTTTTTAAATTTTCTCAGGCATTATCTCGGACTGTGGATTTTCTTCCAGCCAAAATAAGGCTTGAGAATAGGTTTTGTTCTATTTTTTTTCTGACATGACTGAGTTCCAGGAACTGCCCAACAAAGCAATAAATTTTAAATTTAATTTCGTTTCACCTGGAGTATCATCGGTTAAGAGTATTTTGTAAATTTTTCTAAATTTTCTGAATATTACATAACACTTTCCTACCTCACTTTGGAGTTGCACACACAAAAAATTCTGCACATAATTTAGGATTCATATGAATGTTGCATACATCTCATGATAAATCAAGTTAAGGGCATCAATATGACATGGGGCAGAATTTCATCACCTGTCCTTAGTCCAAAACCACAATCTTACATAACTACCCTAGCCTTTAATTTAAAAAAGATTAGACCCAAATTGCTGTAGTGAGTTAGGGACACCCACTGATCGGGTTCAGGCTAGTGTCGAGTCATTGTGTCAATTACTCTATGTGTGCACTGTCTTAGTGTCTAGAACGGTGGTTCAAGGGCTTGTGTGTTGGTTGCCTCTTGGCCAATCTAAAATTGGTGTCTAAGCTGGCAATCAAGGACCTACACTCCCCTTACACCTGTCTGCCTAGGTGCTGAGTTACTACAGATTAGTTTGCCACTTTGATTATGCATCTAGTTTGGGCTCTAGGTTTTAGGAGCCATTAGTCGTTGTGGTCAACTTGTGTGCCTAATTGCATTGCATGACAACTAGATTAGGGACCTCATACCAGCACAATCCAGGTCAACCCAGTGTAGCCATGGACCCAAATCTAGAAGTTTTAATGAGGACTATGACCGAGTAGTATAATCAATTGAACACTAGGTTTGACCAGATGTAAGAAAGGATTGATTCCTTAAAGAATCTCTATGACTCCTGCTGAGCCTAATCACCCAAAATGACACCTCTGAATCCTAGAGTCCAATGTCCTGAACCTATTGTTGAATCCCACAAAAGAAGACCTCATCATGATTACATTGATCAAGATGAAAGAGCCCTTAGGAGTATCCGACTTGATGCACCCACTTTTGATGGGGACCTAACCCTAAGGTGTACATAGATTGGGAGGGAGATATGACCAATATTTCGAATGGTATGAAATTTCAGAGGACAGAAAGTTTAAATTTGCCAAGCTTAGGCTAATCCGACAAGCTAGGTTATACTGGAGAAAGAGCGACTGTGTAGGCAAAGAGGAGACATGCCAATAGGTACTTGGAGAGCCATAAAAATCAAGCTTAGGAAAAAGTACCTATCTGTTTCCTATAGCAAAAGTTACTGAACCAATGGCAATGGCTAAGTCAAGGGAATAGGCCTGTGTCGGAATACATTGCTAAGTTTGATGAATATGTTATGCGATATAGTATTGTTGAATCAGAAGATGTAACCCTATCCAGATTTAGAGCCGGTTTAAGGGAAGAGATTCAGAGAGAACGTTCCTTAGAGAAGTCCATGACTTAGAACAAACATACCAAGTAGCTAGGGACTTCAAAAGATTCCAAAGAGTACCATTTATCCGTCGGTCTGAACCCAATAAGATGAGTGCCCCAAGCCAAAGGCCTAATTCAAGCCAGACTCACTTTAGCCGATCCATACCCAATACTCCTTTAGTCCGAAAGATTGATAAAGGAAAGAGTCTAAAAATCCAAAGAGTAATACTCAAAACACACACTATTTTAAATGTCATAAGGTTGGTCATTATGCGAGTCAATATCCTACTAGAGCCTTGCATATAGGAGAAGTAGAGGAGGAAGTTGATGAATCAATTGAGAATTTGAAGGAAGAGATTTATGAAGCAGAAGTGAATCTAGCTGATGAGTATAATGGAGATGAAGAAGTTTTAGACTCGTCTGAGTTTTCAGGAGTTGTTAGATATATCTTGACCCAGACCAAAGAGCAGGAAGACTGGCGTAGGACTAACATCCTACAAACTTTTGTCAAAATAGGGAAGAAAGCGTGCAAAATCATTATAGATAGTGGGAGTTGTGTCAATGCAATTTCAACTAATATTGTTAAGAGTTTAGGATTACCCACTGCTTCCTATCCCAACCCTTATAAAGTTTCCTAGATAGATTCCACTTCGATATCGATCAAGTTTAGATGTCAAGTTCAGGTGCAATTCTAGTCATACATAGAGAAAGTTTGGTGTGACATACTTTCAATGGGGGTTAGTAGCATTATTCTTGGTAGACCTTGGTTATATGATTGTGATGCTACTTTATTCGATCGATCTAATTCTTGTTTCTTTAATTTTAATGGAAAGAATATAGTTATAAACCCTTTTCCATCCAAAGACAACATTAAGAGAGGGTCTATGTAACGACCCGGGCCCACGGGCCTGTTTCGTTACAAAAAGCAAGACGGACAAGGTCCACACCAACTTGGGCCACCACAGCCCAAAAAGGATCCAATTGGTGCCTTGTCCTTCTTACTTTACTACATATAAACCACTTAACCAACTCCCAATTATCTGATGTGGGACAATTGGGAGGGGCATCACAATCTACCCCCCTTAACATAGGCGACGTCCTCGTCGCCAGGGTAATTGATCACAACCACCAGCAGGCAGGATTCTAGAGGTGGCCCCCACAGGTTCAAGAGGTGGCTCCCATCCCCCATGGATGTAGCACTTTGTCCTGTATGGCACTTAGCTCCTGCACTTCGACTGGTGCGAGGCTCTGATACCATATTGTAACGACCCGGCCCACGGGCCCATTTCGTTACAAAAAAGCAAGACGGAACAAGGTCCACACTAACTTGGGCCACCACAGCCCAAAAAGGATCCAATTGGTGCCTTGTCCTTCTTACTTTACTACATATAAACCACTTAACCAACTCCCAATTATCTGATGTGGGACAATTGGGAGGGGCATCACAGTCTAGTAACTTGAAGGAAAAGAAACAGGGGTTGCATTTGATGAATGATAAAGACTTAGAAAAGAAAATTAATGAAGGTTCACCAATTTGGAAATCTATCGACCTCATTCCATACCCAGTCATGCACGAATGTTTGAGTCCACCGAGTCATATGCACATATTAAGGAATTGCATAAGGAGATTAGTAAGAAAATTCAAATGAGCAATAAAGTCTATAAGCATATAGCCAATTCACGTAAACGAATGAAAAATTCAATATAGGAGACTTTGTCATGGTTAAACTTAAACCTAAAAGGTTCTCGCTAGGAACTATAAAGAAACTGTATGCCCAGAGAGCTAGACTTTCAAAGTATTAAAAAGAGTTGGACCTAATGCATATGTGTTAGAGTTACCACAGATTATGACATTAGTTCAACATTTAATATTTCTGATCTGAAAGAATACAAAGAGCCATCATTAATTCCTAGTGAGCCTTTTGGACCTTACCCAGCCTTTGAGAGTGAAACCCTACCAGAGTGTCCACCAGCAATTTAGTCAGAACAGAAAGATAGGATTGAACGTATCTTGGATGACCAGGCAATTACCACCAGAAATAAGGGCTATCAACATTATCTGGTTCGATGGCAAGGAAGGCCAGAATCCGAGGATTCCTGGATCACCCGAGAGGATCTGCAGCAAATCGATCCAGACCTGCTAGAAAGGTATCAAAGTTAGACCAGTCCTTACTCGACATGGTCGAGTTCATCCCATTCCAGGAGAATTGATGCGGATACCAAAGTTCAAAAAGGCTTCGATCTAATTCAGTATGACTTTAATTCTTTCATATGTTATGTAAATAAAGTAATAATTTTACTTCTTTGAATTTGAGTCATGTAATTAAAGTTATTTTATTTTAATTTGGGTTCTTAAGTCTAAGTAGGGTCAAATTGGTCTGTATTTAGTGAGTTTAGTAGTTGGATCCAAGAGAGGTATGGAATTGGGTTCAAGGTAAGCAAGTGAGCTTGAAGATTGGATGTATTCAACCACTCCAATAAATCAATCCAAGGTGGATGCCACTTCAACAACCATTGTTGGGTGCCATGTCAACCTCTTGGTGTACACCTCATCAAGCCACATCACCACATACCACGTCACCAAGGAGAATTCAAATTCAAAGGAGCCGCCCACTTTTCTCTCCTCTTTTTAAGCTTAGTTATAAATTGTTTCAACCTTCCACCCTTATAGCTAGCTTAGGTTGCAACTTCTCATAAAAAGCTCCATGTAATTCAAATTTTTAAAAGTTCCTTGGAGGCTTATAAATACTACTCCAAGCTCTCTTGTAAAGATAATTGATGATGAATAAAAATTGAGTTTATTTTCTTCCATTTGTGTTGGCAAATGTCCTCGAGAGGGAGTGGGTGAGAGGCCCTTAGCTACTATTTATTTTCTTTCATTTGTATTGGAAAATATCCTCCGAGAGGGAGTGGGTGAGAGGTCCTTAGCTATTCAAGAAAGTATCTCCACGCCAAGATTCATTAGCCATTCTTCATTCTATTCTACCATTCCATCCCATCTTCCAAGGTACAAGAAGACTCCATAAAGAAGGCCGACCAAGCTATCTCAAATCCGTCAAGATCCCTGGGAATTCCAGGTTTCAAAGAAGGTCTTTCGTGACAAAAAACGTATACAAGAAGTCCTGCAACTAGAGGAATCTTCTTGTAATCCAAGAACTTCATCCTTTAGTATAAACCTTTCAATCTCTGATATTAATGGCTGGATACCCCTCTTTCAATATTTTTTGATCTAAATATTAGAATAACTAAGCCCTAGCCTGTGTGGTTTCTTAGCCACAAAGATCCTTTCTCTTTACTATTTTGAAGGATTCTTCTTCAAGTCTAGTTTAATATGCAAATCCCTTCATGAAAATTTCTGCTCTTTTACATGAAAATGTAGCCTAGCTTCACTTCATTTTTCATTTAGTTATTACTATCTCCTTCTAGATTGCATCATTCCACTTCATCCCTCATCATAAGTATTCCCCACCTCAATCTGATTGAAGTATCTTAATACTTTTGCCACTTTATTTTTCTACCTCGGATCTGGATTCTTTGAACTTTTCAAAGGCTTTATATTTATGCTTTATCAGATATACGTAACCATACCTGCTATTGTCATCTATGAATGTAATGAAGTAAGAAAAACTTCTATTGCTTGAATATTAATAGGACCACATACATCCGAATGTACTAGTCCTAAACATTCAGTTGCTCGCTCACCCTTTTTAGTAAAAGATGACTTAGTCATTTTGCCACGTAAGTATGACTCACATTCCTCAAACGATTCCCAATCGAATGAGCCCAAGTAGCCATCCTTATGTAACTTGGTTAAGCGGTTTCATTACATGGCATAAACGACAGTGCCATAGGTACGAGTTCTTAGAATTATTTGATTTTAATTTCTTAGTTTCTACATTGAGAACAGGGCATTGTAAACTCAAAATATAAATTCCGTTTAACATTTCAGCAGAACCAAAGAATATTTTATTTCTAAAAATTAAAATTCCTTTATTTCCAATTTCAAATGTATATCCATCATTTACAAGGCATAAAATGAAAATAATATTCTTTGTTATGTTTGGAATATAGTAACAATTACTAAGCTCCATTACAAGTCCAGTGGGCAAAGACAAAAAAAAATTCTATGGCTAAAGCATCAACCTTTGTTCCATTTCCTATGCGCAAGATCACTTCATCTTTCTCTAGCTTTCTACTGCTTCTTATCTTCTACATATTAATACAAATATGAGATCCACAACCGGTATTCAATACCCAAGTGGAATAAGAAGTAACAGAAGAAAATATCTCAATCATAAATATACCTAATGTAGAAGCATCCATATGTTTCTTTCTTTCAGGCTAGCCAGATAAGCCCTGCAGTTTCGCTTCCCCCGTCCTTGCCATAGAAGTGACACTCCCCTTGGCTACTTTTTTTTCTTAATTCTCTTATTTGGTTTAGTTGCCTTGGCCTTTTGGACCTTATTCTTCTTTGGCCGCTTCTTACGAGTGTCAGAGGACTCCACGACCATAACCTGCCTCTTTTTTTTTTAATGTTGGGCTCGCATTCGTTAGCATATTCGCGAGCTCATGTAGAGATACCTCTAGCTTGTTCATGTTGAAATTAAGAACAAACTACAAATAGCTAGAAGGTAGTGACTGTAAAACCAAGTCAACACTTAGTTCATGATCCATTACAAAACCCAATCGTGCCAACTTCTCAATCAAATTGATTATTTTCAGCACATGGGCACCCATTGATGAACCCTCAGTCATTTTGCACTAAATAGCTCTCTAGAGGTCTAAAACCTCTCATAGCGAGACTGTGCACCAAACAACTATTGCAGGTGCATCAATATCTCCTGAGTATTCATATGCTCATGTTGTTTTTGAAGATCAGGTGACATCAAGGCTAACATCAAACATGTGGCCATTTCCTCAGCATTTATACCAGTTGTATGCCACATGAACCTCAGTCGGAGCATTCGTTGGTGGAACCTCCGGTGCAACCTCATATAGGACAAAAAGAATTTTTTTGGATTGAAGAACGATCCTTACATTCCTTAGCTAATCAGAGAAGTTGAGTCTAATCAATTTGCTGGATTCTAAGATACTCTTAAGGTTGATGTTTACACTCATGGTTTCTCTGGTAACCTACATAAAAATAGAACGAGTCAATTGCTATGAATACTAATTACCGACTTGATATGAAAATTTTAAGATTTTTAATTAAGTTGGTTTTTCCCACCATTTTATCAAAGTTAATAGCCCTCTCTATTAATCTCGAAAGATTGGCATTCAATTTTCTTAATGGGCTAGGAACCTCATTCGAATTACCTTGACCTTGGCTTTGGCACAACAAATCTCGGTAAGCCAAATTTGGTAGATTATCATCAATCACATCTAATGTGACTCCTAGATTATTTAGGGGACATTGCCTTGTCAATCACATCCATATGTGATCATCCTAAAATTTGCCTTAAATTAGACTGACCATGACTTTGGCCAATTATGCCAGCTAATCTAGTTAAGTCAACTCATTGTTCCACAATCAACTCCTCATAAGTACACTTGACCTCGGCTTTGGCATGACAAATCTCATGGCCTAATGATTTTGTATCATGTGAACAATAGAAGGCTAATGACTTAATATTCGTGGAGGGATTTAGCGCATATAGGTCCCATCATACATGTACAATATTTGTACTATGCTAGGTTACATGTCCTATATATAGATTTTATATTAATCTTTATTAACCTAAAAAATTTATAAGATCAAATCTTATGATTGGGATTCCTAATCAAATTAGATTCCTGACCACTATCTAATTTAGGAACCTAATCATGTGACCAAATCAATTGCTACCATCCTGATTAACCTTATTGATCTAATCAATTAAGAGTTTTTCTTAACAATGGCCAGATTAGCTGATCAATGGGGTCCTATTTAGTATATCCTTCAATCTTATTGAATGGGTTTTCTTAGGCAACGAACGGATCAATTAAAAACATGATCACACTTTTCTTAGATAACAATGTAGGTAAGCCTAATTGATTAGACCAATTTTAGGATCATAGGATCAAGCAATGATGTGGTTAATTCTAAATTTTCTAAATCTTTATCATCTATTACATTTTATGATAAGTTAAGATAGTAATCTTGTTAGGGTATTATGATAAGAATTTTTAATTCAAATTTCAAAATTTTAAATTTTAAATTTCAAATTTCCTTATCATTTAGTTACATGTTATGATATATCGGTTATACATCCCATATAAATCCTAATGTCTCTAACAAACCTTAACAGGTTCATGTCATGATAAGATTTTGGATTTAAATTTAAAATTTTAAATTTCAAGATTCAAGATCAAAATTTGAAATTCAAGTTTCAATTTAGATTCCAAATGATTACATTTAATCATAATCTTATCATGATCAAAATTTCTGAAAATAAGTTTTCTATGATTACTGTTCATTATTATATGAATATCAGATATTAATCATATCAATAATCATGTAAAATTAAATCTTAAATATGATTTCTAGGATTTATAGTATCTATTATGCATAAATAATAATTGCTATTTTAACATGACATAGATATGATTAAATCTAATTTAATTATTGTTTATTATCATATAATAAACCTTTATATCTAATATCACATATCAAAGTACTTTATTTTAACATGATAATAAACATACATAAATCTAAATAATATTTTTATCATCAAATAATAAATACTTTAATTTTAGATTTATTATCAATATATGAAAATAATTCAGGATTTTAATCTTCATAATAAAGCATGATAAAAACTCATATTATCATTCATATTGAAGTATCCTATCAGATTAATGAATCTGTAGTCTAAGGAAGCTATGATACCACGTGCTGGAAATTATGCATTCAAGACATGAATTAAATTCATAAAAATGTAGCTGAAGATAAAATACAAAATTTTCAGATGCCCAGGATCCTTAGGAACATATTCATTTAATTAAAAATAAAATCTAAAACATTAGATCTATTAATACATGAGTTCTTTATCGATGTAGAAAAGGATGAAGCGATGAATCCTCTGCCACTAGCCATCCATGCGTTCGGCCTTTAACGGTGATCCATGCAGAGAAGAGTGGATGAAGACCTTCAATGTATGAAAATAACTCTTAGGGAGAGAGGGGTGCTAGCGCCTCTTGAATACCCTTCTAAAATTTTAAACAAAAAAATTTTCCGTAGGTCTAAAGATCTAATCTTTTTCTACCATTTAAGAGAAGGAAGAGAACATAAACTATTAATAGAGAGAGGGAGAGAAAGAGATTCCTATCTCATGGGAACTTTAATTCAAGGAAGAGGAAGATACTCCCCTTCTCATAAGATGGAGGAAGAGACTCCCCTTCTCATAGCAACGTTAATCCAAGGGAAAGGAAGAGACTCCCCTTCTCATGTCCTGGCTGCGCCGACGAGCTCCATGGCGGGGTCGCCCGCTCGAGCTTCGGACGCTGGCATGCCCACAGCGGTCAGCGACCCTAGCCGAGCGGCGGACCGGCTAACGCCATTCTGCATTCGATCGAGGTGCACCGCCGGCCCCCATGCATCAGCCAAGTGTCAAAGTCTCAGCCCTTGAAATTAGGAGTTAGTTATCTCATAACTACATACCCCAATCTGGATGTGTTCACCATCCTATTGTAGAAATTCATCATGCCCCATCCCATAGACATGAATCCTTCTTCATATGCTGAGATTTGCCATCCATACCCAAATAATCAGAGTCGTCCATCACATGGAACAAGCCAAATTTGGGTATCCAATTATTTGTTCATATATGAGCAAATTATCTCTCCCTAAAATTTTTTCTTCTATGATAGATCATATCCATTATTATTTTATCTCCTTTAAATTGGGTCTTACTCAATTATTTAATTGGTCATCTTATCTTAATTAAATCTAATTTAATTTTCATTTTAATTCATCCAAAATTCTCTTTTATGCATGTGACCCATTAGGCCCTTTAACATGTTGGCAATAATCATGTCCTAATCACTAACCCTAAGAATGATTGGATAACACTTTATCTAAGTCAACAACATGATTATAGATCATGAGAAGCCTCTAGCAGAGCGTCATGACCACCCAAGAGCTAAGGGTTTTGTTGACGTGAGCATCAACAACACATGTCCATAAACGATTATCGTACGATTCAATCCAGTCGTCACATATCCCAGATCAGGCAGTGGCATGGAAAGTGTCAACCCTATAACTGATCTTGTTTACTTGATCTCAGGAAAGACTAACTCATATGAATTAGAACTCCAAAACCATTTTGGATTCCAACTCAACCTTGCAAGGATTTAACAATCAATTTTAATCATCAAGTGGTTGTGGGATATAACCCTTTCTATCAAGGGAGACGAATCCTGTCTTGATCAAACACCACCTTCAAGTATTTCATATCATACCCAACCGACACCATATTCGCCACCCGTGGCTAGAGTGAGATTTGTATGTCGTCAAAGCATGACATTCCATACATGAGATGCAATGAAGATCTCAAGTCAAAGGATCACTCGCACCATCGTTATTAGAGATCAACCATCGACACTATATAGAATATCCATATGGGATCTCTGTACGAGTCATCCAATTCATCGTTATAATAACGAGCATCCACACACCTATCCAAGTATCTCCATACTTTAGCTTATGAAATCAGCTGCTCACCCCAAGAGGATTGCAAATGTGCCAATCTTACGGTATTCGATGGTGTCCAGTCCTATCTACACATGACTAGGAAAATTGAAAGAATCGAACCATAATGTGCAATTTGGATCTCATAATTTGTAATCTTTATTACAAATTTCATATGCACGGTTCATATTCTTTTGGACTTTATCTCAAAGATAATTATATCAAATATATAATAAAAAACATCTAAACAGATAAAAAAATTATTTTATTTGATTTGTATTCATAGAATGTATATAGCATTTAATCCGATTGGATCTAGGGCATACACTACAACAAGGGCTTTGGCTTGCACGGCCCACAAGGGCTTGATAAAAAAAAATTAAGAAATTTTTTTAATATAAATTAAAAAATTATTAGGAGAAAAGGATTTATTAATATGAAGCTACCTTAATGGTAGGGGTTTTGGCATATATCCCTACCAGTTTATTAATTTAGAATCAAAATGGTACATAAAGAGAGGGGGCTAGGCATGACCTCCAGAATACAATAAGAAAAAAGAAAAAATAGAGATGACTCACTTTAATATTTAAAAAATATATAATTATAAAAATAGAGATGACTCACTCATTAATAGTATTTGTATCATCATCATCATCTTCGCGGGTTAAGTCATGTCCACCTTTATCTTGAAGCCTCACCTTAGCATCCAACCAATATTTGAAGCAGAGAATCATCTTAACCGTCTCGCCAGTCATCCAACTTCTCTTTTCATTCAAAACATGCCGACCTGCACTGAAAGTGAATTCCAATGCTACTATGGATATCGACACAACTAAAATATCGCGTGCAATGGCAGACATAACAGGATATTGATTTCTAACACTCCTCCACTAAGCTAATACATATAGATTCTTTATTTGATCTTTATCATATGCAGAACGAAGATTATTTCGTAAATAAAATTCTAGTTCACTACTTAAAGATGAAAAGATGAAGATGAAGAAGATGAACATGTGTGTCTTTTTTGTGTAATGAATAAAAAACAGATGACGAACAAGAACTAGAAGAAGAAGTAGAGCTTTGTACATGTATTCTAGATTCATGAATTTTTTCATCATATAAAGCATAAATAGCATTTAGAAGTCTTGTTACCTCATGTTTAGCTGGTTTAGGATCTTGATTCATGTTTTCACAATATACATCAATTAAAATTTTACGCCACTTAATTTAACTCTAAATCAAAAACATAGCTAAGTTATGCAAAGGACATATTCTGTCTCAATATTCATTCCATTTAGTTTTCATTTGATGTATAATAGAGCTAAAATGTCATCAAATCTATGTTCATTAAATTTTCACTAATTACATATCATTTTTGTAAAAATAATCAAGAAGTTGGATAATAAATATCAGAAAGGACATTTATAGATCATAAAAAATAACTAAAAAATCTTTCAAAATTTTACCTTTACTCCAATCAGTTTCAGTCAATATAAATCTTAATCCATGATCATTAATATATATTTAATAAGTTCTTATATGGATATGCATCATGTATCATGCTATAGGTACTATTCCAATAAGTAATTACATCAAGTTTAAATTTTTTAAAATATTTACCATGATCTACATATAATTGTTTAAATTCTTGAAGTCTTGCTCTTGAAGCATGAATAAAAGAAACTACATTTCTAAATTTTTAAATAACATCTTGAATTATGTCCATGCCAGATTGAATAGAAAGATTTGACATGCACATCTAATATGAAATAATTATCCATTTAAAATGGGATGCAAAGAGTTATTTAATAATACAACAGCAGAATTATTATTAGATGTATTATCAAAAGTAATATATATTATTTTATTATTAATATTATATGAGCATGCAGTTTGATAAATAGCATTTGAAATTTGTTGCCCCGAATATGGAGAATCAAAAGCATAAAAAGCAATAATTTGTTTATTTAATTGCCAATCATTATCAAGATAATATGCAGTAATAGTAATAAAACAATTACTACCTACAGATGCGACCAAATATCAAAAGTTAAAGAAACTCTAGCATTTAAATTTGAGAGCGTTTCAATTAAACTTTGTTTCATTGCTAAAAGTTTGTCATAGCTACTTTTCTAAATGTACGCTTACTTAGTTCTTCTATAAGCAGGTTGTAGAGCTAATTAAACATATTATTCAAAATTATAAGATTCACATAAACTAAAATGTAATTCATCTTGAACTATTCATCTTACAAGTAATTTCCTCTGATTTCATGATTATATGCAAAAGTACTGTAAGTGATCCCCTTATATATTAAGGGTACTTTGCATACCAGAATCTTGCATTTTATGAGTCTTTTGATGTCTTTTTAAATGTCATGTTCCTTCAGTACTACTGCAACTATAAAGTTTTGCACATTTTCTACATTTTGCTTTCATGACTCCATCAACCATAATTCTATCAAAATCATTCCAAACATTACTAGTCCTCTTACGAGAAGATGTTTGACCTTCACTCCGTTCACTAACACAGGTCTAAATGGAATTTGGGGATTAGTTTCCTCTCCCTAAAAAATAGAAGGCATGCCAAAATGACTTTCATCATAAGATGCCATATCTAAAATTTTAAATTAATGAATACAAAAAAATAAAAACTAATCACAAAAAAGAATTGAGAAGAAGATCAAAGGTGAAGGCATGGAGCTGAGATTTATAAACTTCCTCTTGTGCTTTTGCCTCTCAATAAGAAGTGATCTCCTTTCTCTTGTACTTCTCAACAAGAACCTCATCTTGTGTAGCACTTGAACACTTGCTAAAGCACCACTTGCTAGAACACTTGCAAACTAAAAATTAATTGTTAGAGCACTTGCTAGAAGAGAGAAATAGTAGTAAGAAGAAGAGAAGAGTTGGTTTGGTATGGTGAGAATGAGGAAGGAATGTGGTATTTATAGGAATGAATATTTTTTTCCAAAATACCCTTCAATATAGCCCTTTTATGACTATTGAGGGGGTTAAAATGGTAAAAAAAACCTATATAGCCATTTCTAGCCATTTTTCAATGGCTAAAAATGGACCGTACCAGCACGGCCCGAGTCATATCTGGCGCAAAAAAAAAAAAAAAAAATCTGGATCGTGCCAAGCATATAGACCATGCATGCCAGATATAATTTAGTGCCCATCTCTATCTTTATAGCACGAAACGAGTGTTATTGAAAATGATTTCTACATGCTTGCAACTAGGAATATATAAGTATTCATATATATATATATATATATATATATATATATATATATATATATATATATATATATATATAAAAATAATATTTGTGGTGTATGTGGCAGATTATATTCAGTGGAAAAAAATCTCAAAATAGGAGTAAGTTAAAGAGTCAGGCCTGGGAGGCAGTTTAAACCACTGCCCTAAAGGAGATTTGGTCCTCTTCTCATGTGAAGAAAAATTGAACCACAGCTCTCCTTCAAAGTACAATCCGAAAGCCAAAACTCCAATGTCCGTTGGTGGCACGATCTCAACGGACGCCGATCAACAATCTTCAAAGCAATTTTAAAGAAAAATAAGAAAATACAGAGTTGTTGTTGTTCCAAAATTTTCATCCTTGTAAACCATTTATAGATTTTATTTTTTAAAAAATGGTCAGACGTTTTATTTTTTTTAAATAGCCAGGCGATTGATTGTTTAAATGGCCGAATGTTAATTTTTTTTAAAAAAAAAAACGTTGGGCGTTTGGTTTTCAAACGGTCGAACATTTGGTTTTTTTTTTAACAGTCGGCGTTTGGTTTTTCAAATGGCCGAGCGTTAACAATCCCCCATAAAAAAAATAAAAACAAAGGAATAATAACCAAATAAATAAAAATTATTAAATTTAATAAACAATTTCAAAACTTTAAAAATTTACTATGCTTAGTGCAAGTACCTTCTAGGTTTGAACTTGCATTTTGTATAAAATACACACAGTATGAAGATAAGCTGATCATAATGCGGGTCAGCGCTATCTAGACCATGCGCTTGCCTTGATTTTCATGAAAGTTACTAGAGATTCGCCCCGGTCCTATAGTGCGGCCTCACGACTACTCTCACTAAGGTAAATCCTTCAAGAGTATGTGCAACAAAATTATACCTCGCTGAATTTACAGCCTTGGATCTATTAAGAGCTATACTCAATAAGGTAGATCCTCCAAGGGTACATGCAATGGAATCATACTTTGCTGAATTTACAGCCTTGGAACTATTAAGAGCTATGCTCAACCTAACCGTCACAATAAAGCACCACACCATAGGGATGGGATGGAGACAGACTCCTAAAGCGGTGCTTCCAGATATCACCTTAGAGATCATTTTCCTTTGAACCTTAACCGTAGGGTTGCCATGACGGTAGGGGTCCACTTTGGTGACTAATATATGGGCTTAAGCCTCATCCCCCTCGATGTCTCAAAAACTGCAGCTTTCGAAAAGCCTTTGGTTAAAAGATCTACCAAATTATGTTTAGATCTTACAAACTGCAGTGATATTGATTCTTTCATTTTATTTCTTATGGATTTATACCTGATCAGGATATAATTATTTATCCTTTTATTTATTATCTGTTGATTTAACAGATCAATTAGAGCTCTACAATCACAATTTAAACAAATTCGAGAAATATTTGGTGAAAGAATATCTATATCATTTATTAAGTCTTTCAGCCATTGTGCTTCAGTGCAAGTAGTGTCAAGAGCTATTAGCTCAGACTCTAGAGTGCTCCTAGTGATTATAGTTTGTTTACATGAGCCCCAAGATACTGCAGCTCCTCCTAATAGGAAGAGATAACTAGTGGTAGACTTAACATCGAATTTATCCGTTACCCAATTAGCATCACTATACCCCTCAATCACTTCAGGATAACCAGAATACACTAGAGAATAATTTATGGTTCCATTAAGATATCTAAAAATTCTTTCTAGGGCTTTCCAATGTTTTTCACTAGGATTACTAGTATACCTACTCAGTCTACCTACTGCATAAGCTATGTCTGGACGAGTTCTATTTGAAATATATAATAGGGATCCTATTCTTTGAGAATATCCTAATTGATTAATAGGTTCTCCTAAATTTTTAATTAAATGAGAGTTATGATCATAGGGGGTAGAAATAGGATTTAAATCATAATATTCAAACTTTTGAAGCATTTTCTTTATTGAGTGTGCCAGACTTATTGCTATTCCATTATCTACTATGTTAAGTTTCATTCCTAGAATTACATCGGCTTCTCCTAGGTCTTTCATATCAAACTTATTTGATAGGTAGCTTTTAGTTTCTTGAATTAATTTTAATGATGTTCCTAGGGGTAATATATCATCTATACATAAGCATAGTATTATAAAATCAATATCCTGTCTTTTATAGTATACACATTTGTCATATTCATTTATTTTAAAGCTATTTTTCAAGATGATTTCATCAAACTTAATGTGCCACTGTCTAGGAGCTTGTTTTAAACCATAAAGAGATTTGATTAATTTATATACTTTATATTCTTGTCCTTTACTTCAAATCCTTGAGGTTGATTTATGTAAATTTTTCTTCCAATTCTCCATTTAAAAATGCAGTTTTTACGTCCATTTGATGAATTATTAATTTATGAATTGAGGCTAAGGCAATTAGAGTTCTCAGGGTTGTTATTCTTGCTACAGGAGCATAAGTATCAAAATAATCTATGTCCTTCTTTTGATTAAATCCTTTTACTACTAACCTAGATTTATATCTTTCTATTGATCCATCTGGTCTTAATTTTCTTTTAAAAATCCATTTTGTTCCTATAGGTTTGTTTCCAGGAGGTAAATCAGTTAAAATCCAAGTTTTATTTTCTATGATTGATTTAATTTCACTATATATAGCTTCCTTCCAATATGATGATTCTGATGATGTCATTGCCTCATCATATATGGAAGGATCACCTTCTATTAAGAATGTGAAAAAATCTTCACCAAAATCTTTTTCAATTCTTTTCCTTTTGCTTCTTCTTAATTCTGGTTCAGTTTCTAGTTCTGGTTCTATGGCTTTAGAGGACGATGGTTCAAATTCAGGGGTCTAGAGATTTTAGTCTTGAATGGAATTATATCTTCAAAGAAGGAGGCATCTCTAGCTTCTAAGATTGTGTTATCAGATATGTCATTAATCTCTGATTTTATTACTAAAAATCTGTAGGCATTGCTATTTTGGGCATAGCCTATAAATACAACATCTAAGGTTTTGGATCCTAGTTTTCTCTTTTTGGATTCAGGAATATTAACCTTAGCTAGACACCCTCACACTTTGAGAAAGTCTAGGTTAGGTGTTCTTCCTTTCTAAAGTTCATATGGAGTTTTACCACTATCCTTAGTAGGTATTCTATTTAGGATGAAACAAGAAGATAGAAGAGCTTCCCCCCACAAGTTCTCAGGTAATCCATAACTAATGAGCATAGAATTTACCATATATATAAGAGTACGATTCTTACGCTCAGCTACACCGTTGGACTGTGAAAAGTAAGGAGCAGTCAGTTGATGAATTATCCCATATTCTTTAAAGAAAAACAAGAAAAATACAGAGTTGTTGTTGTTCCAAAATTTTTACCTTTTGTATACCTATTTATAATTTTTTTTAAAAAAAGGCCGGATGTTTTATTTTTTTGAATCAGCCGCGATTGATTGTTTAAATGGCCGAACGTTTGATTTTTTTTTTAAAAAAAAATATTGAGCGTTTGGTTTTTAAACGACTGAACGTTTGATTTTTTTTAACGGTGTTTGATTTTTCAAACGGCGTTAACAACGAGTACATAAAGTAACCACCTTTGACTGGAGTAGGAGCACGGCCAAGGTGGGTTACTTTACAGCACAAAACGAGTAAGTAAAGTAACCCACCTTTGATCGGAGTAGGGGGTACGGCACGGGTCAGTGCCGACCTTTACCTCTACAGCACGAAACGAATACATAAAGCAACCACCTGTGACCGGAGTAGGTGGCCGATCGCTAGCGGTGCGCGATGTCTCACCGATGGATTTCGTGGAGGGGAGGGGATCGCATAGATCAGATATGGCTATGATCAGCATAACTGCATACAAACCCGTCTACATAAAAAGCACTCTACGCATCACGATTGGGAGAGAGAGAGAGAGAGAGAGAGGCCCCGTGCCAAATGCCATCCGTGTTATAACTATTTAGATGCAATTGTGCAGCCGCTTGCAATGACGCAGGCTGTAATATTTGAAATATACCATCCAAACTCAAAGCCATGAAGGAGGATGAATGGACGATGGTTGCTGAAATATTTGAAAGATACCATCCAAACTCATACCCATGAAGGAGGATGAATGGATAATGGTTGAGCCAAACCCTGACCGAGGGCAAATACTTATTTTTGATTGGTCCGGCTCCTTGTTTTTTCTTGGGCAATAATTTAACCAACTGAAATATTTTGATTAACGATTGAGCGTTTATAAACTCAATATCACGAATAAAGGCTCAAAGATTAGATTAGTTTAAATGATAATAGTTTCATGGAAAGTATTTATGTTATTTTATTTTATTTATTTTTTGATAAGATATATGGCCATACAGGCCATCAAGTATATCAGCATAGGCCATATCACTGCCTCAGCCTCATTAGACCCAGCAACTGGCTCAGGAGCCCAGAGGTGACTTTGCTCGTGAAGGTCATAAATAAAGGCCTTGGCCAACAAATAAGTTAAAGGAATAGTTTTATTGTACCGCACGTCAATTATTAACGTAAAATAAAAAAAAATTTCATTTTGATATATTCTTGATATGCATCGCGCACATGCCATGCGGATCAATTATTGAACGCGGTGCATGTAACCTGCACTGCACTCGGTGCACAAAAACATTTCCAATACTTAACTATCTCTGCAAACTGGGTCATAGTAAAGTGTTGACAGAAGAATCATTGAATTCCATGGTCTAAGGTTTTTTTTTTTTTTTTTTTCAAAGTAGTTAGATAGTTGAAAGCACCGGTATGACCTGACCCCTTTCAACAGCTTACAACCACAGCACTCAAATGAGATTTAGGACAGGTTTGACCCCTTTGATGAAACTTGAGAGCTGAGAGTTAGTTTGACAGTTCAGTGTTACCAGTCTCGTAAACCAACAGCTCAGAAGTAGGTGTGACTTCCATTGGAACCCCAGTTGCACTCTTAACGCTTAAAAATCCCAGCCAACATCCCCAAAATGAAGCATGTCGGCCATTTCTCTGTTGCAGGATAAAGAAAAGAAGGGCTCCAAACAAAAGTAGCAGTAATTGTAATTGGTAAGTAATTCTACACAAAAAAAGGGAGTTTACTATGTATGAGCTTATGATACAAGAGGACACTGCACAAAACCTCAAATTTAGCGCACAGAAGTCTTGGCAGCAAGATGGAGAAGCGCCCGTTTATGGTAAATGGTGCGAAGCTTCTTATACTTTTGTAGAAATGTTTGAAGGTCAATCTCCTTGTCAAGGAGCTGCCTGTGCAGCATTTCAGATTCCTCGTCCACTTTATTCATTGCCACTGCAGAGAATTCAGACATTATTTAAACACATTTAACTTCCAGATGTACTGTAAATCAACTGATGTCTATGGAGAAATACACATATACACTTTCCATGCACAATACATACACAGTACATACATGCATGTGTCTGTATATACATATATACATATACATATGCTGTGCACATCCACTATTGCGCATTGATGCATGCATGCATTCATATGCTTATGCACATGTTTTTCAGCATACTCCTCTGAGATATCAGAAGACTTGGTGACCAATTATTAAGCTGTTCAGATCTACATAAAATTGGGGTTATAACATTTAAGTGGCAATCATCATTTTCTTGACACCAAGAAAATATATGCGTATGCTTACCATGCAACTTTTGAAGAAGCGAAGCTGGAGAATACAACTTCAGAGTTTCTTCCTTCTGCCTCTCCAACTCTGCTAACTTCTCTTGAGCAGCAGCCAACTCAGTTGTCCGAATGATGGTGCACTGCATGTCCAATGAAAGCAGAGAAATGTCAATTAGTGACCAGCAAACACTAGCATAATTTTGGGACAAAGTCATAAAGAAGCATCAGGTGCTAAGCAAGTGAGAACAATTATATAAGATGCTTCTCATACATCGGTGAAATCAGTGACCATCGGTCATAATGCTGGTGTTATTAGTATGATGAATGGGAAATGCAAAACAAAATGGCATTTGGAAGCTTACTTGGTTCTTAAGCTCCTGAATTCGAGGTTCCTTCTCCAGGTTCTCCCCTGTAAAAAATGGTGTACAACAGTTAAGCTTTATGGTGAAACAATGTAAGCAAATACTAAGCATAGAGAGCAAACAAAGCAACTCACTGGCAAGTTGCAAGGTCTCCTTGCGAAGTTCATCACGAAGCTGCAAGGGAAATGGTTAAAATGTTGAAAGTCAGCTTACAGCCGGAAACCAGAATATGAGAAAATATTGGAACAACTAATAAATCATTAGTTACAGGAATCCCGATATAAAAGAAAGGCTAAGGAGCCCCACCTTTAGAACAACTAATAAATCATTAGTTACAGGAATCCCGATATTATTAAGAAAAAAAAAAAAGCAAGAAAGAAGAAAAGGAAAGGAAGGGGGGCCTCCCACATTCCATCCTGCCATATCTTAAATAAGGCTTCGTGCAAAGAGCATGAAAACCTGAGGTGCATATCTTGGATGGGAGACAATGGTTTAACTATATCCTTATTTCATTATGAGACTGAAAATAGAATTAAGTTGGAAAGCACGGTCATTATAATCTCCACTAGGGAACTCACCTGCATATTTCTTCATTTAGACTGTGTTATTATTCCAATATAAAAATCATGACAACAATTACTTGGATAATTTAAAGAGTTCTTAGTGGCAAAAACTCTGTTTGACTACAGTAGTCATGTCAGCATGAAGATTGGAAGCTTTTCTAGGTTGATAGAAACACAAGCTCTACTTCAGTTTGGCCATCCTCCTTGAACTCAAAATTGGCCCAGATTGGCAAATAAGCCTGATCAACAATGGCTTTAAATTACAATGGAGTTACCCATTTGATGTTCTGGCTCCAGCTCTAGAGACTAATAAAAAGCTACATGCACTCCCTGCGCTTCTAAATGTAGCCAGAATTGCCAACAATAATGCCAGAAAAAAACCTTATGCATGTACTCCAATTATGCAACCATGCAAGATGCCATATCTTCCATGTACAACAGAAAGAAATGGAAGTCACACAGTCTAATTGAGGTTACATGCAAGTTGGGGTTGGTTCCTAAAGCATGATGGGACTTCTGACGTTCAACTAAAGTAAAACAGTGTTCATCAGGTATTATCTTATCATCACCTTAAGCGATTTAGAAACATCATATGAATTTACCATTTCTTAGATATTCATTACCTGCAACATCAAATAATATCTTGAATTCACCAAAAAAAATGAAATCATATATGTCAGAAAAGAACTGATAGAGTGTTCATAAACCTGTCAATATAATGTCTGACTTTGACAAACCTTCGATGCAATGACAAAAGTGTTGAAAACAAAAGCTCAAGGAAGCCATGTATATTGGGCATGGTCTGATACAAGTAATGTGGCAAGAAGGTTGACCATGGCAGTGAGCTCAAAGATGGAACCAGCAAACAACTGGATATTAGGCAATCTAGAAATGTAGTCAACATTTGGGAAAAACTCTTGCAACAAAAGCTTGAAAATTTTGCAGCAAATATTGGCAAATTGTGACAAATGAAATATAGTACATAATGAACTAGACATAACTAAGGATTTTTTTTTAAACAAGTCATAGTGAAAGGAAAGGAAGCAAAGGCTAGTCGTAGATTTCAATTGTCATAAAGGAAATTTTATATAAATAGACTGGATGGAGCATGAAAATGGTCTGTGCCAAGTAATAAAATCAATGAGACTTCAATACTTACATTATTCTGAATTTTTACTTGGTCAAGCGAGTTGAAAAAGGCACTGTACGCCTCCTTGTCAGTTAAAAGTTTTCTCAACTCATCAACACTGCACATAATCCAAAAATAAATAATGCCAGAATTAAAAGGGAAGTAGATGGAAGCACATAATTCAAAGATGTACGCTCACACATGCATATGGATGAAGTGACAAGCTCTTGGCAACAAACATGTGGCCACCAACATGAACATGATATGTTGAAGCATCGATCATGCATCAAAGAAAAGTAGCTTATTGTTCACCAAAAAATAAAAAGGTACCTTATTAACTTTTCACTTGTCATTATGGATAAGCTGTCATTAGATTACCATAATAGACTGAACACAAACCAGCAATCAAACAGAAATCAGTGGTTGTGTCACTTGCATTCTCTCTCTCTCTCTCTCTCTCTCTCTCTATATATATATATATATATATATATGCACGTGCTAGTGCGTTTGCATGTGTTTGTGCGGGTGCATGGTGTATTATCTCCTCAAAGCAATTGCCACTACTGCCACTCTAGCAAGTGACACTTCTAGTCTTAAAATTCCAATATGAGAGCTAAATCCCTCAAATCCACTCCAAAATCCATTGAAATAACCATCAAACACCTTTGCCTAAAATACTGCTATGCCTGATGATGGTGAGCTAGACTTCTTATGGAACCATATCTTATCTATGTTAAGGTGGCATGTTTTAAGAAGGTAGTCTCCTAGTTTCTCAAAGCAGGGGCATCTTCCCCCCCCCCCCCCCCCCCCCCCACCACACACACACACAAAAAAAAAAAAAAAGAACTTTGAAAAAAAATACAACAAAAACACACACAAGCACTCATTTTTGTCACCCCATGCATTATCCTTTGCAACTAGTTCCTTTGATAATCATTATTAAATCAACCCTTTTTTACTGGTTTTTGGTTGAGAAGAGCACAATTATTTTCAACTATTAATCAGACTTTCATATAGGAATTTCATGCACATGTAATCAGACCTGCCAATATATAGTGGTGTTTTGTTATCTGCATGCAAGTATATATCAATCTGATTTAGAAATTTTAGTCATGTGCATCTTAAACAAATCCTTTGTAATACACTTGCCCAAAGCTTTCCAAGCTTAAACAACTATGACAAATCTTGAGAAGCAGATATATCACTTCCTACTCCAATGTAAACGCTAAGAATCACCATTACTAAGCCAAGTCTCTCCTAAAAAGATCCAAAGCATTCTGGCAACATAAGAACATGTCCATACTATATAAAAAAGCATAAAAAATTTTCGTCTACAAGAGATTTGGAGCCTCGAATCTAAAGAAGAGAATCACAAACGGTGAGATTATATCCTCAAATTAAGTAATCCAACTCCATCAGGGATTCAGGATTTCAATGTACTAGTGCCAGTGAGTTTCGCTCCATAAGCAATCAAGACAATTGAGTGCAATTAATGGAATCACAACCATTGAGAATCTCTCTCAAATTGAGAAATCCAGGTCCACCGGGACTCCAACATGCCAAAAAATTTCTGGACAAAAGCAAATCATCATGTATGTCTAAATCAACGCTCGAATTCTCCATTTATTTTAGATTTTTTTTTAAATTAAATTGAGATGATATGATGGAACAAAATATTGTTTGATTTGGGGTTCCTTCCACTTCCAAATTTGAGTTGACGGATTCCTGAGAACACACTATTGGATTCTTGATCAGTGATAGCCAATCCCACCCCTTATTCCTTTTGTTCGCATCTCCACTTTCACAGCATGCAAGACTTCATATGAGTCCCCGTGAATGGGTGGGTTTGTTCTGACATCCCATAGCGAGTTCCTGGTCTAATCAGTTAGAAGCAAGTTCCTGGTCTAATCAGTTAGAAGCCATCATGTTTAAATCTCCCACAATCCCATTGGAGAACGCTTTTGTTTTCTTTTGGGCAGGAATAGCAAGGAATTAATACTGTTAGTGCATAAAAGAGAGAAGTAACCCCTTGAAACTATAGATTTAAGCTAGCAAAAGATTCAATCCCACTTCATGATGAAAAATTTTACTTCTTATGATACGTTGCAAATGGGTGCACATTGTGCTTTTTTTAAATCTGACCGGCAAATTATTTTTTCCTATAATTTTATACACAAGTAGGTTAATACTAGCCTTTGATTATTTAAGTTTTTTCCTAAAGATTTTTCTTGCATCGAGTCTTTTATGCCAAGAGTTTTTTTCCTAAAAGAACTATATTTTTGTTATTTATTTTTCTTTTTTTGGCTGGAAATTACTACCTTTTTTTTAACAACAGATTATCCTCCTACATGTGCATCTGCATGTGAACTATGACTAGCAATGCATAGATTGGAAATAACTAGGCCAAGGAATACCGCACACATGTCAAATATAAAGAAACCAAGTGGCATGACAATTAATTGGAATGAAGACATAGATAATTACCTTTTATCCTTCAAACGAGCGATTACCCCTGCTGCCTCAGAAGGTGAAGGCTGTCCTTGTGATGGTGACTGAGGGCGATCTGAAGATCTCTGATGTGCGCTGACACCAGAAGCACTGGTTGGTGTCGAAGGACGCGAAGATGAATTAACCACTGATGGAGGGTACCAAGATTGTGTAGGAATACCTTGGAAATTTGGCTGAGACTGTTGATGCTGGGAACCCCTACATGCAAACATTAACTTACAGAATCATATAAAAAGAGATAAAGACCCAATTAAATATTTACAGGACACCACCAACCCTTATTAAAACAAGACAAGCTGGCTGTCCTGCATCAGTTGTGATTTTGAATTTGAAATTAAAGCCATGCTATAGAAGTCCTTTTCACTAAAAGATATAAGATGAACAGACTACATCAAATGTACAACGAAATAAACTTTCTGCACCAAATTTATTAGAATGTTGGATTCTAACACTTGAGCCAGCAACCACGTGACAGACAAGATTATTTACATTGATCTAACAGTTAAAGATAGGTTTATCTTCGTAAAATTGTTTGGGCTATTTAGGTACAGAGTAGAATGAAATGATAGTCCTGCAATGATTTGCTGCAGCCATACCTGAAAAGCTGCAATAACATTCATATGTGATTGTTTTATAGTAACTAGTTTCATCGCATTTCATACCATATGGCCATTTTTGTGATAATAGAATATTGTGACATTGCAATCAAACCATACGATTGACTTAGATTGCAACAACCTATTTACACCAGATAACATCTGACACATAGCATAAAAGAATATAAAAAGCCATACATCAGTTATTTCCCATTAGAATAATAGGGGGAAAGGAGCCATAAAAAGTTTTGATTGTGGTTAACATATTACCATCTTTTTGTGTTTACTATTCTATTAATGCATTGAAATGGTTATCAATAATGACTCCATAAAAAATAATGAAGCAATGATAATAATAGATTTAGTTCCACATTGTTCTCTATAAATTTAACAAAACTAACAGACCATCTATTCAAGGACTATACAATGTATGATCTGATTTTACAATGTTACTCAATCCAATCCTTTTACCATTTGTCAAATAAATCCTCATGAAAGTACCGAATCAAGTTAAATAAATATGTCACTGCACTGTATCATCATGTAACAACTCAAATTGATTCAAACTGAGCTTTTTTATGATACATACAGTAATGCTGAATAAAGGTTTGGTTTTTCATTTTCTTTCTTTTTAGGAAAATAGAAATTTTCTTTTACTTCAAACACACCCAGGGTAGTTCATTTAGTTATCAAGAAGATTTTATAAAATATTATACAAATTACTGACTAAAATCAGCATAACAATTAGCTCATGAGCTGTAGCTTAGAACAAAGTAAAAGCACATCACAGATCTGAAATAGAAAGACCACAAGTAAAGATCACAAAGATCAAGACTTACCCAAAAATTGGAATTTTCCAGTTCATCGTAGCACCTACCAAGACATGCAATTAAAGTAAAGGAAAATCAGTTTATTGTTTCCACCAATGAAATAAAAAATTCGCTCTTCAAAATAGAACTATAGAGATAAAAATATTTGACAACTTACATTTTAACCCTGGAACTCAAAATAACAACTTTCTCTATCATGTTCCATATGATTAGAGGATAGTGGATACATTGCAGCATCAAAATTTAGTTGTTTGAGTAACAGATAGAAGAAGATAGTATGTTTGAGTAACAGATAGAAGAAGATAGTAATCATAAACTATTGAGGAAGAAGCACTGATAATGCCAAAAGTTCAAACTATTCTGATGACTCAGTTACATATTAATTAAAAAATCCATGCCAAAAAAAAATAATATGCCTATAATCAGAAATGTTGTCATTTCCCAGAATCACATAACCGAGTATTCCTGGTTAGTTCCACCATGGACTGCAATTTTAAGGCCTTGGCATCTACAGGTGATGATGCTAATTCAAGAACATACTACAGGATATTTCACTACATGTGGAGACCTTCATATTTATAGTGAAGAATTGCAGTTATATTACTACCTTGAACAGCCTGCCAATGAAACTTTTTAACGGGAGCTCCAGACTGCTACCTATAAAGTACAACTAATATGAATTGATTAAAAATTATCATGTGATTTCCTCAGATAGATTCTACAGCAAAAGGTACATGTTCGATCACCGATCACTTCCTATAAGATTTTGTAACTAATTGGCTAAACAGAGTTATTGAGAGATGAATTAACATTGATAAAATCTTCAACTATGGCATTATAGGCTCTCGAGGAACAGGCCATGTGTAAAATAAGCTAAGAAGTTTGTTGGTGATGTTGAATTTTCAGAAGAGTAGTACTACTCTTTCCCTCGTATATCCTTCGATCTTGCACTTCAAATCGAGGGCAAGCATAACATTATTTTAAATCGAATTATATGCATGCCACCACGTTTTCCGTGTACACATTCCAAAAACAAAAGGCTTCCACATCTAATCCAGATACGATCAAAGGCCTTCAAGTGACACTCGAATCTTCTTTAATCTACACAAAAGGACAGTCGAGGTTTGATCACCATGTTGTGCCCTCGTGAGATGACACAAACAATGGCCTTGAATGAAATCAGCCGAGCATTCGTAAGTTCGTCAATCTGACCTACACTTTCCACATCATTGGATCCGAATAAAACTTAAATTCCAATGAAAATTTCACGACAGAATATCTACAGAAACGAATAAAACAATGAACCAGAAAATAATATGTAAATGCTCCCAGAAAAGTCAATCAATTGATTGGAGAACATCAAAGAGTAAGAACTAACTGAGCGAAAACTACATGGGAAAAAAAAGGAAAGAAAAGAAATCGGTGGCTTAAGAGTGAAAATTAAGAGAAGAAAGATAATTCTAAATGGATTTCAACCGTATATGAATCAAGGATTCTAAAATACTTCGGTGTACCTCTTTATACGTCCGATCGCTCGCGATGAGGCAAGAGGATTGATGTTTGATTGTGAGAATCGAAGAGAGGGCAAAGGAGGAGGAAAGCAAAGGGAAAGCGAAGGGATGGAGCGGCCGAGCTGTTGGGCCGCGTCGGAGGTTTTTTGTGGAAATTTCCTTGTTATTTGTCTTTGCGCGTTTGTTTGGCCGCCACACCCGACCGCGTTACTTACCGAACCGAAACGGAGTCCAACTTTATTGAAAGCTCCACCATCCGAATCCGGATCCCAATCCGAGACGACCTTGTATAATGTGAAAGAATAAAATAAATTTGAGTTTTTCTTTTAAAAAAAAATAATAAGGAAAAGTCCGAAACACCCCCCCACGGAACTATGAAGGCCTGTTTAGATGCGGCAACGAAAATTTCTTTTCCGAAAAAGTTCACGCATAGAGTAGAAGATAAAATTTTGTACGTAAATTTACTATTTTTAAAAAAAATTTCAAATTTATGTTTTTTATTTTCTAAATATATTATACAGCTAAAAAATATCTTTGAATTATTTGCAATAGCATTTTTTATGTATTTTTTATTCTCATATTTATTATTCATTTTTATCACACTAATCACTCTTTACCATTCATCATTATTATCATGACCATCACCGTAATTGACAACCCTTTATCATTACCATATTTCTATGATTAATACTATAATTACCACATTCGTACCTTTACCGCTATCATATCTCTTCAACATCCATCTTCCTCTATCATCCATTACTATCACCATCATACCTTCTTTACAATTCACTACCATTGTCACCATGCTTGCACCGCTCATTACCATACATTCGTCAATAACTATTATTTATCCTTCATCATCAACTGGATAATTATCATCATCACCGTGTCTATCATCACACCTCCACACTTAGCACTACAACTTTTAGCATACTTCTATCATTGCCATCTTCCTCCATCATCGTTCACTACCTTCACTATCACTCACTATTAGCATCACCATCAAGCACTGATCATCCATCTCTGTTGCCATTACACATGTTGCCCTGGTGTGATGCTATCAAGACCCAGATTGGGCTAACTTATATTAAGCTTGGTGTGGGTCCAAGGTTTGAGATTAAATCAAGTCACAAGTGAATATAGGCTTGAAGGTCTTATTGGGTTAGTCCATGGAAGTTTTTGTTGAGTCTGAACTAAGCCCATTTAGTCAATTATTTAAACCCTGATTTCTAGAGTTTGTTGAAAAGAGAAACAGATTCTTTTTCCCAAAAAAAATTCTCTCATCTCCATCTTCTCCTCCCCATTCTCTCCCTCTTCCTCAACCCAAACAACATGAGATTCTTCTAGGAGGCGCTCGCATGTGGGAAGGCTTTGGTTCCGCTCCCAAGAATGCATAGTTCAAACCCGCGACGAGGAAGCAAGAAGTCCAGTGCATTACTGTTGTGCCACTGAGGATCGTTAGCAAAAAGAATGAAAGTCCAGGATATTTCTTTAGCAACGAGATCCCACTATTCAACTTCAACAGTTGGTATCAGTAACTAATTCAGCAAGAAGGAAGGTGTAAAAATTAGGCTTTGGAGATTTTCAAATGGCTAAAAATTTTAGGAAGGCCTCATCATGGTACTTCTCAATTTTCTAATATTTTTAATGCTATTTTTGGTTGAGATCTAGCCATGAATAGTAGCATAAAGATAGATTTTGAGAAGTTTGATGGGAAGAAAAGCTTTTTTATATGAAAAGTTTGGGTAGAGGACCTTCTTATGTAGCAAGGTTTAGATCTGGCTTTGAAGGAAAGGCCAGATAGGATGACAAACAAACAGTGGATGTCATTGAAGAAGAAAGTATGTTCAGCGATCAAAGAATATCTAGCAGATTTAGCCCTCTATTTAGTATTGGAGGAAAAAACTTAAAGGGATTCTGAATGAAGTTGCACACCTCTACATGGAGAAGAATATGTGCAATAAATTGATGTTGAAGAAGCGCTTCTATAGTTTTCGGATAGCAGAAGATAGAGATGTGTTGGCCCACATCCAGGTGTTTGACCAAATGAGCAATGAATTGTTGAATATCGGGGTCAAGATGGAGGAAAAAAATAAGGCACTTCTATTATTGTGTTTACTACCTATATCATATGATTCATTGGTCACGATGCTGCTTTATGGGAAGGGGATAATACTATTCTATGAAGATATTATTTAGTGTTTCAGACAAATAAACAAAGGGAGAAGATGACCAAGAAAGCTGTTCCCCATAAGGGTCTATCAGTGGAAAAAAGGCTAGGCAGAGGTAGAGACAGAAGTAGGCCTAGGGGACAGTCAAAGTCCAGAAAAGGCAAGAGAGAGGCTAAGTGCTACAAGTATGGTAAGGTAGGATATTTTAAGAGGGATTGTTCTAAGTAAAAAAATTAGAAGGAAGAAAGGAAGGATCTGAGTCAATGAGTATAGTTGCAGATCATAAGGTGGAGAATGATCTCTTGGTGGTATCAGATGGTCACAGGCACAACATAGAGATGTGGACCCTGGATTCAGCTTATTCTTGTCATTATACTCCCAACTGGTCGTAGTTCAACACTTAGACAGAGGTTGATCAGGGAAGTATGACTCTTGAAGGTGATTATCCTTATAAGGTTGTAGGAATTAGCATAGTAAGGGTGAGGATGTTTGATGGCATGGTGCGTACTTTTATCAATATGAAGCATGTCCTAGAGCTCAAGAAGAATTTGGTGTCACTGAGTTAGATGAGCAGGTTTAGGGTGCAGTTTGGCAGAGAGCACTAGCAAGCACTGAAGGAGATCTTCAAGTACTTGGTGTAAACAATTGGAGTTGACATTTACTATGGACAGTAGGAATGTGCTGAGGGATCCAAATTATTTAAGAAAGCTCGTGGGCAGTTATGTGAGTATATGGATGCAGGCTTTGGTAGAGATATGGACACCAGGAGATCCATAATATGCTTTGTGTTCAGCCTGTTTGGTGGTCTAGTCTCTTAGAGATCATGTTTGCAGCTCATCTGCACATGTTTATCTACCACGAAGGCAGAATACATAGGCATCACAAAGGCAACAAAAGAAGCCCTATGGCTGAAGGATTTGATGCTGGAGATGAGCCTTGCTTAGGAGGTTGTTAAGGTGCATAGTGGTAGCTAGAGTGCTCTGATGTTTATAAAGAATTCTATTATGCTAGGATGAAGCACATTAACATCAGATACCACAGGATTAGAGAGCTGATGGAAGAAGGTGAGATGGAGCTGGTGAAGGTACTTACTAAGGAGAACCTAGCAGATGAACTGATCAAGGTTCTTTCATGGGACAGCTTTCATAAGTGTGTTTTGTTGATACAATTGATGAACACGACAGATGTATTGAGGCCTTGAAGCACCAAGATAGAAATTGTTAGGACTGATGTGGTGCTATTAAGGCTCAGGTTGGGCTAACTTGTATTAAACTAGGTATGGGTCCAAGGGTTGATATTAAATAAAGTCACGGATGTACATGGGCTTGGGAGTTATTTTAATCTCATTGGGTTAGTCCATGCGAGTTTTTGTTGAGTCTAGGCCAAGCCCATTTGGTCAACTATTTAAACCCTAGATTCTAGGGTTTGATGAAGAGTTTAGATTTTTTTCTTCCAAGAATTGTTCTCTCATCTCCATCTTCTCCTCCTCATCCTCTCTCTCTTCCTTAACCCAAATGGCATGAGATTCTTCCAGATGTGCTCGCATGTGGGGAAGGCTCCATTTCCGCTCCTAGGAGCCGACCAAGGAAGCAAGAATCTAGCGCATTACTATGTGCCGCTGAGGATCGTTGACAAAAAGGGTGAAAGCCCAGAATATTTTTTCATGACAAGATTTTACTGTTCAACTTCAATAACACCTACACTATCATTCATCATCATAATTTTTTTTAATCATCCATCATCATTGCCATCATTGTTGCCATCTTGCCTTTATCATCTACCTTTATCATACCTGTGTCATTTACTATGACACATTCTATTATCATGCTTCTATAGTTCGATTATCAACCACACTTCAAAATGTATCTTTTTTTTTTATTTCTTAAATTATATTTTATTTTTAATAAAATGAACATGTTTTTTAATTTTTTTAATAAAATGGAGGAGAAAACTAGAGCCGGAAAGCAGGAAACATTTCTATTAAGACGTCAGCTGCTTGACAGACTAGTGCTATTAGTCGGACTCGGGTCCGATCAGGATGTGATTCAAAATCATTTAGATAGTGTTTAATAGAAAAAACTCTGTCCTTGGAAAAGTGTACATAATATAGTTTTTTCAGGGGATATCCATAGGGATATCTCCTGGTTATCCCTTTGAACGTGCCAAATGCAAAAATCTGAATTCAAAGGATAACTTTTTCTTATCCCCTCTGATTGTATTTGATTGGAGGGATAGGAAAGGATATCCCTCAAAAAAATTGATTTAAACCCTAAATTACCCTTACAATTTTTAATATAATAATTAATTTGGACCGTTTGATTTCAGATCAAATAGTCCAGATCAAAGCAACCAAAAAAAACCCAAGAAATTGTAGCGGTCTATATCAAAGCAACCAAAAACCCCAAGAAATCTTCGACACTCTCCACCTTGAACATGGCCTCTCCTCCTCCTCCATCGTCGTCTCTGCTGTTACAACAGTTTGCGGCACCTTCGGAAGATCCCGTCCACCGTGACCCCTCCTCCTCCTCCTCCTCCTCGTTCGCATACAGCCCCTGCCTCTTGATCATCGCCACCATTCCTGTCTTCGTCGTCATCGCCTCCGCCTCCATCCACCTACTCCTCCGCTTCCCATCCGCCTCAGCCTCACAATGAGCTTCGCCTCCTTCCCGTCTGCCGCCACGCCTTCCACTCCTCGTGCATCCCCATGATGAGCCTCGCCTCCTTCCTGCTTACCGCCACGCCTTCCACTCCCCCCTGCATTGACACCTGGCTCTGATCCATCCCTTCTTGCCCTCTCTGCTGTTCTTCCATCACCCTCTCTGCCTCTGACCTCCCGCCCCAGCTCTCGCTGGCGGTGGCCTCTGAAGACCATTCCAGATCTAGCAACAGGTGATGTAGCTGGTGGTATTCCGGATCCGAAGGGTCAAGGAGGACAGAGAGGTTGATGCAGCGGGAGAGAGAGGGTGGAATAGGGCCGGAGAGGTCGTGGTTGCCGCCGGCGCGGAGAGACTCCATGCGGGAGGCGATTGTCGAAGAGAGGAGGTTCCGGAGTGAAGTGGGGATCGGGAGGGAGTGAATGATCGGGAGACGGCGGCTCAGACGGAAGGGGGAGGATTGAAAGGACACGTAGAAATTTTAGGATAAATTTTTTTATTGATAAATATGCCCTTAAGGGATAGTTGAAGGGATAATCGGCTATTCCTGGGATCCCTAGGGAATAAGTTCAGGGGATAACCCATGGTTAAACATGGGTTATCCCCTTTGGTTAAACTTTTTTAGAGATATTTTTTGTAGTTATAGCTTTTGGAGATAAGGGGATATCCAGAATGAGTTATTCCCTCTAGTTAAATTTTTTTAGAGATATTTTTTATAGTTATAACTTTTAGGGATAAGAGGAATATTCAGAAAATAATCCCTTTTTTTCTATTCCAAACACAGCTTTTAAAAAAAAAAAAACATAACAGAATCCTTGCGTCAGGTGGTTGTCCGATAACTAATTCAGTCATCTTCGTCAAATCTGATCAATAGGATTCGGATCAAAATACGGTCCATTGCCAAGCCTGCCGCAAGATGATGGTCTCGTCGTCTTGGCACTCTGCAATAGACTTTCGCCGGGGAAAGAAAAGAAAATGTAACCACGACAAGCAACCTTTTATTTTAATACTTCTTAATACCAACAAAGATGCGACAAAACGTTTGATTGAAACTTCGTTGGTTTGTTCGGAAACGCGACAGTTCGTCTCTTCGCCCTCGCTCAAGGCACCGGTCTCTTTCCTTAAACATGATGGTGCTCCCTTTGCCTTCCACCTTGCACTGTTCTCTTGTTGACTGGGTCTTTGTATGCTCTTTATTATCGATCAGGAGTTTGTTAAATGATCCAGTTATTTAAGGGGAGAGAGAGCATGCCAACCGTGACGCATATCAAACATTAACCCCTAAATGTTTTATATTTTGAGCCTTGGTTAATGATCGCCTTGCCTTAAAACACATTTTTAGCACCAGATGAGCTAAAGAATCTTTATTTTGAAAAAAAAAACATACTTGTTCCCACTAATAAATCATAAGCGATGGAGCAATACAAATTACGCACCCATCATGCATTCACCTGCCAATGATTAGTCGGCCAGTGATTGGCGATATCTGGCTATTGGCTAAACTCGAACATCCCAGTGGTCTCGTTCGCTTCTCATGTTGGTGGTTGGAAGTTTTTTATTTTGATATGGCTTCTGAGGGTATTGAGTGGAGTAATTTGCTTAGATACAAGCTAATTGTACTGCCTTTAGTCAGGATCTCTCCAAATATCCTCGTTGAAGCATGTGAGTGCATGGAAAGGATGTGAACTCAGGCTGCCATATATCTAGCCCTATGTTAGCTATCATGAAGAATATCTTAAACAGAATCAAGAAGTTCGCATAATATTTTTGGATGAAATTTTGGATTACCTAATCTAGTCCATAATATACCTCAATTAAGAAAGAATGTTGATACTTAAATGAAAGTAAGCTTATAAAAGTTCACACTGGCATGTGTTTAATTTCATATTAATTATATTAATTATATATTAGAAAGATTTTATTTACTTAAATAGGGTTGAAAAGTTTAAATAATACATTCTGATTGATTTTTTTTTTTTTTTTGGCAAGAGTCAATGCAAAGTTAATCTCTTATTTCTCATCCTGCGTTTATGGAATGAACCGAGGGTTTTTTTTTCCTTCAAGCACCGTCAACATTATCTGGTCAGTAACTAATGTAGCATGGAGAATCCTCATCAAAAAACATATTTACTTCTCTAATGCCATCTAAAGAGGAAAGAAGATGATATGAACACCTTTTTGCTTTGAGTGATAAGCTGGGTTTGGTGGTTGGTCATGCTTCATCGTTGAAACGAGAGTAGGTTGAGTATTTAAAAAGCCAGGTTAAAAGAGAAAAATATATCGGTTGATGTTACTGAAATTCGTTCTCCGACTTAGGAGCGGTGCACGTCAAGATTCAGATAGAGCTTTTCGTCCGGATAAACCTACAAGGCAGTCTTTACGCATGAAGCACCGAAGGTGATCCTTGCGAAAGACCCTTCGATGCCCAAGTCAGTAAAAATCTCTAGCAATCAGATAAGAGAAGAAGGCTCGAGCAGAAGGATCTCCCTCCTTTGGATGATTTCTTAGGAGCAATGGCCTTTGCTAGAGTTTTTTTGGGCTTAGATTGCCTTCGAGAGCGTACCTGAGGAGTCTTGGGACTTGATATTTGTGCACTGCCAAGAGGTGAGCCATTATCTAATTTTTCGAGCGCATTTTGGGAGTTGGCATCCAATAAGACCGAACTTCCGTTGGTTACGAGGATCAATAGTTGATGAAGCTGACTGATGCTTTATTAAACATTTAAAATCCCGTTGATCATGGACGAAGTGTTGTATTTGGCTTCCATTTTGTTTTGAGAAGCTTACCCCGCAATCCTTGTGATTGGGGTGGTTCATCCTCCAAGATATCCAACATGGTTTAAAGCAGCAATGATGCTTATGTTGAAGGGATAAGGATCGATTATGCTGAGGTTCGGAGATAGCTTGGCCCTGCTGAGGTTTGAAGATCGACTCTGGTGTCGACGTTGAGACCGACGATGGCATCGGATGGCATCGGTGAGGAGATCGACTCTGGCATCGGTACTAAGACCGACTCTAGCATCGGCACTAAGACCAACTCTTGCTGTCTGTTGGACCGTAGCCCAATTAGTCAGTTCAAACGTGGCTTGATCAGCCAAATCGAAGATAACTCAACCTTTGTCAACTGACCTTTATCATTGGGCATGTTTATTGATGCGATGATAATTTTCCTCCACATCACATGCCTTCCACTTCCTAGTCCGAAGCGTAGGTTTGGGCATAGGGAGTAGAGTCTTCATATGGCTTTGACTGATCAATCAATAAGCTATGTTCCCAATGTGGATTTGTCGTTCGATTATATCGATTGGCCTATTGAAGAGTTTCATTTCTTGTGTCAAATGCCTCTGTCAAGTGCCAAGTGCCCCTCCATAGTCAGCCTTCTGTTCTTATTCATGTTTGAAAACTAAAGATGATTGCTTGCATTTAAATCGCGAAGGCTGAGATTGAGGAAGGGTACCTTTACTCAGCTTTATGGCATGAGGAAAGACTCCTCGTATACCTAGCAAGGCTGGGTGAGGGCGACACGTGATCAATCTAAGGATCGAAAAGAGTCCATCTCATTGGGCAAGGTGAAACTCTTCAGTTTTTCATCCAAAGAAAACCAGATGAGCAACATGTGGCCTAATCGGGGGTCGAAGCATGGAGGTCGATGAGCTTTGATTCCTGAGTTTTCTTCCAATTAATGGCTTCTACTCCCCGTTCGACGGTTATAAAAAAGTAAAAAGGAAGAGTACTGCCTGTAGCCCGATGAAGAGTTCCCTTCCATTGAGAGTGAGCCTGGGAGAGTTTACCCATGTCATCATCAGAGGCAGAAGAGTTGGTCTTCCTCTTTAAGATTCAACTTGGGCTTGAAGATTCGGATGAAGATGTTGCTGAAAAGCAGGTTGTCTAAGGGGCGCCGAGTAGCGACTATGTTGGATCCTATGAAGCAAAAAAAATGAGGCACCGATGAAGACGGCCCTGAAATCTCTTTTTCAGCATACAAGTGTGAAGAAGAGGAAGGAGAGGAGCTATAGGTCATACAGGAAATGCAAAAAAGTATTCTAGTGTGACCTCCTCTTGTATGACTTCCATAGGCTTTCCTTAGCCTGGTGGCTGTCGTTATTGATCTGCCAGAAGGGATGCCTGAAGATTCATCAAGTGTCTTCCTGATAAAGGATGGAAATCTAACGTAAGTAAATTTGGCTTGAGCTTCTTTCCATATCTTTGCCCCAAGTTCCAAAGTTTTCTATCCAACGGGGTTTGAAGGCGCTCTTTGCGTTCCTCTGAAGTCGAAGCATTGTCGCTGCAGTAATAGTAAGTAGGTTTTAGAAAACTTTTATTACGTAAAATGTCCTTACATTTTTGGTACTATCATGCACTTGTAATATCTTGTAACATGATATTCTAAATGAATGAAATTTTTATTTTCAATTGCCCATTCTTTTTGCTGAATGTTTGTCGCTTTAGCTAATAGGTAGTGCGACAAATAGATTCTCTGGCTTGCCAAGGTACAAGCTAGGTTTCGGCATACCAAAGATAGGTTTCTTGGGCCGATCGAGGCATAGAAAATACTCGGACTTGCCGAGGTATAAAATATTTCAATCCACTATGCCGAAGTTTGGAAGAATAAATGCTTAGCTGTGCTAAGTCTTAGATAATTTTGAAAGATTTCGCCGGGGTTCGAAGAAATTTTTTATTTGGCCCAGCCAAGTTATGGAGAAGGCTCGGTCGTGTCGAGGTTCGGAGAAAGCTCCGGTCGGCTGTGCCGAGGCCCGAAGGATCTTTTACTTGGCTCCATCAAGGTACGAAGAATATTTTACTTAGCCCTGCTAAGGTGCGGAGAATATTGCTCGGCCTTGTCGAGGTTTAGAGAAAGCTCGGAAGTACCAAGATACATAAATATTTTACTTGGCCCTGTCAAGGTACGAAGAATATTTTACTTAGCCTTACCAAGGTACAGAGAATGTTGCTCGGCCCTACCAAGGTACGGAGAAAGCTTGGTTATGCCAAGGTACGTAGAAAGCTCAGCCGTACCAAGGTATGTAGAATATTTTACTTGGCCCTATCAAGGTATGAAGAATATTTTACTTAGCCCTTCTAAGGTACAGAGAATATTGCTCGGCCCTACCGAGGTTTGAAGAAAGCTCGGACGTGTCGAGCTACATAGAAAGCTCGACCGTGCCAAGGTATGTAGAATGTTTTACTTAGCCTTGCCAAGGTATGGAGAATATTTTACTTGGCACTACCAAGGTACAGAGAATATTTTATTTGACCCTACTAAGGTACAAAGAATGCTGCTTAGCCCTGCCAAGGTACGAAGAAAGATTTGATCGACTGTGCCGAGGCCCGGGATGGACCCGTGGGTCAATGATGGGCAAGACCTACCTTTCATCCATAACTCAAGAAAGATTATTATTAATAAAAAATATTTGAATCAAAAGTGAAGTTTTATTACAATGAGCAAAATGGCTCAGTTCAGGCATACTTCACTAGTAATATGTTCAGGGTTTATTCGAGTTTCATGTCTTCGGGGTACTGTATCTCTTGAAGGTCTTCATTGCTCGAAGGTAATCCAAGTTCCATGTCTTGGGGGTACTGTATCCCTTTGAGGTCATCATTTGAAAAGGTGAGCCCCTCGCACCAAGCCCTTTTAAACTGGTTCTCCTCTTCGTTTGGAAGTCCCTAAGAGGAGCTGACCATGGTAATCATATTAACAACGCTAGCCATCGATAGGTTCGGCGGGAGTAGTTGTTGAAGCTCTAGTGGACGTTCTGCTCTATGGGTTGCTTCGGGGTGTAATGATTGAACCTCTGTGCCAAACTTCTGGTGCGCTTTCTTGGCGGTGAGGCCCTATGGCGATGAAGCGGGCTCGTAGGGCTAGCCGGTTGGCTCTTTTCCGAGCTCTTCCTTTCATTTTTCTTGGATTGCTCGGTACGGACCGACTTTTTGGATTCTTCGACCCTGGCATTTTTGTCTGCTAGGGCCATTATGTTGGAGAGGCTCTTAGAGTAGTTGACCTCTATAGCTAGGTAAAAGTTTCCCTCCTGACGCAACTCCTTGTGCATCTCCTGAAATTATCATTGCACCCCGTCATCCTGAACAGTAGGAGAGACGATGGGGGGATCGCGGCCGCGACATTGAGTCATGGTGAGAGAATACTGGAGATAAGGAGCGAGCCCGATGGGATCTAGGCAGGCTCCTATCTCCTTCCTTCTATGGTGCCGATTCAACTTCTTTATGGCCGGGCTATCGTGGGAGACTGGTGGCTTCCAATGGATTGAGCGGAGAGACTACCGGTAGGACCAGGGTGACTATTCCACCAAGAAGCTACTGAGTGGGTGCAGCTGGAAGAGAAACCCCATGAAGCCCCTGCACTAGCTAGAAAAGGAACATTACGTGTTGGACCAGCATGGCAAACTAGTTCTGGATGACTAGAGCTATTGGTGGTGGAGGAACCTCGATCGGTGACGGCTGTGAGGGCATTGTGTTGTTAGTGGGATCAAGAGCATCGGTTGTTGCTCTTTTGCAATTGGCCATCGAGGAAGACATCTTTCTTGTTATGAACCTTATCTCCTTAATTACAAGTTTAATGGGACTTGGACCCTTCCTCTAGCACCAATCTGATGTTGCTGAAATCCGTTCTCTGGCTTGGGGCGGTGCACGTTGGGATCCGGGTTGCGCTTTCCCATCCGAATGAACCTGCAAGGCATTTTTACGCAGGAAGCATAGGGATGATCCTTGCGAAAAACCCTCTGATGCCAAGTCAGTAGAAATCTCAGCAATCAGATGGGAGGAGAAGGCTCCAGCAGAAGATCTCCTTCCTTGAGATGATTTCTCAGAAGCAATGGCTTTTGCAAGAGTTTTTTTTTGGCTTAGATTGCCTTAGAAAGCGTACTTGGGGGTCTTGGGACTTGGTATTTGTGTGCTATCGAGGAGGTGAGCCGTTACCAGATTTTTTGGGCCATTTTAGGAAGTTGGCATCCGATAAGACCAGAATCCCATTGATTACGAGGATTGGCATTGATGAAGCTAACAGACGTTTTATTAAAAATTTAAAATCATGTTGATCATGGATGGAGTATTGTATTTGGCTTTCATTTTTGTTTTGGGAAGCTCACTCCGCAATCCTTACGATCGGGTTGGATCATCCTCCGAGATATCCGGTATGGTTTGAAGCAGCAATGGCGCTTACGTTGAAGGGATGAGGATTGATCTTGCGATGTATGGAGATAGTCGGCCTGTCGAGGTAGGGAGACATTTGTCCTACCATGGTTTGAAGATCGACTCTAGTGTCAACGTTGAGACTAATGATAGCGTCGGTACTAACTCTGAAGTTGGTGAGGAGATTGACTCAGGTGTCGGTGCTAAGATGACTTAGCACCGGTGCCGAAACCGACGATGGCTGTCTATTGGACTGTAGCCCAGCCAATCAATTCAAACATGGCTTGATCAGCTAAATCGAAGATAATTTGATTTTTACCAACTCGATCTTTGTCGCCAGAAATATTTATTGATGCAATAAAATTTTTTTATTACTAATCATATAAAGAGCCTCCTTTAGCCAAGAATATGGAACAATAGCTCAAAGATTTGCCACAAACGCGTAGTGCTTCACTCACAACCAATTCGAGGTAAACCCTCTAGTTTCTTTGAGTTAAATTTCAAATTTTCATAAATGAGACAGGAAGAGCAAGGTTGTATCACGCCGACCAATTATTAGGCCAGCGGCCCCATGTGCTCCCAAACCAGCAAACCTCCCAGATTGGTCCACAGTTCACATGCAAGTCCCGTGTATTTAATTAATCAAAGATCAAACATTGAGCGATGTCGTTCCACGGCATCCACCCTGGCCCCTTGACCCATTCCTCGGGACTCTCTCCCCTACACCCATCCGAGCTCACTGTTTCCAGCCTGGAAGGCCTAATAAAGCAACCCCACCCACAAATAATCAAATAACCCCCGCAGGACGCCACAGCTTTCTTCTCCCCTACGATCCCTCTTACTAGTTACCAAATCACCAAACAACTTGCACTCTGGCCGTCTCTGTCGCCACCTTAGCTGTGGAGCTGAGGGACAACCCACTCCCACTCCTACTCCCAGGAGTCCCAAAGCCTCTCTAGACTTTCTAGAACCCTGATCTCACTTGCCTCATTCTCTTAACAACAGAGGATTTATATAACAAACACCTGCACCGGATCGCTTACTTTGATTCCAATCTTCTGCCCCTGCTCCGTTCTTTTCCCAGCTAAAAGGCGGAAAGAAGGGAGGAAAAAGAGGCCTGGTGGTTTTGAGAGAAGGGAAAGATGAGTATGTACGGGAGGGATCCGTGGGGCGGGCCGCTGGAGATCTCGAATGCGGACTCGGCGACGGACGACGACCGGAGCCGGAACCTGGATTTGGACCGGGCGGCGCTGTCAACGTCGTCGCGACCGCTGGACGAGACCCAGCAGAGCTGGCTCCTGGCTGGGCCCGGGGACCAGGGGAAGAAGAAGAAGAAGTACGTCGACCTCGGGTGCCTCATCGTCAGCCGGAAGCTCTTCATCTGGACCGTTGGCGCCATCGTTGCTACCGCCGCCCTCGCCGGGCTTATTACTCTCATCGTCAAGACGGTCCCCCGCCACCACCACCCCCAGCCGCCGCCGGACAACTACACCCTCGCCCTCCACAAGGCCCTCATGTTCTTCAACGCCCAGCGATGTAAGTCGATTCCCCTCCCATCCACTTGGAACCCTCCATTCTCTCAATCCGTACGGCCTCTCTTCAAAAGATGGATTTTGATTAGTCAAGTGAGAAAAGATTGGATTTTTTTGTTCTGTTGAAAGAGGCAAAGGTCTGATTTTGATGTTTTTTTTTTTTCCTGCAGCCGGGCGGCTTCCCAAGCATAACAACGTGTCGTGGAGAGGTAATTCCGGGATGAAGGACGGCATTTCCGACCCATCCTACGGGAGGAGCCTCGTCGGTGGCTTCTATGACGCCGGAGATGCTATCAAGTTCAACTTCCCGGCCTCCTTCGCCATGACCATGCTGAGCTGGAGTGTGATCGAGTACAGCACCAAGTATGAGGCCGCTGGCGAGCTCGACCATGTCAAGGAGATCATCAAGTGGGGCACTGATTACCTCCTCAAGACCTTCAACAACTCCGCCGATACCATCGATCGGATCGCCGCCCAGGTAAAAAGAGGAAACTTTAAACAAGGTCAGTAATTTATAGCCGAGCTCCATGGAATTGCGATTCCTGAGGTGGTGGCTTGCGAGATCTCTGGCAGGTTGGGATAGGAGACACTTCGGGAGGAACGAATCCAAATGACCATTACTGCTGGATGAGGCCGGAGGACATCGACTACCCGAGGCCAGTCTATGTGTGCCAGAGCTGCTCTGATCTCGCCGCAGAGATTGCTGCAGCTCTGGCTGCGGCTTCCATTGTGTTCAAGGACAGCAAGGCGTACTCCCAGAAGCTGGTCCACGGCGCGGCGACCGTCTGGAAGTTTGCAAGGGATCAGAGGGGGAGGTACAGCCCTCGGGGATCCGATCCCTCGCTCTTCTACAATTCAACCAGTTACTGGGATGAGTTTGTGTGGGGCGGGGCATGGATGTATCTAGCGACGGGCAATTCTTCTTACCTTTATTTGTCTACTCATCCCACTCTTGCGAAGCATGCCGGTGCCTTCTGGGGTGGTCCAGATTATGGTGTGTTCAGCTGGGACAACAAGCTCACTGGTGCTCAAGTAAGTGTGGACCAATGGATCCTCTATTCTTCTTCCTCCTCCAATGCTTGAGATTGCTTTTTTGTTGGATGATTAATAATATCTTAAGTAGTTTGACCTGAACAACAATAGAGCTCTTGGGTTCGCTGGGTTTTGATAATAAACTGCGCCGAGTGCTGTGAGGTGGTTGAAAGCACCAATAAATAAAGAACAATATTCACGGTGCTTGGTTAGGAATTTTAAAATCTTCCCTCTTTTTGCTCTGTTGTTGACCCTGCCTTATTTACCTCTTGGTCTTAATGGGTCGGAGAAAAACGGTATCTAAGCTGAAAGACTCAATTGGAGCTTTGTAATATGTTACATCTACTTTCTGCGTTAATCTGTTCTCCAACACTCGTGATCCAAGCTTTAACTTTTCATTCTATCCTTGGATATTGCTGCGTAGGCATGCCTAGTTTGGCTGTATTCATGAGATTTTTTTTTTTTTTATGGGAGCATTAATGCATGCTTTTTATATAAATTAAATTTGTAATTTGGCTATGCATTTATACTCCAATTCTTCCCAGCTAAACCTGGGGTTCTCTTCTGTGCTTTTTATTGTCACAAAAACGAGATACTTTTAACCTTTTCCCTAAAAAATGCGCTGAGTTATTAGAATTCCTAGGATTTGAAGAACTGAAAATTACTGCTGTCTTATTAACTGTATACTTTCCCCTGTTTTGCATATCCTAAGATGCATCAATTGGTAGACAAGTCAGTGTCATATTGACTTATTTGCTCCTAGATTGTCCAGTGTAAGTCTTAGGTATTTTTATTTAAGTTAACTAAACATTCTAGAACCCTGATGGCGTGATGTGATATGTTCTGTAATTCAAGATTCAAATGATTCGTTTGACAATATCTACATGCCTATAATCCTTGCATTGTTTTGTCAGCAGTTTCTGGATCTTAATGGCTCATGCCTTTGACTACCGTAGATCATATGGTTATGATTTTTTTTTGATTTTATCCCAATACTCATGCATGGTGTGTTGTTTCAGATTCTCAAGAGAACAAGGGGGCATCATGAGTTTTTTTATTTATTTTTAATCTCATGTTACCTGAGGTTTTATATATGCATTGGAAACTCTCCTGGTACTAACATGGTTGCAGTTAATGTTGATTAATTTGAACCAAATTGAAGGGATGTTTCGGGTATTTCTTTCCTGTATTTTATCAACAATGATATGAATCTGCTTAATTATTTTGGAGACTTAATTTGTAGTGACAGTAAGAACATGAAAGACTAGAACCTTCCATTGGAAAGGGAATTTATATTTCAGTGGCACCTGTATTCCAATTACTGATCTTATTCTCTTCAGCCAGATAGTTCTAATGTTCTGATTTACCTCATGGACCACAATTAATTTCACCGTTTTTTATTGGTCTGCTTGTCCAGTATCTGAGGTTGCCTACATTGTCATTCACACAATTCTCAGTGGGACATTTTAACTTTGCAAAGGGACACAATTTGCTTAATTTGTGAGCAGACAAATCTTGTAAAGCCTCACTCTTGTAGATTGATCAGGCATACTCTAGTTCTAGATTGTATTGGGTTCCATTGAACTTTGGTAACTGCGCTCCTGCATTTCTTAATTATCATTTATGCTCCTATTTCTTGGTTGAGGGGTGAGGACTTACCATGCATGCAATTCTTCAACATTCGATTGAATTGAGCTTGCAGGAAGCTTCAATGCTGCTGATATGAAAGCTACATAGTTTCTCTATTGTTTTCTAGTTTGCTCATCTTCTCTCTTCTGCATCCAGGTTCTTCTTAGCAGATTGAGGCTATTCTTGAGTCCAGGGTACCCTTACGAAGAAATGTTGAGAACTTTCCACAACCAGACCAGCATTGTCATGTGCTCATATCTACCTATTTTCAGATCTTTCAACCGATCAAAAGGTTTGAGATGGTTCATTTTCAAATTACTCTCTTGCTTCTTTCATGAAAGCTCTCAACTATTCCATCCTTGGCAGGTGGTTTCATAGAGCTGAACCATGGAAGACCACAGCCCCTTCAGTATGTAGTCAATGCAGCTTTTCTCGCAGCTGTATATAGTGACTATCTTGATGCTGCAGATACTCCAGGATGGTATTGTGGTCCCAATTTCTACTCTACTGGGGTCCTTCGTGATTTTGCCCGGACCCAGGTAAGTTCTCTTCTGGGACAACCTAATCTATAATGTGCTCCATTTTAACAATATAGATTCTGACATGTACTCTTTGCATGTCATGATAGATTGATTATATACTGGGCAAAAATCCCCAGAAGTTGAGTTATGTTGTGGGATTTGGAAACCACTACCCTAAGCATGTTCATCATCGAGGTGCATCAATTCCCAAGAATGGTGTAAGGTATAGCTGTAAAGGAGGATGGAAGTGGAGGGACACTAAGAAGCCAAACCCTCACACAATTGTTGGAGCTATGGTTGCTGGTCCTGATAGACACGACAGGTTTCGAGACGTTCGCACCAACTACAACTATACCGAGCCAACTCTTGCAGGCAATGCTGGTCTAGTTGCAGCACTGGTAGCTTTGTCTGGTGAGAAAAATGGAGTGGATAAGAATACTATTTTCTCTGCAGTTCCACCAATGTTTCCAACTCCCCCGCCTCCCCCTGCACCATGGAAACCTTGAGGTAGGGAACACTGTGCCTTGTGGTCAGTGAATTATGATGATTCTTTTCATCTCAGATGCAGAGATTCTAACACTTGTCAGGATGAGATGAAAACCTTGTTCAAGCAACTAACAGTGTGAAGCTTAGTGTTGCACCTCTTTTTGTATACAAGTGTCAGTGCCATGGCTTTGTGTTATATATGTAGGATATATGATACTCGTGAATTCTAAAATAATGGAGACCATTTTATATAGTGAAGCTCTTCCCATGTGAAGGACAGGGCTAAATGTCCTGGAAGCTCCTGACTGGTTCTGCTTAAATTAAATTCACATGATGATTGATGCAGACTATGAAATCCTCCTTGACCCTTGTCCAAGGAAGAACTCTGATGAAATGAAATCTTTAGATTTTAGGAAATAAACTCTCATTTAAAAGAGTGCCATGATTCATACCTTGTTGCATGTTTTCTTTGTTTAATATGATAACATGCTTCATTGTATTGGAGTGCTACTTAGTAACCTATTACATCCATCATGGCACAGGGAGCAGTTAGGAATTAGGTGTCCTTATCATTTTGGATTGTTTGGAGCTTTTGTGTATGCATGGGTGATGTGGTTGGCAGAACGATTTTCTTGGGTCTGGAGGAATGTGGGTCCTGACAGATTAGTTCATTCCATTGCCAAGATCAATGATGTTGCTTTGTGGAGTGTTTTTAAAGATTAGTTCATTCCATTGCCAAGATTAATGATGTTGCTTTGTGGAGTGTTTTTTCCATAGATTGGAAAGAATTTTTGCCATCAGAGCAATTATTTAATGGTTGATCAAATTTTTTGAAGTTGGGAGCCTTAGGAAATGTAGATTTGTTTCCATTTTATCTCTTGCATTAAAAGCTTAAATCCAACAATGGCCTGAGCTCGAATCAATGCTCTATCAAGAAGTTAAAGCATAATTTAATCTACTGTTCTGCCGAACATTTCGGTGGCATCTCAAACATCAATTCATTAGGACAGCAAAACATTGTCATGGCATGTTGGCTGGCTACCGGAATACTCGAATGATGTCTTGACATGCATGCGTGCCAACTCATCAGAGGATTCTTTCTTGGATGTTGATGCAGATCAATCAACCGATGGATTCTATCATTCAGGGAACAACCGTTGAGGATTTGAAAAAAGAAAGTAAAGATGAAAATAAAGATAAGAACGATAAAGATAAGGTTAAGAATGAAGAAGGATTCAACACGATTGAATCGTTGTTTTTAAATATTATTTATGCTTTTGGAATGTTTTTTTTGAGTCAATTATAAATATATTTGCAGGATTTAATAAGTTATGATCAAAGATGCATAAAAGCATTAATGAATTTTTGATCGTAATTAATTTTTAAAAATTTTCTAAAATATCTTTTTGAAACCGAGCGCTATGATTTGAGATGAGTTGATTTATTGAAATGCTGCTATGCTTCCTAATAATTTTTTTCATTATAAGAATTCTACGAGTCTTTTGCAATTCTCAACTAAGACACGCATGCTTAGTTTAATATGAACAAAATCTAATAATAACTATTTAAAAATCCAGCTCCACGAGAACTAAACTTGTCAATCTCGTGCTCACGTTCATCTAAGAATTTTTAAGATTATATATATAATTTTAAAAGATTAATATACTAATAAAATTAAATTCACTATTATATTTTATTTTATCAAATTTAATTTATCCAATCAATCTGAACAAGCATTGATCCGAAGCCTAAGTTTACCTTTTTATTTATTTATTTTTAAATCAGTATTCTTCATCAAAAAAATTATATGTAGCATATGATAAGGATATAGGGGATCTAATTTATTTACAGTGAAATTCTAATAATTTTTTTTATCATGAATTATTATTAAGCTTTATGCCTGCATAAATTACTAACAATATTGTTCAAGAGATATGCTTAAGTTTAAATCTATATGAATAATAAATTTTTTAATATTAAGCTTATCTTATTTATATTATTGGACCAAATTTGCTTAGCTAATTTTATAAAATTAAAATATATAAAAAATTTTCAACGCATCCTATGTCTATAAACCGAGTTAGGAGTTATGGGTTTGTTTGGCATAGCAATTGAGAGCAGAGGTTGGTTAGCCAATTTTGAATAATATTTTTTAATTTTTTTTTGTATAAATAAATGATCGATCAATTTTTAGTCGAATATGATCAGAATATAAAATTTGAATAAAAATAAGAGGGCATGAGACTTTTTACTTTTAGTTTTAAAATTTATATGATAAACTATTTCGATGATAATTCAGTCAGTAGTTAACTTTCTAATAGATATATCAAATCTGAGCAAGCTTTCTAAAGAATATATTAAATATTATAAATTAAATATTTTTAACATTTTTAAAAAGATTGGCAGCTTTCAGCTGGCCCACGGTGGTTATTTTCGGAAACGTCATTCAAATTAAAATTAAATAAACTCAGCTGGCCTACGGTAGTTACGTCGAGAAAGCCTTGCATCTTGTTCACAAACACCATCTAAATTAAAATTTAATCAATATCCGTTGAGATCTTCCTCGTCAACTGGAGTGTCTGTTTCCTTTTTGTTTTCACATGTCCGGAAATCACCACCAAGCATGCTCCAAAACAAACGGTCCGTATTCCATTACGAGTCGCTTTCCATTGGCTGGATTCCATAAACGGCCATCTTTCCTCTCTGTCGTAATCTCGACGTTCCCGCTCCGTCCAGCAATCCCTAGCCACCCCACAAAAACAGAAAAGCTTCTAAAGTTTTTGAATTTTAAAGCCCTCATCATCCCCTGCGGGCTTCACCGCGGTCGCTTCGCCATCTTTGGGTAACATAGAATTTATATGCGAACGTTCGTAAGTTTGTTTTGATCGAACGGCTTTATTAGATCTGGATGGCACTGGGAGGGTCAATTTCTCAGCCATATACTTCCCATGAATCAATTTTTCAGCGTTATTTTCCATCTCTCAAACCAGGCCTATGAAAGTAATTAATTATATTGATGTGGATAATGATGTAGTCAATAAAGTCACAGAGATAATCATGACAAAATCTACTATATGGCACAAGCACATCCCATCGATACCGATATCTCAGAATCAACCGAGGTGGCTCCGACTCTTCAAGTCGGCCCCGTCCGTCCCAGCGTCTCCGAATCAGCTAAGGCGGCCCCGACTCGTCAAGTCGGCCCCATCCGCGTCGGCGACTTCAAATCAGCCGAGGCGGCTCCGACTTGTCAAGTCGGCCCCGTTCGCCCCGATGTCTTCAAATCAGTCGAGGCGGCCTCGACTCTTCAAGTCGGCCCCGGCGTCTTCAAATCAGCCGAGGCGGCCCCGACTCTTTAAGTCGGTCCCATCCACCCTGGCGTCTTCAAATCAGCCGAGGCGGCTCCAACTCGTCAAGTCGGCCCCGACTCATCAAGTCGGCTCCGTCCGCTCCGGCATCTCCGAATCAGCCGAGGCGGCCCCGACTCTTCAAGTCGGCCCTGTCCGCCCCGGCGTCTTTAAGTAGGCCGAGGCAGCCCCGACTCTTCAAGTCAGCCCCGTCCGCCCCGGCGTCTTCAAATCAGCTGAGGCGGCCCCGACTCGTCAAGTCGGCTCCGTCCGCCCCGACGTCTTCAAATCAGCCGAGACGGCCCCGACTCATCAAGTCGGCCCCGTCCGCCCCGACGTCTTCAAATCAACTGAGGCGGCTCCAACTCATCAAGTCGGCTCCGTCTGCCTCGGCGTCTTCAAATCAGCCGAGGCAGCCCCGACTCTTCAAGCCGGCCCGTTCGCCCCGGCGTCTTCAAATTAGCCGAGGCGGCCCCGACTCATCAAGTCGGCCCCATCCGCCCCAACGTCTTCAAATCAGCCGAGGTGGCCTCGGCGTCTTCAAGTCAGCCCCGTCCGCCCCGGCGTCTTCAAGTCGACCGAGGCGGCCCTGACTCTTTAAGTTGGCCCCGTCCACCCCGGCGTCTTCAAGTCGGCCGAGGCGGCCCCGACTCATCAAGTCGGCCCCGTCCGCCCCGACGTCTTCAAATCAGTCGAGGTGGCCCCGACTCTTCAAGTCGGCCCCGTCCGCCCCGGCGTCTTCGAATCAGCCGAGGCGGCCCCAACTCGTTAAGTCGGCCCCGTCCGCCCCGGCGTCTCCGAATCAGCTGAGGTGGCCCCGACTCTTAAAGTCGGCCTCGTCTGCCCCGGCGTCTTCAAATCGGCCGAGGCGGTCCCGACCTCCTCAGGTCGGCCCCACGTCTGCCAAAACCATCTACTTTCTGACCAGCGCAGCCTGACGAAATCAGGCCCGCCTACTGCAGGACCACGCTGTTGATGGGACCAAGCCCACCTACTGGCTGACTCCGCCGTATGATGGGACTTGGCCTACCAACCTCTGGCTTCCTTCTCCGATAGGATATGACCCACCAATCAGCCCAAATTCATGTAACCCCCACGTGCCCCGCGGACATCTCTCCCTCACAGAATTCCGCTTGGCCAATCTCCATGCAAATCTCAACCGCCTATAAAAGGGTGAGCCCGTTGAAGATTCAGGTATGCGAAAATAAGCACCCTCTCACTCTACTATCCCAGGGAAGCTCTATCTCTCAAGAGCTTTCTCTACCCCGAAGAACTCTCGGTAGCTCTTCCTCAGCTGTGACCTCGATTACTGACTTGGGCGTCGGAGGGTCCCTACCGGAGAACCCCTCCGGTCCTGGGACTTCTTGCAGGTCGTCCAGCTAGGTGAGGATTTCATCGGCGACCAAACCGATTTTCCCAGCGCTCAACTCCAGCGATTGGGCATCATCAGATAGCGCGCCAGGTAGGGGGGAGTGCGTAAGTTAGGAAGGTGCAACCCAACAGCAGTCTTCATTCCCCCTCTTTCAGCAATGGTGATGACGCGGGCTCAGGACGCTTCTATCAGTTGCCCTGGGGGGCATACCCCAACTAGGCAGCAGGAGGCTAACCTCCCGACTGCCGATCCCCCTGTTGCCTGCTCGCCACCGGATGCAGCTGCCCCAGCTGAGCAGCTAGCGGCCCTTACCCAACAGGTCCAAACTCTCACCGCCATGGTCCATGACTTCAGCAGCAGCAGTCCGTGAACACCCAGCATCAGACTGCTCCCCTGCAAGTCAACAGTCTGCAAGGAGAGGCTCTCCTTAGAGAGAGGCTGGTCATCGCCAGGCTTCCCCTAGGAAGCCCCATCGTGAGCCCCTCAAACGGCCACGATCCCCCGACTGTGGCCCGAGCAAGCTTCCATCGGAGCCGCGGTGTCGGGAAGAGCCGAAACAAAAGTCTCATCCTCCGCGTCCTTCCCTGTCTTCTTCTTCTTCCTCATCCTCCGAGTCACTCAGGAGAACCCCTACCATCAATCGCAGGCGGAGGATCGCCTGGATGAATACCGCCGGCGACTAGACGAGCTTACTAGGAGAATCAACCACCAACCAGAGGAAGAGTATGATACTCGTCCTCCCTACACCCGTCGGATACTGGAGAAGCCCGTACCCTCCAGATTTCGTTTTCCTCAAATAAATCCGTATGATGGTATGCCAGACCCTCTCGATCATCTCGAGAGCTACAAGGCTATGATGCAGGTCAGGGTGCCATGGATGCCCTTCTATGCAAGGCTTTCTCCGCCACTCTGCGGAAAGCTGCCCATGCCTGGCACTCGCGCCTGTCCCCTCACAGCATCGATTCCTTTCAAGAGCTGGAAAGGGCCTTTTTGGCGCATTTTGATGCTTGCCGACAGATCCCAAGGGTCGCCGATAGCCTCTTCTCCGTACGTCAGAAGGAGGGGGAGTCATTATGGGATTTCGTGGCCCAGTTCAAGATCACCGCCCTTGAAGTCTATCACCTGGATGACGCAGTGGCAACGTTAGCCCTGAAGCAAGGGCTCCTCCTATCCCGCTTCACCTTCTCTCTGGATAAAAGCCTCCGAGCTCCTACTCCGACCTCCTCCTCCGAGCCTAGAAGTACATTCGTGCGGATGAGGCCGACCTCACCCGCCGTGAGTCCTCGAGGGGATCCAGCCGCAAGCCTGCCCGTTCGAAGCTGAGCGGACCGCCTCGCCCCCAGCGGCCCGAGCTGTCTTGCCGGTTGGACCGCGAGTGTCGAGGCCTCGCCCCTCAGGAGGGCGAGCTTACGCCTCTTCTTGCCTCTCGCTCTCATATCCTTATGGAGATTGAGGGCGAGCCTACCTCCAGCAACCTCCTCCCATGAGGAAGGGCACCCCCAGGGACAAAAGCCGCTACTGTCGCTTCCACCGGACTACGGCCATGACACCGACAGTTGCTACAACTTGAAGCGTGCTATCGAGAAGATCATCCAATGGGGCTACCTTGGAAAGTATGTCCAGAAGGCACCACCGCCACTGCCGGCCCTCATGGGGCCCCCGCTCGCTCAAGCTGTTATCGACAATGCCCCCACGGAGCAGACGATCGGGATGGTATCTTGGGGGCAGCTCCTTCACCCAAGCGGCCTAGAGGGGAGGAGGCGCCAAATAATGTAATTCCTGGGCGGGGGTCAGCGGTTGTTGACAATGTAAATAATGAAGGCGTCGTCGTCTCTATGACGATCGCCAAGCACCCTGTAAAAAGGATATTAGTTGATAGTGGCAGCTCAGCTGATATCCTTACCTACGACGCATTTGTTCGGATGGGATTATCTCTTGACTCTCTTCAGCCCATGGCGGCCCCTCTAGTTGGGTTTACCAGGGATTCAGTAAGGGTCGAGGGCGAATACCCTTGCCAATGACGGCCGGAACACCGCCGTGCCAAAGCACGGTCATCATGAAGTTTTTAGTCGTACGGGTTCCTCTGGCGTACAATGCCATCCTCGGACGACCAGGCCTAAATTTGTTGGATGAAGTCATCTCCACCCGACGTTTGCTCGTACAGTTCCCCACTAGTGGAGGCATTGGAGAGATGCGGGGCGAAGTCAGCTCGGTCTTGCCTTGCTATCATGCAGCGTCATGTCCCCAGGAGGCCGCGTCGGCCTCGGAAGCGCCTGACCCCAGAGAGTCTAGCAAAGGAGGAGAGCCGGCCGAGCAGCTCCTAACCTTCCCCCTTGGAGATGACCCGACAAAGACTATGCGCATCGGCGGGCTCCTCCCTTTAGAAGATCATGACCGTCTCCTTACCTTCCTACGAGCTAACTCGGATATATTTACCTGGTCGGCATCCGACATGCCCGGCATCCCTCCGGAGGTGATCACCCACAAGCTCAACATTGACCCAAAGTGTCGTCTGGTTCGTCAAAGGAAGAGAAGCTTTGCTCCCGAATGACAAAAGGCCATTGATGAAGAAGTCAACAAGCTACTCAGCGCCGGTCATATCCAGAAGGCACATTACCCCAGCTAGCTGGCCAATGTGGTCATGGTGCGAAAGGCGAATGAGAGCTGGAGGATCTGCATCGACTTCACCGACTTGAACAAGGCATGCCCGAAGGATAGTTTTCCTCTGCCCCGAATCAACCAGCTGGTGGATTCCACCTTTGGCTATGAGCTCCTCAGCTTTATGGATGCCTTCTCCAGATATAATCAAATAAAGATGGACCCTGGCGATGAGGAGCACACGTCTTTCATGATAGAGAAAGGCATTTACTGCTATAAGGTGATGCCCTTCGGCCTTAAGAATGCAGGGGCGACCTACCAAAGGTTGATGAACAAAGTCTTCCAAGATCAACTAGGCCGGAATATGGAGGTCTACGTAGACGATATGTTGACCAAAAGCACCCTCACTTCTGACCACGTCTCTAACCTAGAGGAAAATTTCAACAACCTCTGCCGTTTCCAAGTCAAGTTGAATCCCAAGAAGTGCACCTTCGGTGTTACGACGGGCAAGTTCTTAGGCTTCATGGTGACCCACGAGGGATTGAGGCGAACCCTGAGAAGATAAGCACCATCCTCGATATGAGGCCGCCGTCTAGCAAGAAGGAGGTTCAACGGCTTACAGAGAGGGTGGCAGCCCTAAGCCGTTTCCTCTCCAAGTCGGCCGAGTGATACTTGTCCTTCTTCAAAGCCCTGCAGAAGGTGAATAGCTTCGAATGGACGGATAGCTGTCAAAAGGCCTTTGATGGTTTGAAGGCGTTCTTGTCCTCCCCGCCACTCTTGTCGAAGCCAAAAGATGGAGAGAACCTTTTTCTCTACCTTGCCACCTCCCGGGAGGCTATTAGCTCTGTTTTGGTGCGTCTTGAAGGCGACGGGACCCAGAGACCTGTGTACTATGTGAGCAAGGTGCTTCACGACGTGGAAGTCAGGTACTCCAAGACAGAAAAGATCATCTTTGCCCTGATCGTCTCTGCTTGACACCTTCGCCCATATTTTCAGGCCCATTCTATCGTGGTGCTCACGGACCAACCTTTCCGAGCCATCCTGGCTCGACCAGACACCTCAGGCCGACTAGTTAAGTGGGCCATCAAGCTGGGAGAGTTCGATCTCTCCTTTCAGGCTTGGCCCACCCTGAAGTCCCAGGTCCTGGCTGACTTCCTAGATTAAATGCACTTGGGCAGAGGAGCCGACCGAAGAGGCTCCCGTGGAGCAGCCCGTCGCCAAACCAGACAGTGATAGGGAATCCTGGATCCTTAATGTGGACGGAGCCTCGAACTCCCAAGGAAGTGGTGCCAGCCTCATTCTTGCGGGCCCAGAGGGAGAGACGGTGGAGTATGCTCTTCGGTTCCTATTCAAAGCCACTAATAATCAGGCCAAGTACAAGGCCCTACTAGCAGGGCTAAGGCTCGCTCAGGAGTTTGGAATACAACGCCTTAGAGCTTTTACTGACTCGCAACTCGTCTCCGGGCAAATCAACGGAGAGTACGAGGCACGTGACCCCACCATGGTCCAGTACTTAGACAAGGTCCAGCTCTTAGTCTCTCCACTCTCTTATTTTAGCATCAGCTACATTCCTCGGAGCGAGAATGCCAAGGCCGACACCCTCTCCCGGTTGGCCACCTCTGCCGACGGCTTCACAAGGGACACCTACATCGAGCACTTGGAAAGGCTCAGTATATAAGACAAAGAGGAGGTCCTCCCACTGACCCAGGAGCCAACCTGGATGGATCCTTACATCCGGTACCTCACGGATGACACTTTTCCTGATGACCATGATGAAGCTAATCTACTCAAGTAGAGAGCCTCCAAATTCACCCTCCTGGACGGACGCCTGTATCGGAGATCTTTTTCTTACCCCCTACTGAAGTGTGTAGGACCTGCCGACGCCGATTGCATTCTAAGAGAGATTCATGAAGGCGTATGCAGAAATCACCTGGGGGCAGGTCCTTGGCCCAAAAGGCCCTCCATCAAGGGTATTTCTGGCTTACCATGAGGGATGATGCAGCCAAATTAGTCCAGAAGTGTGACGGCTGCTAGCGCCACACGAATATCCAGCATCAACCTTCTATCCCTTTAAATCCGCTCTCGGCCCCATGGCCCTTTGCCCAGTGGGAAATGGACATTCTTGGACCATTCCCCCGACTTCGGGACAACGGAGGTTTCTGATTGTCGCCATCGACTACTTTACTAAATGGGTTGAGATTGAGGCGCTAGCCAAAATCACTGAGAACAAAGTCAAAGCCTTCTTCTAGAAGTTGATAATATGCTGTTTTGGCCTACCTCACACTCTCGTCACCGACAATGGCCGCCAGTTCGACAACGCCACGTTCAAGACTTTCTGCAGCGAATTGGGTATTCACCATCGATTCACTTCCGTTGGCCACCCGCAAACCAATGGGAAGGCTGAGGTCATGAACCGTACCATCCTCAGGGGGCTCAGAACTCGGCTGGACAGATCCAAAGGCTGATGGGTAGAAGAGCTTTCTAGCGTATTATGGGCCTACCACACAACCCCAAGGGTTCTAACAGGCGAAACCACTTTTAGTCTAACCTTCAGGTCCGAGGTGGTCATTCCTGTGGAGATCGGATTGCCTAGCCCGCGAGTGGAGTCCTATAGCGAGGAAGACAACTCCGTCCAGCTGAGAGCTAATCTTGACTTCATCGATGAAGCACATATCGAGCAAGGTTACGTATGGCATCTTTTTACCAGCGAGCTGCCAAGTATTATAATGCCCGGGTCTATCCCAAAGTGTTTCGTCCTGGAGACTTGGTTTGAGAAAGGCCTCGGTGTCCAAGCCAACGGAGGGGGGCAAGCTGTTCGCCAATTGGGAAGGTCCTTACCGTATTGCCGAGGCGCTCCACCGAGGAGCGTACTGAATTGAAGAGCTCAACGGTAGGCCCCTCCCGCGCACCTGGAATGTGGACAACCTTCATCGATATTATCAATGATGTATCTCTCTACGTTGTGAGCAATAAAGGACCTCCTTCAACACCATGGTTGTCCCTTTCATAGATCAGATCTCAGAAAAGGACCTCGCCGGCATCGCTGCCCATGGGACACCACTCGGCCCTAGCACGATGGTGCCCCCGAGTAGGTTCAAGACCCTAAGGCTCTGTAACCAAATGAGGCGCCCCTCGCAGCAGTTCCTAAACCACCGAGGTGGTTCAAAAGGACCTCGCTGGCATCGCGGCCCATGGGACACCACTCGGTCCCGGCACGGCGGTGCCTCCGAGTAGGTTCAAGACCCTATGGCTCCATAACCGGATGAGGCGTCCCTCGCAGCGGTTTCTAAACCCCCGAGGCGGTTCAAAAGGACCTCACCGGCATCACAGCCCATGGGACACCACTCAGCCCCAGTACGGCAGTGCCTCCGAGTAGGTTCAAGACCATAAGGCTCCATAACCGGATGAGGCATCCCTCGTAGCGGTTCCTAAACCCCCGAGGTGGTTCAGAAGGACCTCGCCGGCATCGCGGCCCATGGGACACTACTCGGCCCCGGCACGGTGGTGCCTCCGAGTAGGTTCAAGACCCTAAGGCACCGTAACCGAACGAGGTGCCCCTCGTAGCGGTTCCTAAACCCCCGAGGTGGTTCAAAAGGACCTCGTCGGCATCGTGGCCCATGGGACACCACTCGGTCCTGGCACAGCGGTGACCCCGAGTAGGTTCGAGACCCTAAGGCTCTGTAACCGGATGAGTCATCCCTCGCAGCGGTTCCTAAACCCCCGAGATGGTTCAAAAGGACCTCGTCGGCATCACGGCCCATGGGACACCACTCGGTCCCAGCACGACGGTTCCCCCGAGTAGGTTCGAGACCCTAAGGCTCTGTAACCGGATGAGTTGCCCCTCGCTGTGGTTCCTAAATCCTTGAGGTGGTTCAAAAGGAACCTGATGACTCTCAGCTCTCAGGTCACCCTCCAGGGTCTAAGAGGCTTCTAATAGCCGCAATTTTGCCTTGGCAGCTCCAAGTCTACCTCAATGGTTAAGGGCCAATTGATTGGCGGGCACCCGTTCCCGTCCCAATGCCAGCCTTAGGCTCTTGCCCTGACCTATTTGGTTAGCCTCGCCCCGGCCACCCCATCTCAGACTTAGCCTCGGCGTGCGAGTCCCCAAGATGGATCAAGGCCAGAGCTCGTCGACGCTATGGCTAAAGGGACGCTGCTCAGTTCCATGCCATCCCCAACGGACTTCGCCCGCCAGAATGGCCCTCAGAGTTAACCTCCAAGGACGCTTCCTCAAATCTTATAGCCCAATGCCTGTTTAAGCTGTTTCACTGAGTTCACCCGCAAATGCCTAGGATACTCTTAAAAACCATTCAGAGTCATCTGGGTTCTCCCTCATAGCCAGCGGTTGGTTGAGTTACTTGCCTGGTCAGGGACCAGATGATTCGAGAGTTTAGTTGGCAATCTGGGTTCTCCCTCTCCGTCCTCTTCCTCCTTCGCTGATTCTTCACCAAGACCCCCAGGTTGGATCTTCTTAAGGTCGGAGCTGCTAACGTTGAGGGCCGCAGACATCTTAGCCTTGCAAAGTTCAAAGCCCATCATATAGGCGTTGAAGCTGGCCTCGGTGACCTCCTCCTCGAACTCTGCCGAAACTTTAAAATTGGTAACGACGTTGGTCACTTTAGCCTCAACCTCCCGGACTTGTGCCTCCGCCCTGGCCTCGGCCTCACAGATTCATGTTTCGGCCCTGGCCTTGGCCTCCCTAGCATGCGCCTCGGCCTTCCAGGCCCTGCCTTCTGCCTCCTCGGTGCGGGCGCTAGCCTTGTGAGCATGGGCCACCGCCCCGGCCCGCTCATGGCTTGCATCGACCACCACTCTCTCTACCGCGGTGGCCCTTTCCATTGTGGCCCGGACCTCGTCCATGGCTGTGTTGGCATGGCCCTCCGATAGCTGGAGCTGGTGGGTCAGCTCCTCGATCCTCTTGCTGGCCGACTCCAGCCTGGCCGATGTCAGTGCCAGCTTAGCCTCGGCCGCGGAGGCTTGGTTGCTCTCGACCCCGGCCCGGCTCTCCGTCTCCCTCACCTGGCTGCTCAGATCCTCCTCCCGAGCCTTGGCCTCCTCCTGCTACCGAGAAAGCCTCTCGAACAGCGCCCAACTCTGCTCCTTGTACTTGTCGACCTACCTGAGAGTGCGTGCGAGCGCCTCTCCTGTGTGGGTTGCTGCCGCGCGAAGGGAAAAGGCCCCATTGGCAAGCTGTATCAAAAAAATTTGTCAACCACAGGTCAACCGAGGTATGTTAAAAAGGGACTACGTTTGGAAGATTACCTAGAGTATGTTTACCATCACCATGTCTAGGACGACGGCATGGGACTGTCGCCCCATTTCCTCGTCGGTCGCCGACGTCCGTGCCTGGGACAGGAGGACGGCGGCCCGCGCCGCGTCCTCCATGGTGAGAAGCTTGGGCGCTAGCCGCGCTGGCCCCCCCAGTGCCTCATCAACTGGCTGCCGTTCCGGGCAATGCGCAGATCGGCAAGACGAGCTCCCCGGCTCGGCCTGTACTCGCAGGTCCTCCTCGCCCCGGCATTGGAGCTTCTGACAGCGACCACCCCCTCTCCGGTTATAGGGGGCGTCTTCTCCCTCCCCAGCTCAGCGGTAGCCGGAGGGCTTCTAACATCCGCAGCCTGCCCCGCCTCGGCTAAATCGGCGGTGGCAAGGACTTCCTCCTCGGGATCTACACCACCACGACGATCTGGGTGGTGGCAGGGATCTCCCCATCTTCTGTCTCGTCCTCGGCCGGGCCGGGGACTGCCTCCTCAATTGGCACATCCTTGGTCGGCTCTTCCATAGACACATGGGTTGCAGGGACCTCTGGGATCTCGGCCAGCTCAGCGCTGGCTCCTCTCCGCGCCCTCTTGGCTGGCCTCGCCTGCTCGCCGGCCGCCCGCTTCTTTTGGTGTGCGAGGGCCTCAAATCTCTCCACAGGAATCTTCATTGCTGCACAAGAAACGTACATTATTACCCAAAAAAAAAAGAGAAGAGGAAGGATAAGGCGATGGATGACAAAAGGAAAAAGAGCAACACCCAACTGAGGGCGAGAGGAATGGGTTTCTGTGCTCACCGATTGCCGGGGCCAGCTAGCCTCATACAAGTTCTCCTCAGACAGGAGATCCTTGTAGGAGGGAATCTCGGAGGACGAGAAGTGGTGGAAGAGTTCTCCGTCCTTATCACTCACAGCCAAGTGGCGGAGTCAACTACGCCGACACTAACCTATACCTATTCAAAAGATTCAAGAAAAAGGAGTGGAAAGGAAGCCGCAGCCCACACCGAAAGAACTATTCGTACAGAGCGACCCGACCCGAAAGGATGGAGGTCACTCTGTCCTCAGGTCCTGGCGCGGACATATGGATGAAATCAGGAACCCTATACATGACCCTAAGGGCTTCTACTTCTTCGGGTCATGGTGGAAGTAATCCCCCCTGGCCCCGCCGGGTTAAGGCTGACCGCTGGAGGAGATGCTGGATGACAGAAAGAAATGGGAACTGCTCTCACCGAGGGTTGGTCGCTCGCCCTCGGCCGGTCGCGGATTATGACCCCGCCTAACGGCTGGGGCACTTGGCTAACAGTCGAGATTTGGTCCTCACCGGGGAAGGAGACGACTCTACTACTGGCCTCTTATCCTCCCTAATGGCCCTACGGTCCATGGGTCAAGGGTGAATGATGAAAAATGGAGACTAACCTGAAAGTTGGGAAGAAGGCGAAGGTTGGGGGTCTCGGTTTGCAGGGAAGCTTAAAGAGGAAGAAAGCAGGAAGCAATTGCAACGTAAATCTCTCCTCCAAACCCGCGGAGCACCTTTTGTAGTCTAATTTCAAATCGCATCGCCCGAGAATGCGCCGCGTGGCTTTCACCCATTGCGCCGGGTTCTTAGGCGCCGACCATTTCACCCATGCCCGAGGCGCGCTGCCTTGGTTCTGCCGAGGAGCGGGATCTCCGGCCAATAGCACTGTTTGGAAAGTGGGGAGGCAATGATGGCGCCTACTTTTCTCCCATCAAGACGACCGGAGCCGACGTCAGCACCTACCTACCGCATGATTACGAAAGATTTTTGAAGTGACATCGCCTCGGGAAGACGCATCGATTCACCAGACCATTGAAGGCGCCCATAACGGGTTATTAATTTTTGAATTCTCGCACCCCTTTCACCCAAAGGATGGCTGGCGCATGGCCCTTCGCGCTCAGGAGGGGGGGCATCTGATGTGGCTAATGATGTAGCCAATAAAGCCACAGGGTAATCATGGTAAATCTACCACGTGGCACAAGCACATCCCGTCGGCCCCAGCGTCTTGAATCAGCCGAGGCGGCCCCGACTCTTCAAGTCGGCCCCGTCCGCCCCGGCATTTCCGAATCAGCCGAGGTGGCCCCGACTCTTCAAGTTGGCCCCGTCCGCCCCGGCATCTTCAAATCAGCTGAGGCGGCCCCGACTCTTCAAGTCGGCCCCGTCCGCCCCGGCGTCTTCAAATCAACCGAGGCGGCCCCGACTCATCAAGTCAGCCCCATCCACCCTGGCGTCTCCGAATCAGCCGAGGCAGCCCCGACTCTTCAAGTCGGCCCCGTCCGCCCTGGCGTCTTCAAATTGGTTGAGGAGGCCCCGACTCTTCAAGTCGGCCCCGTCTGCCCTGGCATCTTCAAATCAGCCGAGGCGGCCCTAACTTGTCATGTCAGTCCCATCCGCCCCGGTGTCTTCAAATCAGCCGAGGTGGCCCCGACTCGTCAAGTCGGCCCGTCCACCCCGGTGTCTCCGAATCAGCTGAGGTGGCTCTGACTCTTCAAGTCAGCCCCGTCCACCCCGGCGTCTTCAAATCGGCCGAGGCGGCCCCGACCTCCTCAGGTCGGCCCCACGTCTGCCAGAACCATCAACTTTCTGACCAGCGCTGCCTGACAAAATCAGGCCCGTCTATCGCAGGACCACGCTATCGATGGGACCAGGCCCACCTACCAGCTGACTCCGCCATCTGATGGGACTTGGCCCACCAACCACTGGCTTCCTTCTTCGATAGGACAGGACCCACCAATCAGCCCAAATTCACGTAACCCCTACATGCCCCACGGACATCCCCCCTCACAGAATTCTGCGTGGCCAATCTCCATGCAAATCTCAACCGCCTATAAAAGGGTGAGCCCATTGAAGATTTAGGTATGCAAAAATAAGCACCCTCTCACTCTACTATCCTAGGGAAGCTCTATCTCTCAAGAGCTTTCTCTGCCCCGAAGAGCTCTCGGTAGCTCTTTCTCAACTGTGACCTCGATCACTGACTTGGAGGTCAGAGGGTCCCTACCGGAGAACCCTTCCGGTCCCGGAACTTCTTGCAGGTCGTCCAGCTAGGCGAGGATTTCATCGGCGACCAAACCAATTTTTCCAACGCTCAACTCCGGCGATCGGGCATCATCACATACTATGCTTCCTCTAACCAGTTCGATACTTAGAGGCAGCATGCTTTTGTTGTTCTTTTGCTCTTGAATGCAACATGAAGATGTCAACCCGGAAGTGCCATGATTTCATATAGTTTATAAATAATTTTGCAAGATACTTTGATCTTGTTGCTGTGATCTCATGTGAGGTAGTGTGCGTTTGCCCTTCTTTAGAGTTTAAACTTGCTTGTAAGTAATTATGCACGTTAACTTCTAGAAAATAGAGATTATATCATTTTATTGTGTAGTATGTTTGACAAGTAGAATCACAGCTAAAAAAACAATCAATTATAAAAATAAATACATAAAAAAATGCTATTTTTTCCACATAGCCTGTCAAATGCTTCGAGATGTATGGAAGAGTTCTGTAAAATGGGCCATCTTATTCAATGTCATAACCGATGATGGTGAGTCTCTTCGATTGCTAGTGTTATTGAAAGCTTTGTTTACTCTGATATGGAATGGTTTAAGATGGATCTCAATGTGGCTAGTGGAGTCAAACCCAACCAATGATGAAGATTATCTGATAAAGCTGATGAGATCATGCCTGATCAACGATGGTGATCATCTTTCTGAAGCCACACTTAGCCATCCGGGCAGATTCTCTAGCCGGCCATTCGGGTAGGACCTTGATTCGACCATCCGAGCAAAGCCTTCAGTCAGCCATTCATGCATGACCCCGACTCAGTCACCTGAGTAGAGCCTTCAGCCGATCGCCTAGCAAGATCCCTTGTGGGGACCGCTTGTATGGCCCAGCCAGCCACTCAGACTATTCGTACGATCTTCCACAATCCAAAATCTTAACGAAAATGCGACATGAGAGACAGATCTAGTGACTGCTCAGATTTGATATAGCCCACCAACCATGCTATGGCTACCCATATCTGACGGGACCTGGTCCACCAAACTTTGCTATGGTAACCTATATTTGATGGGACCTGGTTCACCAACCCTGCTACGGTCACCGATATTTGACGAGACCTGGCTCACCAACTTTGTTGTGGTCACCCATATTTGACGGGACCTAGCCTACCAACTCTGACATACCATAACGAAGGCAAACCATGCCTTACCGCACATGCTCTGACAGGTTATTACGCCTCGAGTCTCACAAATATCTATAAAATAGATAAGAGGGACCTTCGACTAGGTACGATGCCCAAACTCATATATGCTCACATAGAGCATTTCCCTCTAAGACCCTCAAGCTTTCCTTCAAGCTCACGACTGTTGCCCAGAGCACTAACTTCAGTGTTGGAGTGTCCACACCATAATCACCGGCCCCCAGGGACTTTTTGCAGGCTCCCGATCGGAGTGCAGCCCACCGAAAGATCCCTGCTCCATCGAAGAAGGTGATCGAACGCTTACCAATGATCAAGGAAGGGATTTAGCATCAACAGATTAGCATGCCAGGTAAGGAGGAAGAAGAAAGAAAGATTAGAAGAACCAAGCTACAGATCTTTATCCCCTCTAAATAAACAATGATGGTAACGTGCGCTCGAGAAGCCTCCACCTACCGTGTGGGAGAGTTTTCCTAGCAGATCGAGCAGTAGGAGGCTAGCCTCCTTGCTCCACTATTGCCACCACCTTAGATCACCCAATTGGACCAGCTTGCCATCCTCACCCATCAAGTCTAGGCATTGGTGTCAGCGGTTCAGGAGCTGCAGGAGCAGCACTCTGTGACCATATAGCATCAGCCAAGGCCCCTCTCGCCTCATGCGACTGTTGTGCAGGCTAGCCGACCTTACCAGAGCACTGCTGCCACACCTTACCAGAGCACTGCCGCCATGAGGCCCCTAAGAGGCCTTGATCTCTCGCTCACTGTCCAAGCAGCCCTTCTTTCGGTGGCGACACGAGAAGGAGCCTAAACGAGGGTACCGACACCAATGTCACCCTCTTCCTGTTCATCCCCTGAGTCATCAGAGAGGGGTCCACTGACAAGCACATCAACCACAGGGTGGATCGATGACTTGATGAGTACCATCGCCGATTGGAAGAGCTCAGCCGCAAACTTACCAACTAGCCGGAGGTAGACTATGATAGCCATCCTTCCCTCACCCATTGTATCATGGAGGAACCGGTCCCTTTTCAATTCTGCCTCCCCTAGCTAGACCTGTACGATGGCACCACGAATCCGCTTGATCACCTTGAGAGCTACAAGGCTCTCATGCAAGTCCAAGGGGCAATCAATGCCCTCCTTTGCATCATGTTGACCCATTATTGATTTTGATGATTAATAAAGGAATTGAGTATATTCATTGTGTTACTAATAAATTTAACAAGTGTTTCAGGGCTTAAAAATATTTGTTTAATCAAAAGGCATCAAGAAACGTGTTTTAAATCAGTGCGAAAGGTAAGTTTCAAAATTCAGAGCCTGGAGTCGACACCTAGAAAGTCTAGAGCCGATCCCATGGCCAATCAAATGTCTTTCTGATTTTTAATACGGTCCAGAGCCGACACCCAGAGTTTCAGAGCCGACACCTAGAGTTTCGGAGTCGACACTTACAGTGTTTGGAGCCAACTCCGACACGGAGATAGACGCATGATTTTTGACTACCTTGGAGCCGACACTTACAGTCTTTTGGAGCCGACACCTGAACATGGCGAGCCGACACTTACTTTTTGGAGCCGACTCCTCAACGAGCTCAGAACTTTCTATTTTGGATACACGACTTGGAGCCGACACCTGAAAAGTTAGAGCCGACTCCAACCTGTCAGGAACGGATTTTTAAATTGCCAGATCAGCTCAAACGGTAATATTTTCTTTACCTAACCCCTAACGGCTATATTTTATGTATGGAAAAAACTTTCCAGGTGCATTCCAACGGCTAGTTTCACACCCAAAAATGGATTAAACGTAACCTATAAAAGGGGGAAGAGCGTTCGTTTGAAAAAAGTGAGAGAAAAGAAAAACGGAAAATATAGAGAAATCATATTGAAAAAATCCGAGAGGTCTTAAGCAAGAAATCAAGAGAAAGAATCCACGTTCAAGGTCTTTGTTGACCCAATTATTGATTTTGATGATTAATAAAGGAATTGAGTATATTTACTTGATTACTAATAAATTTGACAGTGTTTCAAGAGTTAAAAATATTTGATCGATATAAAGGTATTAAGAAACTTGTTTTGAATCAATTGCAAATCATAAGTTTCAAAGTTTCAGGACCTGGAGTCGACACCTAGAAATCCTGGAGCCGACCCCATGGCCAGTCAAATATTCTTCTGATTTTTTGATACGATCTGGAGCCGACACCTAGAGTTTCGGAGCCGACACCTAGGGTTCAGAGTCGACACTTATAGTGTCTGGAGCCGACTCCGATGCGGGGACAAAACGCTTATTTTTTTAGCATATTGGAGCCGACACACACAGACTTTTGGAGCCGATACCTGACGATGGTGAGCCGACACATAACTTTTGTGGAGCCGACTCCTCGACGAACTCAGAACTTTCTATTTTTGGATAAACGACTTGGAGCCGACACCTGAAAAGTTGGAGCCGACTCCAACCTGTCTGGGATGAAATTTTAAAATGTTAGATCAGCTCTAACGGTAATATTTCCTTTTTACCTAACTTCTAATGGATATATTTGTTTTTAGGTACACTCTAATGGCTAGTTTCTCCCAAAAATAGATTAAACAAAATCTATAAAAGGGGGAAGTGCGTTCGTTTGAAAAATAGAAAAAGGGGGAAAAAACAAAAAATAGAGAGAATATTCAAATCAAAAATCTGAGAAGTCTTGAGCCTGAAATCCAAGAGAGAAGTATTCAAATTCAAATCCTTCCACTCCAAAAAGCTCAAAGAGGAATCCAAGGCATTCAAACTTGAAAAATCGAAGGATTCTCAAAAAGGAAGAAGAAACTCTGTTTTTGAAGATTTTCCAACTTTTCATCTGCAACATTTGCAACGAGTCAAAGCTGAGGCCTGATTCAACATCTCCAAAGAGAAGAGGAAAAGAAGAAAAGAAGAAAAGCTCAAATTCAATCTATTTCAAACAGGCTTTTCTAACCCTATTCATTTATTTTTGAATATTTGCTCATTTGAGGAGCTTTGTATTATTGAAAAATACTATTCTTTCTTGTTTATGCTAGTTCTATCAAGGGGATTGAACTAGTGGAGGTTATATACCTCGGGTCAAGCTAGATTAGCTTGAGTTTTGGGTTTTGTGTTGGTGAGCCCGGAAAATCGGCTGGGTTCGTGTGATTCCTGGAAAACAATAAGTTCTGAGTTGTGATCTTGGAAAACAACTCGACTGTAATCAAGAGGATTATAGTGTGGACCCAAGTGAGTCTTGGGAGTGGACGTAGGTGTTGGATTCACTGAACCACTATAAAATCTTTGTGTTTGCCGTGCTTCGATTNGACCAGGTGTCGGACTGAGTAATTGGTTGTTTCAGATCTAAATTAATTCCAAAATTTTGGGCTTAAAATTGAATTCATGTCATCCTGACACACTAACCCAAAACAAGATTTCTTTTTGGCTTTAATTTTGCATGAGCGATCCATGCGGGATCCAGCGGTGGAGACACGGTCAAACGCAGCGATAATGCTCTCGGTGGCTGCCATGGTCGAGTGGGTAGCTGGCAGAGCGTGAGGATGGGGGATCTCGGCGCGTGACAAAGCCAACGTTGGTAGGGACCCAGCTTTGTAGCTATCATTGAATGCGATGGGAGTTCCATGATTGAGAGACTACAGTGCCACGAAATAGATGTTTTGGCACTCGGTATTCACAAACCATTGGGCTCTTTTGTAGTCTAAAAAAGAAAAATCAAAATCAAACTCTGATGACGTTGAATCGAGATTATTATTATTTTGAAAACAGCATTGCGCATTATTGATTGGTTTGAGATTTTGGATGGTTTACTCTGACAACTTGCGCCTTAGATGGCCTTGACGTTGACAACCACAAATGCTATCATCATCGCTGGCGTTAACACTTCATTCTATTGGTTGTATTAGGATTAGGCTTGCATTCACCCGTGTTTAGTTGGGAACACAACGATATTTCGTCGAATGGTTTAGTTCTCATAAGAAGTTTAAAAAATCATGGAGCTTCCATCGAACGTTTCAAGAAATTTTTTTCTTGCAAGGGAACGCCTGCATTTTATTTTCTAAAAATTAAAAAAGTTCTAATGTCAAATAAAAATGGCAGGCAATAAAACTTATCTCTAAGCTCTGATCTATTAACTGTCATTACTCTTCTTTACAGAAAAGGATAAGCGACTTCACCTGCTATCTGCTATATATCTTCGAACCTCGGTAGGACCGATCTATCTCCGTACCTCAACAGGATTAAGCCATCTCCGTACCTTGGTTGGATCGTCCTCATCTTTTCAACTTAAGTGCCATTGCTACTTCAAACCACGCTGGATATCTCAGAGGATGAACCATCCCGATCATAGGATTTTCGGAGTAAGCTTTCCAAAACAGAAACGGGAACTAAATACAGCACTTCGTCCATGATCAACGGGATTTCAAATTTTTGATAAGCGTCTGTTAGCTTCATCAACTACCAATCCCCGTAACCGACAGAATTTCGCCTTATTGGATGACAACTCTCTAGAAAGCATCCAAAAAAATCAGGTAACTGCTTACCTTCTCGGCAACACACAATACTAAGTCCTAGATTTCTAAGGCAATTCTAAGTCCTCACAATCTAAGCAAGGCCATTTGCTCTTCAGAAACCTTTTCTGGGGCATCATTCTGCAACAACCTTCTTCCCTTATCTACTTGCCGAGGATTTTCACTGACTTGGGCATCGGATGGTCTTCTGCAGAGACCATCCCCTGTGACTCCTGCATGAAGACTATCTTGCAGATACATCCAAATGGGAGAATGCTACCTGTATCCCGATGTGCATCATCCCCAGGCCAGAGAATGGAAATCAGCAACAATAGATTAGTGCTGAAGGAAGGGCCTCAAGTTCCATTAAACTTGAAACCAAGGAGAAAAGATTCAAGCAAGAAGGACGCACCCTCAATAGCCAATCGTAAGAGAGCAATCTTTGATGCTCCAGATTAGGCTACTTCCCAGAAGCCTGACCCCACAATTAATACAGCTTCTTCACAACTGCCATCAACCGAGGATCCGCCATTATCCGCGGCCCTCGTCACCTAGGACCAGTTTAGCACACTAGTCCAACAAGTTCAAGCCCTGATGTAGTTGGTGTAGGGCCGCCATGGAGTCCCTCCACCAGCTGCACGTGCTTAGCAGCACTTTGGTGGAGTAGCTTGTTGGGAATTGTATCCTAAAGCCAATCATTTGATGATTGTGCTAATGTAAATTGTATATAAATTGATATATTAATAAATGTTATTTGGCAGTTTATTCATTACAAGAACATCTTCTTAAAACTCCTAATAGTATAAAGCCCTCAGAATCTTCCTTCACGATAAAGGAGGATTTATCTTTGAAAGTCCTTAAAAGAGTTCGCAACCAAATGATATACTATGACAGGGCCATAGTACTATTAATTATAGGACGTTGTATATCATATTTGTTGGTTATCCTCTTAACCAAGGAGTGTAGAGACACTAGTATGACATACAGGTGAAAGTGTAGGAGTATTTTCACCGAACGTGACTCATTTCCGGATATTCTACTGTCAAGAGTTAATCCGAGAAGATATGGGTATAAGTATCCTTTAGACCTGAAGATCACAACCGGTGACTTGCAAGCAACTCATTGTACTTAGGTGCCGGACCACCTGGATTTCTAATCCAACTACGAAAGGTTATTGGGTGCAGTCAAGTACTTGTGATAGTTAGTTGTAGATCGAGATAGAATTTGATCTATTCCGTTAAAAGAAGAAATGCTTGTGTTTCAATTTAGCAAGACCTTGGCCAAGGCACTTCATGTGAAAGTCACATGATCACTAAAATTGAAATCACTTTATGGATTCGCTGTTTAGAGTTGACAGGCTCTTAAGCCATCCTTAGCATTTGTGGTCAAGAGGATGAATTATATGGTAACTGTTTCTTAGGGTTCTTGGAGTTTGCTCGGCAACTCTTCGACCTATCCGGACATCGGGTTCCATTGCTAGATGGGCACATCGATTAGTATAGAAAGTTGTTCTATGCTACCGGCTTAGGTTTGAACCTAGAGAGTCACATGCATAGAAGTTTCCTAGAATGATCTATTTGCTGATCACGATTGAGAATCGTATATGATTTAATTAATCAATTTGATTGATTGAATTATCTCAATTGGGTTAAGTACAAGTGAATAAGATTCAATTTGTTTTAAGTCTATTAGAAGGACTAATCAATTTCAAATATGATTTGAAATTAGACTTGATTTGGATTTAAATAGATTCAGGACTAGCCAAATTTGATTTGGGCTAGGACCATGATCTATGTGGGTTCAGTCCAATAAATTCAGATCAGATTAAACCATCACCTGAACCCAAACCTCTCGCATAAGTATCTCACATGATGAGATAACTAATGTCTGAGAGATTAAATTCTCATTTAGAATTTAATGTATTAATTTAATCCTCTCCAAGCCATTTTCATTGGAATTCTAAATGTTAGAATTAAAGTGGAATTAATGTGCCTCTTTGAATCAACCAGGCAATGAAATTCTAAGTGTTAGAATTCACATCTCTTTAGTTCTCACCGACGTCGGAATTAACAAAACGCCATGTCTCCTTGGTTTTCACCGAACGTCGGAATTAATCAAGCGTCGCGGCTCTTTGGTTCGGCGTCTCTTTGCTTTTTGCCAAACGACGAAATTCTTAATGTCAGAATTCAATGGCAGGCTGAAATGAGACTATAATAGAGCACATCCCTCACCAGATTACACAGAACAACAACACATGACATGTCGTAGATTGTAATTCTAAAAAGGTTAGAAAGAAAATCCTGGTGATTCTGGTGTTAGCAAAAGCTTGGTGGATCTTGGAGGAAGATTCAAGTGGAAGGATTCAAGATCAGCAAAGTCATTTTTCCGCGAGCTAGCACTCTCGAAAATTTGATCATTCAGGGCTTCGCGTGGACAATACTAGAGGCTGGACGATTGAACGCTGCAGAGTAAAAAAGGATTTACCAACTACCCTTAAGGTAAGTGATATGATCCCAAACCTTAAGGTATGATTCAAGGCAAGAAGTACGACTTCTTATGTTGAGGATCAAGATATGATCTTGATGATTATTTATATGCATATTTTAGATCAAGAGATCCTATATAAGGCAAAGATATGATCTTGATGCATATTAGATAGATTAATATGTATCTTTTAGCTTCCGCATTAATAATAGTTATCAAATTTTAAAAATATGCATGCCTCTAAGTTTATTTCTCCCTACATAGCTGCCCTAGCTTAACTGACAGCTCCTCCACTCAACCCACTTAAGGCCACGAGCCATCCACGATAACCCGGCCATGAGGAAGAAGTTGAACCTGCACCGCAGAAGAGCGAAGATAGGAGTTTAAATCGGTCCTGCCAAACTCGCTCCTTGTCTCTGATCTTCTCGAGCCATGATTCGACGCTGCAGTCGTAATCTCCCTACCCAGCCTCTTTGACTCATCGGAATGAGGGGGTGGAGCGGCAACTTCAAGAGATGCGCCAAGAAATAGATGCCATCAAGCACGCGTCCCATCCACAGCCACGGGTGGAGCAGGACCCATCCTTTACCAAAAAGATCATGAAGGAGGTGGTCTCATATCACGTCAAGCTTCAGGCAATCGAGCCATACAACAGGACCACCGACCCTGATGACTACCTGAGCAGCTTCCGATCCATCATGATGTTCCACAGGGCATCTAATACGATCTTATGTCGGGCCTTTTCCTCTACTCTAAGGGGGCCCACCAGGATATGGTTCGGCACCCTAAAGCCAAATTCCATCAACTCCTTCGATGAACTGGGCTGCTCATTCAGCAGCTAGTTCGTTAGTAGCTGCCACCACCGACGGAGATTCAACTCCCTTTTTAAAGTTAGGCAATGAGAGGGGGAGTCCCTAAGAGTTTTCTTGACCATTTTAATGCGGCCATGCTGAAAGTTGACCACCTCAACCATGAAGTGGCCATGTCCGCCTTAGCGAGCGGAGTATCAAAGGAGAAAGACTTTTACCTCGCCATGAAAGTCAACTACCACAAAAGCCTGTCCAATATGATGGCTCTGGCAGATAAATACACCAGAGTTGAAGAATCCTAAAGGTCGGCTCGAGCCGAGCAATCCAAGAAAAAGGAAAGAAGAGCTTGAAAAAGAGCCGACTGGCTCGCCCTGCGAGCCCGCCTCATCGCCAAAGGGCCCCACCACCAAGACAACGCACCAGAAGCTCAGCGCGGAGGTTCAAACAATACACTCCCCTTGCCACGCAGCGAGCCCACATCCTAATGGAGATTGAGCGCTAGCTTCCTCAACCAGGGCATCTCCAAGGAAACTAGGCTCAGAGAGATATGATAAAATACTGCTGGTATCACCGTGACTACGATCACGATATCGAGGAGTGTTGGCAGCTGAAGGACGAAATTGATCAGCTCATTCGTCGAGGGAGACTGGAGCGATACAGAAGGGCCCCTGAAGAAGACAACAGAGTAGAACGTCCACCTGTGCTTCAATAACAACCCCTGCCAAACCCACTGATGGCTGGTAATGTTAATATAATTACCATAATCGGCTCCTCTCAGGGTCGGCCAAACAAAGAGGAGAACCTGCCTAAAAGGATCCAGTGCAAGGGGCTCACCTTTTCAAATGAAGATCTCCAAGGGATACAGTATCCCAGAACATGGAACTCGGATAACCTCTGACATATTAACAGTGAAGTATGCCTAAACCGAGCCATTTTGCTTGTTGTAACAGAAAAATTTGCTCCAATTTGCATATTTATTCTTTGAATAATCATCTTTTTGAGATAATGATGTAAGGAAGGACTTACCCGAACACCGACCCCATGGGTCAAGTAATTTTTTCCGTACCTTGGTTGGTCCAAGTAAAAATTTTCTCCTAACCTTAGCAAGGCCGAGCGATTTTCTCCGTACCTTGGCTGAGCCAAGTAAAAAAAATTTCTCCTAACCTCAATAGGGCCAAGCAAATTTCTCCGTACCTTAGCTGGGTCAAGTAAAAATATTCTTCGAACCTCGGTAGGGCCAAGCAATTTTCTCCATACCTTGGCTGGGTCAAGTAAAATATTCTCCAAACCTCGGCAGGGCTGAGCAACTTTCTTTGTACCTTGGCTGGGCCAAGTAAAAAAATTTGTCCGAATCTCGGCAAGGCCGAGTGATTTTCTTCATACCTTGGTTGGGTCAAGTAAAAATATTCTCCGAACCTCGATAGGGCCAAGCAATTTTCTCCATACCTTGGCTAGGCCAAATAAAAATTTCTCCAAACCTTGGCACGGTTGAGCCTTCTTCGTACCTTAGCTGGGCCAAGTAAAAATTTTTCCAAACCTTGGCACGGTCGAACTTTCTCTATATAAGTAAAAATATTCTTCAAACCTCGATAGAGCCAAGCAATTTTCTTCATACCTTAGCTGGGCCAAGTAAAATATTCTCCAAACCTCGACAGGGCCAAGCAACTTTCTCCGTACCTTGGCTAGGCCAAGTAAAAAATTCTCTGAACCTCGCACAATTTTTTTAATACTTTGACTAGACCAAGTAAAATATTCTTCGAATCTCGGCAGGTCCGAGCAACTTTCTCCGTACCTTGGCTGGGCCAAGTAAGAATATTCTTCAAACCTCGGCAGGGCCGAGCAATTTTTTTTATACCTTGGCTGGGCCAAGTAAAATATTCTTTGAACCACAGCAGGGCCAAGCAATTTTCTCCATACCTTAGCTGAGCCAAATAAAAATTTCTCTGAATCTCAATACGATCAAATTTTTCTTCAAGCCATGCCGGATGTTTTGGAGGATGAACCACCCCGATCGTGAGTAAGCTTCCCAAAATAGAAACAAGAACCAAATACAGCATTTCATCCATGATCAATGGGATTTCAAATTTTTTATAATGTGTTCGTCAGCTTTATCAACTGAAAATCTTCGTAATCGATGGGATTTTAACCTTATCGGATGCCAACTCCCTAAAACGCACTCGAAAGATTAGGTAACTGCTTACTTTTTCAGCAACGCACAAATACTAAGTCTCAGGACTCCTCAGGTATGGATCTCTAAGGCAATTCTAAGTCCTCACAATCTAAGCAGAGGCCATTTGCTCTCCAGAAATCTTTTCTGGAGCATCCTTTTGCTGCAACAATCTTCTCCCCTCATCTGTTTGCTAAGAATTTTCATTGATTTGGGCATCGGAGGATCTTCCATGGGGATCACCTTCTGTGACTTTTGTGTGAGGATTGTCTTGTAAGTCCATCCGGATGAAAGAGTGCTATCTGGATCCCAACATGCATTGTTCCAAACCAAAGAACAAAAATCAGCAGCAACAAGTCCAATACCTAATGCCTAACTCCGAGAGTAGGTAGGGCTGGAATGTTGATATAAGTTGGTATGCATCTTAAAATAAACAAATATGAATGAATATTTGATAAAAGACTCCAAAAAATTTTAGAGAGAGAAATTAGTCTTGTAGGCCCGGGCTTGGCTCAGGCCTGAATTGAATTCGACTCAATTTATATTAAAAAAAAAGTAGCAGAAATATCCTACCAAACACTTAAGAGGTCCAAGGAAGGAGTACTATATGTTTTTGCCCTCCAAAACTAAGAATAATGGCTATATTGACGTCCGTTACCTTGAGTGCATGCTTGTTAGGAGGAAGAAGGTCATCTACGCTGCATGCGGGCACATCCGGCCACATTCACATGGTTCCCCAACTAATCATCAAAGGCCTTTCTTTCATTATTTAATATCCTTCAAAACAATTTGGTCTAATCAGTTGGCAAATCAAAAAATTTATATCGAAAGTGACGAAGAGTTAGGCTATGTTTGATATGGAGGATAAGGAGGGATATCCGGATATTCCTTCTTCTCCTCAAAAGCTATAACTAGAGGATAATTCTGAAAAAGTTTAACAAAGAATATCTGGTTATCTTCTGAACTTATTCCCTAGGAAACCCAGAAATAACTAGACTTATTCCTTTGATGGCAAAGCTGTTATTTAAAAAAGATGGTTATCTCTTGAGCTATTCCTGAATAAATGCTATCATGTACATTATCTAGAGATAGCTTTTTATGAATCAAACACTACCTTAGAAGCCGACCATGCATGGAGTGGACCACGCTAAAACGAAGCAGCTCGGCTGTCTTTGCTACGTTTGAGCCATAATTAATCAGCGCCAATAATTAATTACGGCTCAGCTATCATATTTTTTTAATTATTTTTTCAATGATCAAAAGCTATCATTCCATCCATTGAACACCCATCAATCAGTCCATGCCTTCTCAACTTTATCAATGCTTTTATGTTCTTAAACTTCTTGTTAATTATGATATCATCTACATTAGTTTGAAGTATGGTAGAAAAAACATGTAATTATACACAAATGCTACTATGTGCGTGCAGTAATTTTAGCAGTCATGTGAGTATATATATATATATATATATAGCCTTGTTTTTAGCCAAAGGTAATTAATCGGCGGTCTATGAAGAGCTAGATACGTTCTTTGTTTTTCATGTTTAAATTTTGAAAGAAAATTATAGAGACTAAGAAATATTTGTTACACATGCATGTTCTATGACTTGATTCAATATCTCCTCTCTATATTCTAAGTTTGTTAAATACTTGGTATAAGAATCCAAGGGAGCTCACTTTTCATTGGAACACCAAAATCCTTACTATCTTTAAAAAAATAAAAAAATTAAGAAAGTACACCTCTTGAAATTAAATATAAAATTACTAAATTGTGTAAATAAAAATATTATATTTAAAAATAATCATTCATATTACATCCACGTAAATATACATGCCAAACTCTAATTTGATAAAAGAAAATAGTTTTTTTTCAAAAAATAAAATAGCTTCAAACCATTCAAATTACATCTCACATACAAGTATATGCATAAGTCTAATTTGATGAATGAAAAGAGGTTTTTTAGAAAAAATAATACAGTTGACCTTTTACATAAGGCACCTTGGTTGCTTTGCTGTTGAAGTATTTTTTGGCCTTCAAATATGATAAAATGTCAAATCTAGTCAAGTTTCGATTTAAATATTAAAAAACTGATATTAATGATCCAAATCATTAAATGTGATCAATCACTTTTAAAATATTTACCCACATAAAAATATATGATTTGGAGATCTAGCCTGAGAATAAAGAGATCAAAAGCATGCATTATTTTATATTATTTTGGTTGTTCAATTTTTTTTTGACTATTAGATGCATAGATCATATGGGTTTTCAAATCATATGAGTTTTAGTTTGTAAGTATTTTGCAGATAGTAAATTATATTTAATGATCCAGATCATCAATGCAAGATTCCTATTATTTAAATTTAGATCTAACGAGACCATATTGGAAATCTCTTTGAGTGTAGATCCTTTCACAACCCTTTCTTGCATCCATGTTGAGTAGATCCTATATTATGGGAATATGTTGAATCAATTTATTACCTTATGCTTAAGGCTACGACTTGAGACTCTTTCTACCAAGTGGGTTGAGGATTAAAATATTTCCTCCCTTTCCCTATTATGTTTTAAGAATTTGTGAACCAATAAAGGCATGTCTATGAGCACTCAATATAAAAAATTAGAAAAAATTTATGTTCTCATCAAGGTCTATTAGCCTATGAATTAGGGCGAACAGTCAAACTTTGTCTCTCCTATTATGCATGAGAATCTACTGCACCTTTATTAGATCTAAGAGCTAATGAAAAAGAAGGCATACTTTGAGAATCTACCATCAAAAGGATGCATCCTGATCTAATAGTAATTAGAAAAAGCATTAATAAAACTGAATAGCTCAGGTCCAGCAATGGCGTCAACAAATTGATCAATGTTGGACCGTAAAAAGTTATTTTTCAAGCAAGCTCTATTAAAGTGAGTAAAGTCGATGCACATCTACCACTTCTTACTGGCTTGCTTCACCTTGTTGACATTAGCTACCAAATAATGTGATGAGCATCCTTAATGAATTTGATCTCTAATAGTTTATTCACCTCTTCATTGATTGCTTATTGTTGATTGATCATGAGGTTTCTTTTCTTGTAACAGTGTGGTTTCTAATTTGGATTCATGTTATAGAATCGATAGCTGATATATTGATGGCCAACTATGCAAATATGTTGGAATAACTTTAAAGGAATCCTATGATCTATTCTTAAACCTCTTCTAACAGAGGATAGTTGTCTTGAATAGTCATTGTAAGGTCATCTCTTAATAAGATGGCATTTAAGTCTTCTGTAGGCTTGGCTCTCTAGTCCTTTAGCTTGTCTTTGAGATTCAAGCTCTCAATTAGTGTCATCTCAATTGACTTGATGCTTCTTTTCAAAATCGTCATATAACACTAACAAGCTTTAGCTTGATCTCCTTAGCTTTCCTAAACATAGTCGATAGGCAACTCCAGGAAATTTCTATTTGCATCGCTCCATATGCTCAGTACACCCTTCGGATTAAAAAAAAAAATCCTAAACTATCCTTATCATCCCCATGACCCGTCTCCTCCTTCCTCCTCTTTCCTTTCCCAGCACCAGCGCAACACCCCCCCCCCCTCCACCCCACTTCTCCGGCACCGATGCCAGGGGGGATGGAGGGAGATGGTGCCGAGAGGGGGCCATCGGGGCCAGGGAATGGGAAGAAGATTAGGGCCGAGGAAAGGAATAGGAGGCGATGCTAAGGAGAAGAGAGGAAAGGAAGGAGGGGCTGCCGGAAAGGAGAGGAGAGGAGATGGGGGCCGAAAGGAAGGGATGGAGGACGGTGTCATAGAGGGAAAAGGAGGGGGGGTGTGCCGGTGCTGGGGAAGGGAGGGGGGAAGGCGGAGACGGGTCACGGGGGTGATAAGGGTAGTTTAAGATTTTTTTTTTTTTAAATCCGAAAGATGTACTGAGCATATGGAGCGGTGCAAATAGAAATTCCTGCAACTTCATGAGGAGATATTAGGTTTATATAATGGCTTTTGGAGTATTCGAACTTCACCAACCTAAAATTGCATTACAGGACAAAGGCATCTTGATGATTAAAAAATTCACTATAGATTGTTTTCAAAGGATGGAAATGAGATCCCTTGGTCCCTTACTTTGAGAGCTAAAGATAAAATCAAAACATAGATCGTTCTGCTTCCAAGATCTTAAAGAAATCCAACGGAGTGAGAGTGTTGATCTAGACTAAAAGGAGTGGAGGACAGTGGATATGTCCTAGTGGAGCTTCGAGCACCCATTGATAGAGATGAGGGCGATGGACAAGGTTCCAAGCTCCTTCGGTGAGCAAATTCCATTAGATTTCAAAACTAGAGATTGGGATTCAGATCGAAAAAAGTTAGAAGAGAAAACATAAGTAAAATGGAAGAGATTTATTAGGAAAGAAAAGGTAACCGATTAATCTGAACAATTAATTCACTTGTTAAAATACCATAAATAATTTTATTTTAATGAATGGTTAAGATGATTTTAAAAGTAAAGGAGCACCATGGCAATACCATAAATACTGCCTCACAGTTGCACACTTTACTTCAAAACTAAGTGTAATCCTGTAATTGAATGACTTTTGGAGGGTGGATTCTCTCATGCACCATCCATCGTAGGATACTTTTAATTAATCAACAAAGTTGGAAGGAGCAGCGAAGTTACTTGTTGCTGTAATCTTTCTATCCCTCTGATCGATAAAGGCATATATATATATATATATGATCAATAATCCATGCATGGTGGGGTCTGGCAATTGTCAATCATGAACCATGAGATCTTACTTTATATAAATATTGCCAAAAAATCTACATCGGATGGACCTTCAATTCACTTTCTTGCAAAGCCGTAAGCCGGCATGGAGTCGCAAATTAATTGGAATTGTGACTCAGGTGCTGCCACTGTCCCTCGTCTTTTCAGAACTTCTCTTTCTCGTGACGGGAAGGGATAAAAGTAAGGTGCTCCATTGTACTTCTTTTTCATCTCTCTCTCTCTCTCTCACGTAACCAAAGAAGAATTGATGATTGGTTGGGCTTCAATGAGGAAATACTGCCTATTAGATTGGCTTTTGAACGTGATCATGGATGGAGATTCAAATCTCTGAACCTGGCCCACCCAAAAGCTGTCTTTTCCCTCACACCTCACAATGTTGAAGTTTTTGTTATCTAAACCTACTTGTTAGCTAACATGTTTTTCTTGCCTAAATCCATTCCATATCCCCATTGCTAGTATCTTAGAACAAAAAAAAAAAAAGAGAGAGAGAGAGAGAAAGATGTTACAAATCCTTATCTTTTGAAAGCAATGTTTAAATTCAACTTTTTAAACCGAAGTTTGATATGCTTGCACATAACACATGCATTGAGGTTCGATCGATAAGAAAACATTTAAGTGGTTAACATCAAAATCTTTCACCAGTGGTAGAAAGAAGGTCCAATAATGTGGGTGGACCAGTGCTAGCTAGATGGCATAAGCAAATATTAGGCGTTCAACATTCAACTTTTCATTCAGACTATTGTACTCAAAAGAAGGGGCATACTCATGTGCATGTATGAGAGAGAGAGAGAGAGAGAGAGAGAGAGAGAGAGAGAGAGAGAGAGAGGACTTCAATCAAGACCTTACAAGCGTAAGAGAGAAGGCTCTTGTCAAGGGCTTGTAATCATTGGCAAGCCTCAAAGACTTCATAGCATAATTTTAATTTACATGCATGCCTCCCTTAGCTTAGGAGAAGAAACTAGGGTTGACAACAAGTCATGTTAGATGTGGCTTGGTTCGATTTCGGCTATATCAAAATGTTTTCAAGACATACATGCCTCATTTATAATTGGAATGACAACAATAAACTTATTTTTTGATTCATGTAATTATATATATATATATATATGAACCCATTCCTACCAGCCAATGTAATTTGTGCACTTTTTTTTTGGTTATATATCCTAGTAACGAAATCAGAAGCTGAAGGCTTTGGAAAAAAAACACTAAAATGGCATTCCCTCCTCTTTTCTCTTTTATATTTCTTCATTCTTCTTACTATTAATTATTAATTATTAATTATATATCCTTCGTAATCATCCAAAGCAACTCTTTATTAGATTCCTGCCATGTTATTGCTACTGTCTAGAAGGGTTTGTTCACCATTAACCAGTGATGACCCATCAAAACTGATTCATGGTAGTTGGATTTCAACCACTCCAAACTTGATCCAAATCTATTTATATGAGACATGTTAGAGTGGATTGATGGTTTTAGATAGAAAAGTTTCCACTCTTGAAAACTCGTTTAAGCTGAATTATTGTTAGATATTTGGATGAGTTTAAACCAGAGTGGAACACATGCATATATCTTAATTTTGGATCAATCAATGAATCAAATTTTCAAAATGCCAAGTTCCCAAAGAAATCAGTGTGCATCTCTAGACAATAAATTAAATGTCATTTTAAGAGATTGATTTCTAATTTTTGGTAATGAGCTTCAACTCCACTTAAGAATAACCATGAGATGAATTTAGAGCGAAGGATATATTCATCATTTTTGCCTTCATCTCCAAGTGAGAAATGATTTTTCCTTCCATTCCCTATGAAGAATTCTTAATGCCTTTTTTTTTCTAGAATTAACTATCAACTTTAGGTCTAATTCTATTTTTTTTAAAAAAAAAAATCAAATTGATGGACATTCAAAATACACTAAAAAACCTAAATTTAAGAGCATAAAATCTAACATTTACATTACAATAGAAAGTATAACTTTGCATAATTACACCTATTGTGCCATTCATGAAAAATGGCTGGATTTTCGATTTGGGTCCAGGGATGGAGACTTGATTGGGTTACCCATTCTTAACTCTTACAGATAAATTTTTTTCATCCTCATCCCCATCCTCCTTATTTAATAAGTCCAAATTCATTCCCTTTAAAGCGATTCTTTATAGGAATCAGATTTCTTCATCCTTATCGTCATTCCTAACTCCACTACAAGACTTTATTTCTCTAGGCTATTTCTCCACTTGTGTATATTAAGCATGTTAGAACACAATCATTAGCATTTAAAATATTTGAGTGGAATGCTTAAACTGACACTAGGATGCAATTAAGGGACATTTCATTTGTTTTCTCTCAAGCAGCAGAGAGAGATTCCCACGCCACCTTCCAAATGGACAAAACTAAAGTCTGATCAGAAGCAAGCATGAATTAATGATGCAAAATTTGTAAGTGGAGTATCTGAATGGGTCCTGTCTGTGATCAGCAATCCTAGGTTTTTTGGTTGTGATTTGATGGGTTTAATTAGGAATCATGAAAAGTTTACCCTAAATAAGGTGGCGTGTCATTTTCATCAGTTCATATTGGACTTTAAAATCATCAAGTGGTGCAAATATGGACGAAGACAGAGCATGAACTTTGACCATAAAGTTCCCTGAAAGCTAAAATTCGCCAATTGATTAGGGAATGACGCAGAGGAAAAGGATGAAGAAATGCTCCCACTTGGTAGCAAGATAATACCATTTGTTAATATTGGTGAAAAAAGGCATAGGTTCATGATTCACCTGGCATGCTACTTAACCTTGCTCAAATAGCATAGAAAAAAGGGCTGTAAATTTTATAACATAGCTCAACTACAACAGAAAGAGATGGATCATTATCCCTTTTTCTTTTTAATGAGCCTATCATCGGTGCCATTATATGGTTTTACTTTCAAAAAATCTATCTTCTATCAAAAGGAAATTGTATTTATTTTCCTTGAAAACTCTTTTTTATAGATGTATTTTATTATGGTTTGTGGCTCATCTCAAGGGTAACATTCCCTTAATTAACAGCTAATGATTTTGGGAACCATTTTTGGATGTTGCATTTCTAAAATCTAGGCCTACATATTTAGATGGTAAAACTTTATCCTTTTTTTTTCTAAGCTTAAATGCATATTATCTCAAGGAGAGATGATATTATTAGAGCCTCAGCAAAGTCTATGTAGAATAAGGATGAGTTTAGTTTATTGATGAGATTAGACCTTCTGTTATCTTTTAAATAAATGAGTTCATGTAGATTATTATTGTTGATTTGTTGGATTTTGCACAAAATATTCATTTAATTATTAGTTCTACAAGAAAATATTTCTTTGCTTTCCTAGATTTATGCACAATTATGACATTTCTTAATGATTTTAACCTCATAATATAAATATATGACATGTTGTCATCTAAATAAATGTGCATTGAATATTCAAAATATATGCATCAAACATTCGTCAAATATATATCAGATTATTTTATACTTATGTACCACCTATATAGATGGTCCAAGAGCAAAATCATCTAGAAACTTTTTACAATGTGTTGTTCTAAAAAAATCTTTTTTATAAAATCAATAAATTAGTAAATAGGGCTAGCTTATCTCTTTCTTGCATGTAAATGTTTGAATGGTGTTTTTTTCTTTTTTTCTTATATTTTTAATGCTTGACTTTCTTTCACCAAATATATATAATTTCATTGAGATCTACTAGTTAAAGGTCTTCCTCAAAGGAAAGAGTTAAATTTAGGTAAAACATAATCTTTCTTAACCATTATTAGTTGATCGGTACTAAGGAGATGGTCATAAATTTAGACAATTTTTTTTTAAAAAATAAAATAGTTGCACATTAAGTAATATTTTATTTTTATTTTTATTGTATTGTAATTTTATAATGAAGCCAAAGCCTTATTGGTTTTTTGTTTTTTTATTTCTATTTTGCTTTTCAAGATGGACCCCATAGAAATATAAGTTTTTAGCTTTTCTTATTATTGTTGGCTCAGGCGTTTTTGAATATGAGCCATTCATTTGGGAATAGAATATATATGCATAGTTGGTCATAGTGCTCCATGGGATAAAAGTAGAAATAGTAACCATGGTATCTAATGTGGGCCGATGCAATTTGGATCATTAACAAAGATAAGGGAGAAAAGACTTGTTGCATCGAAGGACAATACGGCAAGCGTGCATTGAACGTGCAGATTGATCATGCGCAAATATCGCTATGCGTACAGTGCGTGATAAGATTTATTGAGCTTTGACAGATATTGTGGCACGGGCGCATGGTCAATTCGTGCGTCTGATGCATGCTTGCTGCACCGAATAGCAAATATTTTTCAAGATAAAGAGGATATTGTAACTTGCCTAGATGGCCATGATAATGCGAGATAGATAGCAAGACATGATGCGAGAGATCTTTCCTAATTTGTTAGCCTAAAGAAGTCATCAAGCTTTGCGCATGAAGTTCTAGCTAACAAAATTAAAAAAAGATCTTTTTCCTACCTTATCTCCTACACTCATTAAGATTATTTAAGGAGAGTGTGACTCCAACACTACTCCTTTTAAGGCATTTATAAAAATAGACGCATACCTCATAGGCAAAGAATGTTTTTAAAATCTTCGAGACATTTATAAATAGAAAGTGCGACTCTAACTCCATTGACTTAAACATTCAAAGGTTCTCCTAAAAATTAAAAAAAAAAAAAAAAACTTTAGCTTCTTAACGCTCTAAGTGTAGAAAGACAAGCTAATGGCATGGCATTGTTCGGCCGATTTCACTTTAATTGACATATGAAAGGTCAAATTCTAATGCCAATAATATTCATCATACTTTCCTTCATATAATTAGTTGAATAAAATATGTTTCCAACCATCTGCCCTCTTTCCTTCTATATTGCAATGCTCTAATACCACAAATTTAACTTATTTTATAACAAGATTAAATACACATTTATTTGATTAATATTTGATTGAAGCGAACCAATATTCTTTGCATGGACTTCGGATGGATGCAAAGCTTTACTAATAATAATATCCTCAAAATAGTGCCCCCTTTAAATCCTTGGTTTAACTACCATACTATTTTTAATATTTTTCTTAAAAATTATATTTCAATTCCATTCGTTTAAAGCCACCATTCAACGCTGTTCTTACTTAATGCTCTATATTCTTAATTAAACTTTTCGTTATTCATAGTACAAAAAAGCACTATACAAACAGCATTAAATCTTTAGATGAACAAAATGCCCAACTAAACTGAAAAGGCGAGAACAAGTCTAAAGAGTCAGAAATTTGTGTCAGAATCTTTAGCTTGCAACGTGAATGGTTTTGCCCTTCATCTTGTCAACGTTTGAAAGGAAATATTTCATCAGTTCTGGGCTCACCGTGGTTAAAACCATTTTAATTTAGTTTAATTAATTTAAAGCAGGCATCTATCGATGACCCGCATGTGAGATCATATCTAACCATTGAAGCTGACCTGCATTGTCTGATTGCTGATTGATTCTTGATAAGGATAAATTTCCATACAATTAGAACATAATTTTATCAGAATAAGAATATTTTGATGAGAAGATGTTGCAAGTCATGGTGATGTTCATAGTGATCAAATATGGTGAGTAATGGAAGAATTTAGTACATATATCTTGATTAATTATATCAAATTAGGTCATATTTTATATTATAGGCTAAACTACATAATTAATTTGGTTGTCACTTTGGTCTTTGAACTTTAAAAAGTTATAAAAATAATCCCGAACTTTCTGTTTTGAATCACTTTGATCCATACCGTTAAATAGGGAAGACGCCGTTTATTTTTATCCTATGTGGCAGCATACATAACAGCACACATCGCATCCAAGTGACAAAAAAATAAAATTTAAAATTCATAACTAACCGTTAACCTATTATTTAATATTTAAAAAAATATAAAAAAAAAATCTTCCTCTCCCTGATTTGCCCTAATCCATGAGTGCCCATGTATCTCTACGCTACGTCCCCTCGGGTTAGAACAAATCGGGGCGAGAAAGATTATTTTTATTTTTATTTTTTTATTTTTTTAAAATTTTTAAATAATGAGTTAATGGGTTAGTTATGGATTTTAAATTTATTTTTGTCACTTGGATGCCGCATGTGTTATGTGCCATATAGGATAAAAATAAATGGCATCTTTTCTATATACGATGGGGATCAAAGTGATACAAAATAAAAGTTTATGATTATTTTATAACTTTTAAAAGTTTAAAAATAAAGTGATATAACCCCTTAAATACAGGGGTTAATTCTACAGTTTAGCCTATATTATATAATGCTATGTTATGTTTTATATTTTGGTGGGGTGGGACTGTTGGGCAGGCATGGAAGTGATTTCTTGGAAGTGGTCAGGGACCATTAAATTGGTTCCAAACAAACCAAAGGGTTACTGCACCTTGGTAGAACCTTATCAGAGAAGAACCAAAATTAGTGGAGAAAAGAGCATGAACCTTTTATCCATGCCATGCTATATTGAATTATTGGAACGCCAGGGAGAGTGGAAGATCTCTTTGTCTTTTAAAAGACGGCATCGCTGTGCAAAAGGCCCCCACAGTCTTTAATGCAAACTTCCAGTGGCCCCTACGGTGATTGAATGAATAATTGTAGTCAAGAGCCAACAACGGTGGTAGGTGGGGCTTCAAGGTTCCAAGGTCCCTTCTTGCTGCTAAATTAACTTGCTGATCACTTGGAACACGGCACCATTGGTGGTCCCAAATAGCACCCATGGCATACTCAACTCATTAACCTTTTAATCCAATTAACAAGAGAAGACCATGACTTCCATGTCTTCTTATCCTCTTATTCCCATCATCATTATGATCAATTGCGTACTTGGGACACAATTATTACACACCTAAACCATGCTTAATGATTAAAAGCACACCTAAATCCAAGAAACGCCTTTCCACTCCTATGTTTAACGTTATGTGTACTTGGGGTATTTTAACCATTTCTTTGTTTTTTTTGGTGATCGTTTGGGATGATCAAATGAGTATTATTATTTTTATGGCATGGGAGCCTTCTAATTAATACTATGTTAGTAGTGCTAATGGTGCTAACTAATCCCATATCGAGACAATGGGGGAATTATTTAAGGCATGTTTGGTGCCACCGGATGTCGCTGTCTACCACCATTTCATTGAATGGATGGACCACCAGTTGGGGCTGGACCACCGTGGGATTTGTGTGTGGTCCTCGGTTCTTAGGCTCGGTACCGAGTTCAGCTGGCCCTGTCGGTGGTCCAGCCTCATTGGGGCTTGGAGATTAAATGGCACCCAAGCCTAAGATGCTACGCCTTATCTACCGTAGTCTCTTGCTAGCTTTATTGAAGGAGATTTTATTACTATTATCTACTGGTTCATCAAAATTTTAACAATTATTTACTACATTCGATCTACACTTCAAAAAATTTATAGCGCTCAGATTCGGCACATCTTTTGAAAAGTCAACTTAGCGGCTGAAAATCGTTGATAGAGTGGCCTATCACTCTGATTCTTAAGCTGGAAGCAAAGCGACAGAGCGACCCATGCCTTCTTGTTCTTTCTCAAATATTGTATTCTTATATATTGGGTTTGATTCATCCTAGATTTGTATGATAAAAAAAAAAATTAAAAGGCTTGAGGGCCACTCCTTGTGGCGAGGTCTATAAATTTTTTTTTTGTTTCCTCTTTGTTTAAGATGAATTCCATGAAGTCCAAAATGAGTTGTCTTGCTTCTTCTGGTATTCTCATTGCAGTCATTAGTCTATTTCATTTTCTGATAGAATATGTAAGCAAGTCTCTCTCGTGCTTAGATTATTCATTTATAATTACCAAGTAGGCTAAAGGCTCAGGAGGTAGCAATCAAGTCGGATCGAGTATGATCTGGTTTGAGTTAATTAAACATATCAAGATTTGATGCCTGATCATGATCGAGTGTTGGTAATAAATAGTTATTAAAACAATTGGTACAATCAATTCTCTAAGAGTGGAATTGGGCATAGAGTAGAAGCTTCTAATTACAAAATTTAAAAAAAAAAAAAGAAGAAAAGAAAAAAAAAAGAAAAATTTAAGTGTTTGCCAATACAACTCTAAGTATGTAGTCCAGGGTTAAGTGATTAGTTCTCGAAGTTGTCATTCTCTTAGCATAGGATTAGGAACTTATTAAAAGGCTTGATGATACTTTCGATTTTACAAGAATCAATTGGTGGCTTATTTTATGTTGCCAAGAGTAGGCTAAAGAGCATTGGTTTGAACCAATTTAGGGTAGAGAAGGTTGAGAGCATTTATTCTAGAGTCCCTACTTGGAAGCACATATGAAAGGGCAAGATCTTTTAAAGGGGACGGACGCCGAGTTGACCGAGACACACCCTACGTGGTTGTAGGGTGGAAGTGAAAGTTAAAGCCCCACAAGCTTTATATGCTCATGTGGAAAAGCCTTGCATCGCGCTTTGATGATTGACACACATCGCATGCATATATATATCTATTAAAATAAAAAAATAATAAATTTATTTTTAATATATAATATTTTATTTATCATTAAAATTAATATATGTTTATTGTATCATCCCGATACAGCAAAACTTTGTCATGCTCTTGTAGGCTCCTTCAACATTTAAAGCCCTTTTCTAACAAAAACATGGCAAAAGAGCAACAACACAAGATCACAAATAAAAATTTTAATAAAGTTATTTAATTTTATATAAATATTCAATATCAATACAATGCATAATCAGTATGGAACCAAAAATAAACCAATACAAATTTTACATATTCTTTAGTTTAAACTTTAAACAAATTTAATGATAAGCTTAATGAGCTCATTTATAGTTTATGTATGCTCTAATACAATTTATAATAACTTATCTAAAAAATATTGATCAGAAAATATTATTTTGATTTAGTTATTGTATATAAATATTTAAGATCTAACTCATGCATAATTGATATGGGATACCATATACTATCATGTGCTTTCATAAAAGTCCACTGAAAAAATGAGTTAGCAATTACCACCTAAAATAATAATATGCCTCTTGCCCAATATTTTCGCAAAGTAATAAACATTCGTTTAGAGATCTCGAAACTAAATCTTGATAAGCTCATTAGTTAGACTAGATTTGATCAATATCTAGTCTAATGGCTCAAGGAGTCCATGGCTTTCTTAATGTTCATTCAAGATTGGAGAATCCACATTGTAATTATTTAATTAAAGAATTTGCTCATTACTTAAGAGGCTCTGGCTATGTAAACAACAGTGATTTCAATTTCTGATGAAGATAAGGCACTATTTTTTTAAAAATAGAATGAAGGGTTAAGATCAATAAGTTGATCTAAAGAAAAGAATAAAAGGAAATAAGAAGAGAATTGTGAAATAAACATAAAAGAAAGTAAAGTATTACAGACGTGGTAAAAGTTGGCCAAGTTAACTATTTTGTACAATAAAATAACGAAAGATAATGCCGAAAACTCTTATTGCATGACAGTGATAAAGCAGTGTGTTTGAAAATCAAATCAGATTGATCGGTCTAATCGGTTCAATCGGGAATCGATCATAAGTTTGATCTAATTTTATTATTAAAGTTGACTTTCATATGATCCGGTAAAAATCGAAAAAAAATTATTGAACCGATTGGGTTTCAATCAATTCATCCGATTTTTAATTTTTTTTTTTTATTTAAATTATATTATATTTTTTTATTTTATTATTAAATTAAATTTTAATAATATTATTATTCGGTAATCAAACCGATTCATCCTATCAAA